>AP028433.1:572500-889875 GCA_036509395.1 Antheraea yamamai
CGTTTTATTTTATGTCGCGTCATGGCATGCAACGTAAGCACGACCGACCGTATTGCGCTTGCGTCAGTCTAGCGACATATAGTATAGGGGTCTGTGTACATGTCATATTGATATTTTGCAGCTCATCGTACGTTTGATTGATTGATAGATTTTATAAAAATGTATACAATTATTGCTCCGAGTGCCAATAGATATGAAAACTACACTAATGTTAATAATTTCAATAAACAAATACTGAAATTTAAATATTGTTATTCACACTAAATTAATATGACAATTCAATAGAGAACACATTTATTTCATTGTTTTGAGTTTTCACTTCTGTCGGCAGTCTTTATGAGTTTTTCTTATGACAATGTACTACAGTGTCTACTTACTGGTTTATTATGTTAGTCTATATATTAGAAAATAAAAAAAATATGTCTACTTTCCATATATTGCAACAGCGTGATGATACGAAACGCTTCGTTCCAGTAACAATAAAGAGAAAATGGATTACTTTGTTCTCATTATAATTTATACTTGTCAACCGCAGACCTGTCTTTGAGACAACAAAATAGAATCGGTTTTATATTATCATTGTAATACTATATGTCTTGGGTAAGCAGGGATACTACTGTATTGTATTTTAATTCATATCAATAAATGAGTCTCTTAACTTCAAAGTCGGATAAATCCAATTCCAAAATTTTTTAAGATTTCGGTAGATATCAAAAGAAAAAGTAAAAAAAATTCTTTGAAACGATTTTATCAGTTATGTATAAATCCTCGTGGTTTTTAAGAAATAAATCGTCAAAATCATTTATCAAAGTCAGATAGATCCATGATACAATATTTTTCAAATGTAGTTAAGTCAGTCAGTCGTCAGGCCTGCGACAGTAGTGCCGTACAAGTCCAGCTTTTTATTGTTTCTTTTTATTATTTAGACAGTTCCCATCGATAATTACATTAGAATTGTGTCACCAAGTAAAGCCCGTAAGCAGCCGAATATAAAAGTTCGCCGTAAGAAAGTGGAAAGAGCAAAAATTCTGTTAGTTTGAAATACCTTTTTACTTATGCGTAGTTTGAAGTCCTGGGTTGACAATAGAGTTGTGCCAACCATTATCGATTATTATTATTTTGTTGTTCTACTGTTACAGAATAATTTAGATATAATAAGCATGTAAGGATGTAATATCATTACATATTACATCAATTGCCCGGTCAGATATGTGTTGGTATATAGGATCAATTCGTGTAAGTTTTAAAATGTAAATGCCTTGTGAAATTGGACGCCTGGATATGTTTTGTAATTTTGCTTATTTCTTTTATATGCACGTTATATAATCACACAAATATAATAAACGAAAGGTTGGATGTTTGTAACTCTATAACGCGATAACCACTGTACCATTTTACTACTTTTTCTCCGGGAAGAATATTCGGTTTCGGTGGGAATATCAAAAAATGATAGTCAACGCGGACGATAGCTAGTTAAAAATGTAATTGTGTTAAATAGAATATTTATTTAAATGGTATAATGAACTAACATTTATATTTATTACAAATTTTTACTTAAGGGCAAATCATCTAATTTCCAACACAGTTGGCACATTCAGATCTCGCGCCACGTTCAGCTTCTTGCATTCTTCATATGCTGTTTTTTTAATCAAGAATTTCATTTAATTTCAAGTATTACTAAATCAGTCAATATACGCAGTTAATAGTTTGAAAATGTTAGTCCAGAGAGACTGCCGATTGGAGTTCCAGTTTATGAAGCAAAACTAATTGATGTTCGCAAATTGTTGGAAACGCACTTGGACCAAGACTGGGCATCGTTGGTGTGGTTAATTTTTTTTTTAAATAATGGTTAACAGCGAGAACGTACGAATGTACGAAGAGGAAATCGAAGAGATGACTCCGAAGAAATATTGAATTTTGTTCCAAATAGTTAAATTACCTACTCTTTTTCTTTAATAAAACCAGATTTCTATAATTCCTTTGTATTATTCTTTAGTTTTATTAATTTAGCTATCATAAATTTGACTGTTGATAGTAGACCGTGATTTCGCCATTACCACATCCCTAGTGTTAATAGTATTTTTTTTAATTCACATAAATCCAGATGTATTACATGAAAAGTGTATAAATCCACACGAAGTTTTTTCAAAGATGGATAAGTTGCATTCCATTTTATCGAATGAAGATAAATTCAATCTAAATATTAGTTTTTTGAAAGAATAGATGACTTTAATATTGTATTTGCTGAACAGAATCGTTTTTTTCAATACTGTTGTCTTAATAAACAAAATTTGCCTTTCAAATTAAGAGTAGGTATTATCACTTTTTTTTAAATATCTCGTAAGGGAGTAGAATGGATTTATCCGAGTTTGAAGTTAAGCGACTCAAATTTAAATATTTTTGTGTGTGTTTGTTTCCATTCACTTGAAAAAAAGAAACTAATCAGAAAATCTTAAATTGAGAACATAGTATTTTAGAGTCAATAAAATTCATATTAGTCGTATCTCTAGGGGCCCATATAAACATATTACAGGTAAGCCTGCTCCAAATGTTACCTAAACTCTATAACACAATTTCATTTTCTCTCATGACACTGAATAAAATTTACGATGCGAACATAAAACGTTCCATTGTTTTTTCTTATTATTATTCATGTCATTTTGTAGGTTACACGAAGGACGAGCAATAAAGTATACTTTAAATGAAATGTATTGGACTGTATCGTGACCACCTCATACATGACAAAGAACCCATTGTAGTGAACTGCTGTAGGTATGAGCGATTCGCGACAAACTGTTTATATCCACTCAACTTAAAACTGTATTATCTATAGAACGAGACCAAAACAACACATTGGAAATACACGTCAACACAATTTTTAACATATTTCAGTTTATTCGACTCGTTCAAAACATATCAAACAATATGGTTTTGGAGACATCTATGGACACTAAATAATAACTACGTAAATCTTACAAATAGAGACAAGATGGCGCTGTACAAAAATCAATTATATTTAAAGATCATAAAAAATGAAGTGCATCTATTATTTTTAAAATTTCCAATACGATAAAAATATTCGTTTTTAATTGGATTCGCTAAGTAACTAAACGAAATTACCAATAGTTACTGTAGCGACATACATACCTACAGCAGCAATGATATGTGTGTACCTACTAGAACAATTTACAAGAAATGCGAAAACAACATTACAAAATTCGACTAGAATTAACAGCGCGACTAATATGCTTTACCTGCTTACTTATTACTGTTGTTGCCTAGATTTTCTTTTATTTTATAACTCTAAGATTACTTGTATTTGTATTGTCGGTTCACTTCTATTCTATTTATTTCCATGTGCTGTATTTTTGTTTGTTTTTTTTAATATATACTCAGCTAAATAAATCAGAGATTCGTAAACTAGCTGCCAAAGCGTTTACTAGTCTATACAATCGGAGCCAGATCTTTTATTTCCCTCGGTACCTTTTGAAAGTGTGGTAGTAACACTGCCACATTTCGCTTAAATATCTTTAATGACAGTATTACGAGATGATACTTATATAAAAAGTACCAAACAACATATTCAGAAAAAAAGCTCAATGCCTTTTTAACAACATTAGGTACCGTTCTTGGGATCTTCAAAATATACAACTAGTCAAGCAAATCATTAAATAAAAATTCCAGCTCATATCTTTTGAAGTCCCGTTATCGAGAACAGGATAACGAAATCGTGATTCATAATAAGCTGGTTTCAATACGACTGTGAAGGATCAAAGATGGTTTCCCGAAATTGGATTAAAAGAAAATAACGAATAAAATATACAACAAGAGGGTAAAAGATACGACAAAAATCTGCCGTGAATTTACATTGAAAATACGTTACTTTGTGATTGAGATAGTGTAATAGAAAACAATTTTTGAAAACTCTAACCTCTAAAATTACCATATCAATTTTTACAGGGATTTTATATGTTAATTAACGTTTTGGCTTTATTTTATCAAAATCGGTTCATCAAAAAAGATTACTTTAAAAATTGTCTGTTTAACTTAGTAGGGTCTATAAAAAACGTTAAAAGAAGGCGTTTCATTAGTCGATTTTTAAAAGATTATGAAACAAGTTTCTGGATGTTTATCTTAATCACTAATCTATCTATACTAATCTATAAAGCTGAAGAGTATGTTTGTTTGTTTACATGGTTGAACGCACTAATCTCAGGAACTACTGATTCAATTTGATCTTTTACTGATCTTTTGATTTAGATACCTCATTTATCGAGGAAGGCTTTAGGCTATATATCTTCACGCTAAGACCAACAGGAGCCGAGCGCCAATGAAGAACGTTTCAAAATTGGGCATTTTTATCCATTTCGAGAGATTTCGCTGCGTGTTATGGTTAATATTATATGCCATGCCATGGTAATGTGATAAGTTTCTATCGCAAACATTTTCAAAGTTTATTTTGTGTTTCTATTCAAAAAGTTAATTCTACGTTAGTTTTGATTTCATTTTTAACCGACTTCAAAAAAAGGAGGAGGTTATCAATTCGACTGTATTTTTTTTTTTTTTTTTATGTTTGTTACCTCATAACTTTGGACTGGGTGAACCGATTTTGATTATTCTTTTTTTATTTGAAAGCTGGTACTTCCCCTGTGGTCCCATTTCAATTTGATTCAGTTCCCACAACGGCATCCAGTGCAAAACCGTATAAGTTTTAAATTTGCATTAATTATGTAAACGACAAATAGACGAATAACTCAATATCACGCTAACCGATTTCGATGATTCATTTTTTATTGGAAAGGACGTACTTCAAGGGCAGTTTGATGAGAGTTTGGTTAGGTTCTGATAATGAGATCCGTAACAAAGTAAGAAAACTTTCAAGAAACGAGCCTACTCCTTTCTTAAGGGCCGGCAACGCATCTGTGTTTCCTCTCGTGTCGCAGGTGTCCATGGGCGGCCGTGATCACTTACCATCAGGTGACCCGTATGTTCGTTTGCCACCAATATTATAAAAAAAACTCTTCAATTCTTAGGAGCCTTTTGTGCTTATGTTCGTTGCTGTGTTGCAACATGACGCAAGCATTGTAATTACATTACTTAAGGTGTATTATGTGTGAAGCGATGGTAGCCGAGTTGGTGGTAGAAACTATCGCGGATTATCGAAAAGGTTGCGTTCGTACCAAACGTTACTTATTGTACAACCAATTGAAATCATATCGCATACCATACCGATAGATACCATACCGCAAAAATGCGCATATTTTAATATAATTAAGGCGGAACGGAGTTCGCGGGCACTGGTAGTAAAATATATTTATGTACACAAAAAATGGAAAAATAAAGTAAATTTTCAAAAAAAAGTATTAACCGACTTCAATATCAATCAAAAACCCATAAGGCACTTAAAAGCGGAAAATAAATAGTTTATCAAATTAACCAAATTAAATAAAACATATGAATATGTGTGCTACCTAGAGATATATCAGAAGTCGGTGCCAACTGAAAATCGTATCATCTACGTAGGTACAAAAAGTTTAAGTTCACTCTCGCGTCTCTGTAATACTTTTCTACCTGGAACAAATTTGAAATTTCGGTTGGCACCGATTTCCAATACATCTCTAGGTAGCACACATATTCATATGTTTTATTTAATTTGGTTAATTTGATAAACTATTTATTTTCCGCTTTTTAGTGCCTTATGGGTTTTTGATTGATATTGAAGTCGGTTAATACTTTTTTTTGAAAATTTACTTTTTTTATTTGTAATCTATTACATATTATAAAAATAAAGTGTGTGTATTTAACATTAAAATAACAACTTTTTGGTGAATGGATATGGCTACAAAAGACAATTTTCATTTTTAATTTTGCCCGTATGTTTGTCTGTTTGTTTGTTTGTTCTGGGTAATAATCTCCAAAACAGCTGGATCTATTTTCACTGCACATCCCTTCTCTAGCAGATAATTGACCTTATAATGAGTAACTTTATTAGACTATTTTATGTTGTTACCCGCGACTTCGTCCACAGTGCTATTAGATATAACATGAAATAAAAAGTTTGGACCGATTTTATACGATATTTTACGGTAACTTTTATTGGTAGATAGCTGACCTCATAAGAAGTAATTTAGGTTTTTTTAGAATAGCTGTGACCCACGCCTTCGTACAATATGGAATACCCGAAATGCTTGAACCTATTTTCACGGGATTTTCACTAGCCGATAACTGACCTTATAAGGAGTAACTTAGACTACCTATTTTATTTTGTTACCCGCGATTTGGTACGCAGAGCTATCTCCAAATCGGTTGAACCGATTTTCACAGAAATTTTAGGCGGAGATAACTATTAGTTGAGCTATTTTATTTTAATCTAGAGAGCTTGGCAGACGTCCCATCCTGATAATAAAAAGAAAACTTGGACAAATTATACCTACCCGTGCATTCGTCCGTGTGAAATTGATCAAAAATATGTTACTTACTGTTAACATGCGCGTGAGACGTGCGCTTTACTGGATATAGAAGAATAAATATAATTGAAAGTGGTATTTTCGTATATAATTTGAATTATATTATCTTTTTGGTCAGTTTGGCGGCCATTTTTAATTATTTACCGTGCTTGCGTCTACATAACCCAGTGATTAGAGCAACTTATGAGGATAACTTAAATATATCGACAATATGGGCATATTATATCTACATAATAAAAGATTCAACACATATTGTTCGATAACGTATGGATTAAAATTTTCATTACTTTCTTATATAGTGTAAGTGAGCACTGAGGGTGGTGTATAGTAGGATAAAGTTCCAGGTATGTTGCTGATGGTAAATTCCATCCCATTCGACACACTGTTAGTATTAACATATCTAATGTACACGTTACATGTTACAGTAGATGGCGTGCGTGTCGTATTTACAAATGTTTTTGAAAGACTATTTCTGTAATATACACACCTACTCACAATTTGACATTTCTTTTACATTTAAAGAAAAAGCGTGCGGAGCCGCGGGCTACAGCTAGTGATATTATAACCACCTTTTTACTTATAATATCATTGTTAATCACATGATCATGATGCCGTAGCACATTAAAGAATAAATAGATGACGTTGTTAGTTTTTTATTTAACAAAAATATTTTTTAGTTTATGTTAATGGTGGATTATGTATACAGTACTATATTAACAACTACAAACTAATCTTGAATTTACTTGGCTAGGTGTTTTGTGAGACACACCAAATATATTTTTTTTATTAATTTATTTATCTCTCTGTCCGCAGGTCTATTCATGTGTCTATCTGTCGGTTTGTCTGTTTGTATATATCGATTTTAAAAATAGTTGTGTGCTATCCATTATATTATAACTCTTCTCTAGGTGATACTAGGTTGTGTTGTCTTATTATTTAGTTTTATATTATAATTTAACACATACAAAGTCACGGACTGTCGCTACTTCCATAATAAAACCATAATATAGATGATTTCACAGTTAACCTCTGACGCCCTTTAAAACAAACACAAGTTAAGATCGTGTTGAATAACATTTTAATGACGGACCAACACACAGAAACGCGATATCAAATAACATTATTAAAGACAAACAGAGTCAATAACAAAACATTGACATAAGTTTAAGGTTGTCACATACAGGTGATAACGTTCGCAAATAAAATTACTATAGTAGTTTCTATGAAACTAGTTACTCGCTTTGTATTCGCGATCGTACACTAACAAACAAAATGGTACCAAGTCTTGCATTTGCTCTGCCACCATGTAATAACGCACAATAATATGATGACAAATGTACGTCAGTCTGTCCATTATCACAATATTTTAGAAAAAAATTCTAATGTCTTCGGTTTACTCATTCATTTTTATATGAAGATATTTTCACCCAAAATTTTCAGTTTCCTATACGATATTTCAAACATTTCCATACAAACCTTCTCCTGACAATTAACCAGACAACAAAAAACAATTAACCAAATAGTTGCAGTCGTTGTGAAGTGATGCAGTTACGTGAATTCAGTAAATAATTAATGAATTGATTTTTTTTTAAATAAATTAATTGATTAATTATATAATTAATCTTATCTTCTTATATATATATAAAAATCGATTGCTGTTCGTTAGTCTCGCTAAAACTCGAGAACGGCTGGGCCGATTTAGCTGATTATGGTTTTGAAATGTTTGTCGTAGTCCAGAGAAGGTTTAAACGGTGAGAAAATATGGAAAACTCAAACAATTTCATTTTCCCATATAAACTGTTCTATCTACTTTCCTGTCAAACTTTTGACCTTCATCCCTTCCGTACGGTAGACTTACTCGGTTCTCGGATTATCGCCTATTTAAATTTTAATATTTTGATGGTTGTCACTGTTTGGAAGGCAAATAAAAAAAGTCTTTATTGTGCCATTTCACACACACAATATCAGTTTTGTGGAATGTGTAAAAAATATTTCTGATGATGTCAGTTGGTTGTCGAATGTTTATATTTCAGTCGTCTGTCGAACGTCAGACGAAAGGTTATAAAGTTACCTACCATTCTGTCACCATTATACCGGTATTAAAGTCTTCTTCTATCATCAGTTTGTAAGTGCGTGAAAATTTTATTTACTGTTATTGTTTGAAAATGCCAAGGAAAATATGAGTTGATATAGGTCCTCGAAGCCAGTCACATGTACGATGAGCTACCTCACGTACAAACCGCACTGATGACCATCGAGAGACAAATAATGATAACATTCGTATTAGTATGGCAGAATTGCGTGCTACAGTGAATAATAATGAAGTAGACAGGCTTAGAATGGAACAATTTCGGGCACACCAAACACAAAAACAGGGAGCACGACGCAATGAAATCGAGCGATACCTCAGAAGAAGTGCTCATATCAACCTAGAACGAGTAGCATTCCACTACAATCTAGAAGTAGGTTATTGTGCTGACAAACCAGTGACAATTGGGGAAATGACAATCATTTGTCAATGTTGTAAAGCGTTGCTCGGTGGCTCTGATAAGTCTGGTTTTATCTGGTACATCGTAGTAGAGTAGCGATCATGTTTTGCTCTTGACCTCCTTCAATCATATCTACTTCTTTTACCTCTTCAGAGGTTATATTTAAATCAGAAACTTCTCCATTTTGTCCTCCAGTGTCTAATTTTTGGTTTGATGTAAATTTGTGCTTGAATTGTTTTTTCTGTAGTTTAGCCCTATAAATACGTTTTTCTCGGCATAAGCATTGACAAAATTTTAAACAAAAATTGAAACAATCTGCAGTTATTGTTTTACATTCAGCACAACGTAACAGATAGTAACTGAGAGATGTACTTCGGTTGTCCTGCCGCTCGATCTACTTTTTGCAAAACGGGCTATGCATAGCTATTTAATAATCTTAAACCTATTTTTTTTTTCAAATAACTATTAGACTACTTTATCTTTTCAAAGACATTTCATGTCATTTTATGTTGTATAACAACCTATGAAAATAGCAATGTCTGACATTGCCGTTCAAAATTTTCAGTCATTTTAGTCAAGAGATAGTTTTCATGTCGTTAAGATAGGTGATACGAGGTACACCGGGTCGTCTAGTTATTTATATAGATACATTTATAAGTGATTTAACAATTATTTCCACGTAAATAAAGGAAATAAGGAAGGAAGGAAAGTCTTCCTCAAGGAACCAAAATTATTAACTGAAAGAATCAATTATTGAAAGCTGTGTTCCACTCTTGTTATCTTCTGTATTATTCAAGATCAAAGGCTGTAGTAACACACGTTAGGAGCTGTTCCAACTCATTCCTCAGAAGTAGACAAAGGAGACTTGACTGATTGACTAACTAACTAGACTGCGCTGAATAAGGACTAGGCCCATCTTTGGGGATGCTTATATGTTGCATCCTCAGAAGTAGATTAAGGAGACTTGACAGATTGACTGACTGTACTGCGTTGAATAAGGACTACGCCCGTGTTTAGGAATGTTTATAAGTATCCTTTTTTATTTTACGTGGGTAAATCCCTTATGGATACACCGCCCTCCCGCGGAAAAGAGTGGGTTATGCTTACACGGACTAAAACCCCACGGTGTACATCTGCCGCTATAGTTGGAGTGACACGAGATCTCTACAGACTTCATCGTGCCGCCCCAGCGGGTGGCACAGCGGTAGAAAACGCCGCCGCCAGGCTCCGTCTTATCAGGAGACAGCCGTGTACACACCGGCCGTTTCCTCCATCCGCCGGACCTGTGCAATGGAAAAATAGGTCCCCCGACCCTGATAGAAAGTACGATATAGTCCGAAAACAACGGCGACTGTCGGTGGTAATTACCAACTGCAGTCATCGCCATCATGCCGACCTTCAAAAGTGCCTCTTCACGCCTCGTTTGAAGAACCCGATATCGTAAGAGAAAGGGAGGACACTGACTGCGAGGCAATTCTACATCTTCACAGTACAACAGAGATAAGAATTTTTGAATTTCTTCATTCTTGCTGGCATGGTTGCTTCTGTGACTCTGTGGAGGCGCGTACTTGTCCGTGTAATTCTTTAGTGAAAGGAAGAAGATAGAATGAGACTAAACAACTCTTCAGAACACTCGCCATGATACAGTCAATAAACACACTATTGCTATCTTCTTGCTTTATAAGCTGGAACACATGTAGAAACATTATATCAGTTTGTATGATTTTGTGTAATACAATGTAGTTTATAAAAAAGTAAAAGCGCGCCGCCATATGTATTAGCCTTTACTCATCTGTATTCGTTGTACACATCAAATATGAGAAAGATCTTATTTACCTTTCTTGTTAGTATGATAAATAAACATGGCGGCATATTTACACTGGCATTTATCTTAGTATTGCTCTTATCGAACATATTAACAACTAGTGGTCGCCCATGAGTTCGTCTGCATTTTAAATTTCTATAAATGATAACAACATACATTACCCTCGTGTAACTCTAAAAGTGCATGCAATACACACAGAGATTACTCTAAGATGATAATTTTTTTTCCAACGTGCCCATTTTTTCTCAAAGTTTTCTCAACATCCGTTTTATAGTTTTTATGTAAATAAATTACAACCATCCGACCATATTCATAAAATTTCTCGTTTATGTTCTTGAAAAGGGAAATAGGTTATATTTATTTTATACAGAGAGTATGCAGTAGAGTACGATAAGAATGCGTTTTTACATATAATATTAATCAACCGTATGATAAACTTAGAGCTCTAATAGAAAAACTCAACGACAACTAACTTTATAGGAAGGAACCAATAGCCGCTGTAGTCATTTTGGCCAGTGAATATGGATTTAAAATCTTCTCGGTAACAAAACATACGCCACCTTTTATGCACATATGTAGGACAATGCTATTGGGTTTGACTAGATATAAATCAATTGTTTTCTGTCACACATCGCGCCGACTCCAAATCAAGTTACCAACAATGGTATAATTAACCCCTGGACTGTCTAAACCCATAAAGTTTTAAGCTTCATACAAACGAATGCAGATTTTATAATACACAGGTCAACATACTTTTGGCAGTATAAATTTAAAAAAAAAACCGTTTTATTTTACAATATATGAAAAACTTTAATAACATAAAAATATGTAATGTAAAATTATGTGAGGCAGTGTATAAATCCCAGAACTATTATAGTAAAGTCAGTATTGTATCAGCATAAGTTTTATAAAAAAATGCTAGGTATTTAAAAGTAAGTTCCACCATTTTGAATTCTGGGCTTAAAAAATCAACCCAGGTGTTAATGTCTACAGTGGCGAAATAAAGCACGTAATGCTACAACAAGTGAAGAACAAATAATACATGACAGGTGTTGCATTTTGTTCTTTCAACGAGTATTAATTAATGTCATAATGAAGCATGCTACCTATATTACATACGCGTTATAATTCATTGATATTACTGAGTTTCGAAACTGTATACACATTGTATCGATTGCGAACGCGGCTTATTAATTAAGGAAATCATTGCATCTTTGTAAAATCTTCTTCTATATCTTTTATACATACATACATATAATAAGAATGTAAATCTAACGTACTTTACTTACTACTTAAAAAAATACTTTTCATACTTTTGTGAAAAAGAATTATTGCATGTGTCTTGAAATAAGTAATAAAATATATTTCAATCATTTTTAGAAATGTCTGTCTGCCTGTTTGTTCAAACAACAAACACGCATCACTGCGAAAGTACTGTGTTTACGATAAAACCTCACTAAGAAATTCATAAAGCATATCCTCGAGGAACATTTAGTCTTGGTATAATTAAAATCGGTTCACTCTATCAAGTTATTGTAATTTTAATGACGACACGAGTTAAGTACGAGAAAAAGTACATAAGTACTGAATAAGTAACTCAATACATTCAGATTTTTAGTTTTTTTTACATTATTTTCCACGCGGACGGAGTTGCGGGCACAGCTACGTATTTACAAAATTCTAGTAGAATTTTAATATCATTCTCTATGTGTCTAAGGATAATGCAGCTCCTTTGAATCTCAGTTTACAAGTTAGACAATAAAAGCCCGACAACTAGATTATCGACGAGCATGCAATAAGGATTCGAAGTTGCTCATTGCATGTTCAAGTCATGGTTTTGTTTTGCATATTTCAAGTTTGCATATGAAAACTTTTTTAAGGATTTGATATAGGATCCCATTAAATTATGTATTGAAGCGTATTGATACTCAAATATTTGTATACGTCGAAATTGTCAAACTATAGATGTTTTTAAATGTAGTCGTAAATCATTCCACAGATGCAATCGAGACAGAGAGGACTTATTCCTCTTATATGATTAACACCCAACCATTTCTTATGGAAATTACAAATAAACATATACTACTGCAATTGTCAAAATTAGTCAAATAATTTATTTCAATGCCTCTAGTGAAAATAAAAATAAAATTTGCAATATCTTATATCACATTCTTTATTAGTGAAATTATGTTTTGAAATAAGATGTATAATTTCTATATATATATTCATACAGCAGTCTTATAGTATAAGTAAATTTACACTAATGAGCAATTTTTTTTAATTTGGATTTCAATGATCATTCTTAAATAAATTCCTTATAAAACACGTCTGTTGCATACAAAGCCAACGAGGCGACTGTGCCGCACGAACTGGTTGCTTGTTGACATAATCATTATAGGTTATTATTGCTTTGTTTCTGGCTAGCGCAATTTTCCACCTACACTTTATAGTGTTATTACTCCAATAGTAAATGATATTAGGCCGCGTTTACTTAGTTATTATAAAATTCTGTAACAACTTTTGGCTGTCGCTAAAAAGATGAAAACATAGTATTCGGTGAAAGTTGGTAGCTTATGTTAGTTGTAGCGATTAGAAGTAATGTCAACCCGGGTTCACTGTCATGCGACAATATTGAGTGAAATGGCAACTAACACGCGAACTGCATTGCATTGTGATATTGTGCAGTATGCAACAGTAACGCCAAATATACTAGGCCGATATTTAAGTATCATATAGTTAAATTATTTCTGTTTAAGTGCTCTCCAAGAAATAATTGCGATCGTCCAACTGGCGTGTTCAAGCTATGTTATTCAATACAAGCTCATTATGTACGCATGCTTGATAAATTTCAAATCAAAATAATTTTTGTTTGGCTAAGAATTCTAATTTCAAATTAATTTTATTTTAAAAACATGGAATTCTTTTTCCAAAAGTAGTCATTTGTTTATTGATTAGTGTTACATTTTCATCGCATTTCAATCTTTTTTATCATCATGGATACGTTAAAAATTCGAGTAATTATGGAATATGAGTGCCGCCGTGGCAGCAACGCGGCACAAGCGGCACGCAACATCAACGACGTTTATGGAGCTAACACTACAAACCAACGCACCACCTGTTATTAGTTTGTTCGCTTTCGTTCTGGGAATTTCGACCTGAAAAATGAACTTCGCGGTCGTCCGAAGACTTTGAAGACGTCCGAAGACGTCGACAATGACGAATTAAAGGCGAGTGTGGAAGCTGATGACATACGATCTACGGCTGAATTAGCAGCAGGTTTCGACGTTAGCGTCAAAACAATATTGCTCCATTTGCGTCAAATTGGCAAGGTAAAAAAGCTTGACAAATGGGTGCCCCGCGAACTCAATGATCGCCAGCGCGAAGTACGCGTCGAGACGTGCCTTGCACTGCTCAACAAACACACAAATGAAGGAATTTTGAACCGCATTGTTACCTGCGATGAAAAATGGATTCTGTTTGATAACCGCAAGCGCTCAGCAAGTTAGTTGGATCCTGGTTCAGCACTTAAACAATGCCCTAAACGAAAACTTACCCCTAGAAAAGTGATGGTCACTGTTTGGTGGTCTAGCGCCGGTGTGATTCATCACAGCTTCTTACCAAACGGGTTGAGAATTACTGCAGATGTGTACTGTGAAGAACTGAACACAATGATGGAGAAGCTGGCACATCTCCAACCAGCTTTGGTCAATCGCTCGTCTCCGCTGCTCCTGCACGACAACGCGCGACCTCATACTGCACAGCAGACGGCCTCCAAGTTGCAAGAACTGGGGTTGGAAGTTCTCCGTCATCCGCCCTACTCACCAGACCTTGCGCCTACAGACTACTACTTTTTCCAGAATATGGATAACTCCTAGGCGGGAAAAAAATTCAATACCTGAGAGGCAGTACTAAATGCCTTTGAAGAATTTGTTGCCTCCCGTCCAGCTGATTTCTTTAAGAAGGGCATCAATAAATTGCCACTGCGTTGGCAAAGATGCATTGATTGCATGGGTGATTACTTCGATTAATACAAATAAAAAATACATGAAAAAAATACGTTTAAATTTTTTCATACAAAACGGCAATTTCATAGGTAAAGACCTAATATAATACAATTCATCTCGTTATAAAATGAAACTCATATAACTGAATATTTAGAAAAAAATGTAAGCATATTTGTTGTATGTTGTGTACTCAAAAACTACTGAAAGGATTTTCATGCGGTTTTCACCATTACATAAAGTGAATCATGAGGAAGATTCAGGTATATAATTTGTCATGGTTTCTTTTATTATTAGGGCGGAACAACGTCCACCGGGCCCGCTAGTTATACTTAATATACTTAAAATTAGCTAACTTCAATGATTTTTAAATTATTTCTGTAGTTGAAAATTAATACCTTAATTGCATGTACTATATCACAATTTTTGTTCAGTATTCAGAATTATAAATGATTTTTCACCATTTCCTGATGGACTGTATCAAGAACAATAATATTACAATAAATTTAATTAAAAATAATTTAAATAAACTGGATGTTATGAGCTTACTCGAACGCTGTGAAATCAGTGGATGATGATTTTTTTTTTAATATACGAAAGTTTTAACTTCAGTATATTTAAGTTATGGCGGGGCTGCTATGCCCCAAATATAGATAAGAAATAGACAAAAGCCCCAAATAATAATAAATCAATTTAAAAAAGTTAAAATAATAACGATTTATATCATTCAAGGTCAGGTAATTTTGGATGAAATTTTTCAGTAATAAATAATGTAGTAAACGTTGTAATATTCATCATTTTGTAACAAGTACAATAAATTATTATTAGATACGTTCACAAGAATATAGTACAATTATTTCTGAGCGATATTGATAATATTTACTACTAGCTGTACCCGCAGCCCCGCACGCATTTTTTTATTCGTATTAAAGAATTATAAAATTGTGAGACTATGTACAATTATAGAAATGCTCTTTAAAAGCAATTGTAAGTACACACGCACGCTACTTACAGTAACATGTAACGTGTACATTAGATTTATAAATACTAACAGCGTGCCAAATGAGGTTTGTCATCAGCAACATATTTGGAACCTTAACCCACCATATAACTACCTCAGTGCTCACTTACACTGTGTAAGTAACTAATGAAACAATAACTTAAAATATTATTATAAAGATTTACATTTACATAACATTTAATATGCATTACCATTAATATTTAAGATTTTGTGACTATACAAAAAATAAACGCTTGTCTGTTCCGCAAGAAATTGTATTACGGAAATCTTTACGTAATACGTTTATAATCTAAGATCTTATTAGGAAGACCTCTATATCATTAAAGTTATTAAATTATAATGTCGAATTGTAAACAATAAGCTGGTAATTATTTCTCTAATTAAAAATAAAGAATGAGTTGAAATCTTGCTAAATTTTATGCAGACAAAGTCGCGGGTAACAGTTAGTCTAAAATAGAATAACCTCAATTACTTTTTATAAGGTTCGCTATCTGCCAGTGAAAGTCCCGTGAAAATAGGTCTGTTTTGGAGAAAGCACTGTGGGCGTAGCCACGGTTAACAGCCAGTATAAACTAAAATTGCCTAAATTACTTTTTGTAAAGTCAGCTATCTGCCAGTAAAAGTCTCAAGAAGATCGGTTTAACCATTTTGGAGATAGCACTGTAAGTGAAGCCACGGTTAACAGCTAGTATAAACTAAAATGGTTTGAATGACTTTTTATAAGGTCAGCTATCTGCCAGTAAAAGTCTCCTGAAGATCGGTCAAACCGTTTTGAAGATAGTACTGTGGGTGAAGCCACGGTTAATAGCTAGTCTAATTTAGAGTAGCCTAAGTAACCCACTGTAATTTCAGCTTTTTGCCAGTGAAAATCGATCCAGCCGTTTCGGAGATTACCCGGTTACCCGGAACAAACAGACAGACAGACCGACAAAAATTTTAAAAATTGCATTTTTGTTATCAGTTGCGTGTATACTTTCGCACTGAATCATTAAAAAAAGGTAATTTTGATATTACATACAGGCACTTCATTTTTATTATATGTACTAGCTGTACTCGCAGCCACGCACGCGTTTTTTTAAATTTATTAAAGAAATATAAAATTGTGATACAGAGCTCCTTAAAAATAATTGTAAGTACGCGACACGCACGCTACTTACAGTAACATGTAACGTATACATTAGATATATAAATACTAACAGTGTATCAAATTAGGTTTATCATGAGCAACATATTTAGAACTTTAACCCACCATATAACTACCTCACTGTTCACTTACACTGTATAAGGAACTAATGAAACAATGACTTAAAGATATAATATGCCCATATTGTCAATAAGTTATACGTCTATGGTCTAATATCTTATTAGAAAGACCCTTTATACCTTCAAAATTACTATCAATAATTATAATGTTGAATTATAAACAATAAATGAACTGACGTCTTCAAATCTTCCATAAATATAAATCAAGATATAAAACTATATCTGTCTAAGCAGTTTTTAATATTTGACAACTTAAATAGTGTTCATTAAATTCAATACAATTTTCTTATATGTTATTTACTGAGTTATGTAAACAAAAGCGCTATAAATAAAACAAAATGGATGTCAAAATGACCAAAACGACAATATAATTCAGAATACATACATAGTGTAGGAGCTTCGGCTCACTACTAGAATATTCCAGACTAACACGGACAGCGTAATAATAAGACTTGGAGAGTGTAAAATAGACTGTCTATTAAAATTATCATAAAAGCTATTTATACAGACATGCGACATTTCATTTATGTGTTCAATTGTTTGAACGATATTCTATTTACAATATTTACAAAAGTTTCAGCCAGTCTGCCAGAGAGGATGACATTCTCGGTAGCTACATGATTCCCCCTCAAGCGAAGCGTACCGGCATCTTGATGCTTCGACCGGAACGAGTCTTCTGTAGGGTGATTGGCTCGGAAGTAGCGTTGCCTAGAGTAGTGCTTTGTTGATCCACTTCGTTGAAACCGTAGGCAGGTTTTAAACGATCGATGGGTACAGATGCTTCTCTTGTAGGCAATTGTAGGGCAAAAACTTCTGTGAAGTACTTTGTAGTGAAGATTTGTTGAGAGCGATGACACGTAGGAAATGATATTTTAATGGCTGAAGATCTGCTTGAACGAAAAATGTTATTTTGTTAGTGATGCGTAGTCTAAATGAGTCTGTAGTCTCCGTAGACGTGAAATGTCTCCGTTTTTCTTCTTGGCGACAAAATCGGCTTGACCAGGGACAGTTGCTGGGTCTGAATAAGCCTCGATTCATCATGTGTTCCGATTCGACAATTTCATCGCGATGTGGCGCGGTATTGCCGTGCACGTCAGTGTATCGTTTGACCAGTCGTTTCGATAAGGTGTTCGACGTTTTGATTCGAATGTAATTCATCGAAGTAAATGTTGGCGTACCTGGGAATTAATATGTTGCGATTTGACAATCCAGGGTTGATACTGCGTGTGGTTTCGTGAACCGAGATGCGTGCAGGAACTTTGACTGAGAGTTTTGTCGTGCTATCAATAAGCTGTCGGCTTTCGAGATCGACGATCAGCTGATGATATAGAAGAAAATCGTCTCCGAGTATTTGTTGTAGTTAGCTGTAAGTGCTGTTCATACGGTACCAGTGTTTGATCACACATTGCTTTGTGCGTGGTACGGCGTCGTATGCACTCGTTGGACTGTTCGACTACCTAGTGATGTGTTAGATGCGGTAGTTACGTTCCTCGCTGGTAGATTCCTGGAGGGTAAAATGCATCGTTTGCATTCTTGCAAACCGTGATGAGAGTAGCATATGGTGACGGCGACGTAGTTTGCAGGAATTTGCGAGTGAAAATTGTAACAAGCTTGCGTTTACAGGATAGGAATAACGTTTCATAACTTGGCATCGTCCTTCCTGTGTTTTTTCCGCGTGGTTACATCACTGTAGGTGCGGCGGCAATATCACGTGAGCGTGCGTGATAGTAGAACTCGGCATGACTTCGGATGCGGAGGCTTGGTGCGCGGAAATGCGTCGCGGCGACGGCGTTACTATTGTAGAAACCTCGGGATCATCTCTGGAGAGCGCGCGGAACGCGGCGTCACTAAATGTAGGAGTCTGAACTAACTTCTGAACATTTTCCGTCGGAGCTTCGCATCCCACTGCTGTCACCGCCGAAGGTGCGTCGCGTCGTCGGGGTCACCAAATGTAGGAGCTTCGGCTCACTACTAGAATATTCCAGACTAACACGGACAGCGTAATAATAAGACTTGGAGAGTGTAAAATAGACTGTCTATTAAAATTATCATAAAAGCTATTTATACAGACATGCGACATTTCATTTATGTGTTCAATTGTTTGAACGATATTCTATTTACAATATTTACAAAAGTTTCAGCCAGTCTGCCAGAGAGGATGACATTCTCGGTAGCTACAATAGATACACATATATTAATTTCAATTATATTTATTCTTGGAGTCCAGTGCAACGCACGTCTTACGCACATGTTTACAGCGAACAACATATTTTTGCTAAATTTCATGGAGACGAAGTCGCGGGTAAAAGCTAATCTAAAATAGAATAACCTAAATTACTTCTTATAAGGTCAGCTATCTGCCAGTGAAAGTCTCCTGAAAATCGGTCAAACCGTTTTGGAGATAGCACTGCGGGCGAAGCAACGGTTAACACCTAGTCTAAATTAAAATAGACTAAATTACTTGTTATGATGCCCGCTATCTGCCGGTGAAAGCCCCGTAATAATTGGTCGAACCGTTTTGGAGATAGCACTGCGAGCGAAGCCATAGTTAATACTAAATACTAATATACTTTCATACCCAATCAGTAAAAAAAATATTTTGATATTATATACAGACACTTCATTTTTATTATATGTATAGATAGATATAGATAGAAGATATAGATAAAAAAACTTCACTGAAGATTTAACATATGGCAGTGTTAGTCCATAGTGGAAATTATACATTTATATTAGTCGAGTTATACCTCTGTATTAAATTTACTTCGTTTAGAGCCTTTGCCACAAGAATACCAACATAAAATAGCACTTTAAATAATTGAATTACAAAAAATATATATATTGCATTGCTCGTTGAAATGAAACTTTGTCTTTTTGCCTCGAAGCTTTTTCACATTCGCTCGAAGTTAACAAAACGCTTCTGCGGCAAACGTAACACGATTACTATATGCATGCAAATGCACATGATGAGATACGTATGTGAAAAAATTTAACCGCATATGAAATACGTTGATGTTTTGTAATATTATGAAATAAAGTGAATCTGAATATGCACGCTATTTAGTTGGTGCAGTTATTACCCTATAAATGTTTGAAATAATTTTACTCGACACTAAGTTCTAATACCATAATATATAATCAGTTTTTTATATCAAAAAATGATTAATTATTAAAGGATACACACTTTTAGGGCCCGAGGTAAAAAAAAAATAGATTTTGTCAAAAATAAGCAGAAAACATTTATTAGCACTTTTTTAGTAGTGGATGAAGTTCTCAACTGGTTAAGCAGTTAACATTCTGAACATTTATAAGCTTTCTCTGAGATATGAGCACATAGTGGGTGCTTGATTCGTCCTAAATATACTGTATTAGTCGTAAATTTAATATTAACTTTTGGTTTGATCTACAACGCAGAATATTTTGCCAAGTTATCTTTGACCATAACAACGTTTTATGAATAAGTGTTTTGTGCTACAATATATTATTTCTATGCAATTTTATTGTATTAGAAATTGTAATAGAAAACAAGTTATTGGATTGCTGTTGATTATGCGATATTGTTATTGATAATTAATTATAACGCTCGGCTGGTGCTATCGCAACGTTCGAACAGGTAAGCATATACAACAACTAAATAAAAGAGAAAAAAATTCACATCATTCACACTTAAAGTGACGATACGATTTATTGCAATATATTTTCATCGGGGATATTTTAACAATGCCTACATACATACATAGATTCAGTAATTGATTTTTTTTATAGCGCTAGATTCTTACATTAACAATCGTATACATCGTGTATTTAAAATGCAAACAGTTTTCTTTTAACATTATTGCCCTTGAGGGTGTGTAAAATGTTTTGTACAGTTGTTAACAAATGTATTCTCAAATGAAGACAAAATTAAAACAACATTTAATTACTGTTGTCACTATCATACTTTTTATAAACTGTCCTCAGGTGCAATCGGATTTCGCTTTTTCGTTTCTAACTGTCGCTTTTAGTATTACCTTCAAAATAAAACAAAACTGAGTCCGACCTGACTTTAGCGCATTTAGTCGTTAAAATTTTACGGATTGTAATTTCGAGATTTTCTTAAGATTTCTATGCTTACTGGCTTGTTTACGATATTTCAATCGATAAGTTTTTTTTAACTTGTACTTTCCGAGAATAATTTGCACGACTGCGTGATGCGACAGGTGCCTTCTCATTACCACAAATTTATATATGACTAGCTGATCCGCGCCACTTCGTCTGCGTGAAGTTGATTACTACCGGTTGCAATTGTATTTCCAAACTAGAAAACTCTTTAAAAAACCTAGAACCCGATTACAGCGACACCCACCAAAAACAAAGCTAGAGCTATTCTGATTGTAAGGAGAAGAAATAAAGTTTTAAAAATTTAAGAAAAAAGGGGGGGGATAAAATGGGGGGTTGGGGGGAAAGGGGGTGAAAAAAAAAAAAAAAAAAGGGAAAAAAAAAAAAAAAAGGGGGGGGAGAAAAAAAAAAAAAAAAAAAAAAAAAAAAAAAAAAAAGGGGGGGGAAAAAAATAAGGGGGAGTTTCCAGTTGTGAAACCAAACAATTCAGTGGAATCATATATATTAATACGTGAAGCCAAAACTTTGTATCCCTTTTTAAGAAAATTACGTGAACGGATAAATGTGAAATTTGGCATATTTAAAGTTTATATGGAGAAGAAGTGCAGAAAGCTATTTATTTTATATAAAATGCATTATAAGTACATTAAATTAATTAAAATATATATTACTCACACTACTGTTCCAATTTTACACAACATATACACACATGTAAATGTAAAAGACGTTTCGAACATCCTTCATCCTTCTTACGTTCCAATTACCTTTTAAATATTTTTAACATGACTGACGTTGCATGACTTTGAAATCAACTGGTCAAATTATAGGTTAATTTTAGAATAATATAATATGTAAATTCATATTAATTGATAAATAATTTATCTTTAGTAAATTTATGGAACTACTGAAATAATCATTATTCTCTTTGGTTTTATTGAATATCAAAATTTTTACGTGACAGGACTGCTTTCACTTCATGTCACTTTGCTTCATGTTGCCATAAGAGTAAAGCAATATTTCCAAAGTCAATGTCAATATTTTAATGTTTAGTATTTCTTTATAGTGTACTCACTTCCAATGATGATTAAATAAAAAAATTAGCGAAAAAATACTTTGTAAAATCAAAATAAGAAAATTTATTTGGTCATGAAAGTAATCCATCACTTACATTTCTGCGGTTACAATGATGCAGTTTAACTTGATGTAGCAATTATATTTAGTACAGTTGATGATGAATTATGAAAAAAATGAATTTATTTTCAAAATTTAATGGTAGTATTAAAAACGTCTTTATTTTGGATTCATCATTTGATTCTTTGTGTATCCATTACTTTTCCAAATGATGATACTGGGCATATCACTATTCCTCATAATGTACAGACTATATTTAATTCAATATCACCCAGAAATACCACGCACCCATGGTGTCGTGTAAAATTAATTGAAAATTGTGTCATGAGTTGCGATAAATTTCTTTATTTTCGTAAAGTTATATTTACTTAGTTTTTGACAGCCTTAACACCTTATGTAACCGCCTGTCTTTTGTTTCAAATTTATAATTAATTTCCATTTTCATTTAGACATCGATTTCTTTAATGTTTATATAATTAAAAAAAAGTGGCAAATAACTGAGTAGGCATGATGAAAGCCTTTGATTATAGAGATTATACCCTTTCATAAAAGAACCCTAATAAAGTTCAAACTTTAAAAATTTAATGAACTATGGTCGAATGTCGACCACTGGGCGCCCACTAGTTATACAGAAATGTAAGTACTATTTTTTATTGTTACGTTTCTGTGTAAGAATACGTGCTCACTCCGGAGACATTATAAGAAATGAATGAAATTATCTAATAAATGTTACACCACAGAGTTCACTTATAATACAATCATTAAAAATATTTCACATTTCAATTCGCGTAGAATAAAAAAATATAAAGAAAAACCATACCGAATAATGTGTTTTCGTTGTGGATATTTTTATAATTATGTAATAATTTTATTTTAGGCTCGGCTCATGTATACATTTATTATAACCTTCTGATCAGTTATTATCAACTAAGTACTTCTCGAGACGAATCTAATGACAATAATCTCGATGGTTTTACGTTAAGCCATAGTGGAAATCTCGTGACCAAATATTCACTTAAAAAAAAAAAAATACACTTTTATGCACGTAATTTGAAACCATATATTTATGTATAGTTCAATATAATATTTCTCGTTATAACCATGCATTGCACTAATACTAAACAATTATCAGCGAAAAATCTAAAAAAAATATAATGCAGTAATGTTAAAAATAGCGTATTCAGTTTAAAGAAATAACAATACCTATTTATTCAAATAAATTTAAGTAACTTATATGTCGAATTTTTGACGGGATCTTGGAATGTAATGTAGTGGATTCTATATTTTACTCATAATTTTGTGTTGACTCAATATTTTGTAATATTGGTGGTGTTTTATGTAGTATAGTTTGGTTATTGTGTACACGTGAAGTGGATGGGGAATAATACCATGGGGCATGGATTCTGACCTGCCACAAAAACTCACTGGAAAGTTCTAACAAACGGGCCACCATCTTGTTAGAACATTGAAATAATCGCAAGAAACTTTTCATATCATTATCTACTTGACAATGGTAGTAATAATCTACTAGAAAATTGGTACCCAAAAATAAAACTAAAAAAAGCATACGTGTGGAATCAGGTTATTGCTTTTTTGGTGGATTGTTGGTTTTAATTATTTTCTACAAGTAAATTATATGCAGTCGCGAGGTCACTGCCTCGCCGTGTGCATGTGTGTTTCGATAACTGATATCATATACGCGTTTCATTGTTGATAAACCTCATTATGTCACTTTACATTGTCTTTTTTTTCAACGCTCGAACAAAAATAATAAATGAACATGAATTGTTTATCACAAAAAAATCTTGGAAACTTTTAGTAAGGACGTTATTATATCGCTAAATCGTTGTATGAACTTTGAATATTAGAAACTTATTATCGTCTATTATGAACTTTCTAGAAGTCCATATGTAATTCATTTTTATAATGTTGCCACGGGAACGATTCTCGCCACGACCAATTTCGTCGCGGTATTTTTCTCCCACATGAAAATTTTAATTTACGAAGTTACATTTCTTTTTTCCATTACTGCTTAATTCCTATACAGCCTTGACAGTATTCTGACAAATCTTAGCCTGTCAAGCATATTTATAGGAGCTGTACTTGAAAGTGGGTTCCTCGTGTGCCACAACGACGTTTATGATTGAATGAGTTTTAGATGAAAAACAAGAAAATACAAAAAAAACGAGTGTGCTTTAGACCACACGACTGACGTAAAACTTCATTAACTTATATCTCCTTCTCAACATCCGTTCTACTAGCCCGATCACAGTTTTCGTAACGCTCTCGTCACGCATTAACCAACTTACTACCCAAGTCAAGCGCGCGTAAAGAATTTTTACTTCAAAAGAACTATATTAAATTACTGACGAGCAACAACAAATATTTGGTAGAAATATATCTACGTTTTCATTCGAAAATAATATTAATAAATTTTGTGTAACAATTTTTTTCTTTATGTTACATCTGATTAAGAAGTTTACTTACAAAACAAACATTTCGCAATGAATATGACGATAATGTCACAAATCGTCGCTTTAACTAACACGGAACACTTTCAAAGGTAAACAACACCTTATAGCAAAGATAGAATCGCAGTGGCTCTCGCGACGGCGCGACGCGGCGTGTTCGGGCTGACGTGACGGTCTATGACATTAAATTATTAAAGAAAAATCATATTATATCCTTCATTATTACCAATTCTATATTTTTACAGACAATATAAGACTATAAGAATATCCTTTGTTTGAAGGAAATGTATAAAAATATTTTAACAAACTACTCCAGTTCACAAAGAGCAGGAAACATCCTAATTTAGAATTCTGAGAGTTATATCGTTTGAGTACCCTTTCTAACAATGACAGACCGAACCAGCGAAATCTCATTTTATCCTCTTTCCAGTTATACTTTTTGAATTGTCTTTTTTTTAATATAAAAAGGAGACAAAGCGCCAAGACCAGCGTCTAATGGTTATCAAATGTGAAAAATATTGTGGCCATATTAGACGACTGGCCGATAGCGAATCTATAGAAAGACCTTCTTTTTACAAATCCGCAGAGCACTTACACCTTTTTTTTTATTTCTTTCATCTATACTCATCATAAAAAGCTCAAGATATTTTGAAGCGATTGTGGCTGTGTGAAGCATGTTCGGATCTCAAAATAGATCCTCGCGAATAAGCCGAAACATTCGGTGAAAGATAAAACAATAGCTACCACTATCGAAATTAAAATCTATCGCCAAGTACTAATTCATTAGAACTGCACTTGAGAGCCCTTGTTTTCTAGGCTTAGAATATATATTGTCATTTAACATCAGATGATATTGTGGTCCAAGGCTGAAACCTATAAAGTATATTAAAAAAAATGGTTTGTTTGTTTGAACACGCCAACCTCTGGAAATACCACCATTAAAAGAAGATTGTGGGCTATATAATGCTATGTTATGACGCTTAGGAATAGGGTGAACACCATACAAACGTTAGGTTAGAAAATATGCTATGGGATATTATTAACAGTGCAAGCGAAGCGTATAACTTAATAGGGCTTATTGAGGGTCAGTTAACCGCCTGACATGAAGTGAATTTTATCGAGAAATTCTGAATTGTGAATAGCTTTGTAGTACCAGCTACGCGGATCAGTCGCATGTTTGGCTCCGTGGATAGTGATTCAACATTTGGAAGAGTAGCAACAAGTTAAGTCGTGAATTAACGCTACGTCGTCATCAGCCTGTAAGAACATCACCGCAAGGCTATAGGAAGGTATGGGCATAACACCGCGCTAGTCCACGACGTGTTGGTGATTTTAAACGCTGAGAATTCCACAGTTCTGTTTTCCCACATACAGTAGTACTACAAAAAACATTTTTCAGGTTCAAGTTTCCTCACGATATTTAGCTTCACCATCAACCGATAGTGTTGCCAAGTTAAATTAGTAAATGCAAGCGATTTCCCAAAAAATGCATTGGTACATTCGTTCGAACCTGCGGAAATCGGATTAATATAACACCGGTCAAACCACTAGACCACCATGACTTTAACTATCGGTATCTCATATATTATAGATATAATATATATTAATACGTGAAGCCAAAACTTTGTACCCCTTTTTAAGTGAATTGCGTGAACGGATGAACGTGAAATTTGGCATAGTTAAAGTTTATATGGAGGAGAAGTGCAGAAAGCTATTTATTTTATATAAAAAGCATTAGAGTACATTAAATTAATTAAAATATGCATTACTCACACTAATGCTTCAATTTTACACAACATATACACACATGTAAATAAAAAGACATTTTGATATCCGTCAATAAGGGACTTCAAAAAAGGTTTCGAAGGAGGTTGCTATGCTCGACTGTATGTATTTTTTTACTCTTACGTTCCAATTACCCTTTTATATTCTACATTCAACAATGATATTATAACATATCTTATACATTAATACGTGAAGCCAAAACTTTGTTTCCCTTTTTAAGCGAATTGCGTGAACGGATGAGTTTGAAATTTTGCATAGTTAAAGTTTATATGGAGGAGAAGTGCACAAAGCTATTTTTTATATAAAATGAATTACAAGCATATTAAATTAATTAAAATATACATTACTCACACTACTGCTTGAATTTTACACAACATATACACACATGTAAACGAAAAAGACATTTTGACATCCGTCATTTTACTGTTACGTTCCTATTATTACTATTTCAATATTTTTAACATGACTGACGTTGCATGCCTTACATGCCCTTTGAAATCAACTGGTCAAATTGTAGGTTAATTTTATAATAATATAATATGTAAATTCATAATATGCTTTAATATTTCATTGATAAATAATTTATCTTTAGTAAATTTATGGAACCACTAAAATAATTATTATTCTCTTTGGTCAATAAGACATTCAATAAGAATGTCAAAATTATTAGGTGACAGGACTGCTTTCACTTCATGTCACTTTGCTTCATGTTGTCATAAGAGTAAAGCAATTCAAATTCAAGTTCAATTTTCATTTAGACATAGATTTTTTTTATGTTTATATAATTTAAAAAAAGTGCCAAATAACTGAGTAGCCATGATGAAAAACTTTGATTATATAAGTTATACCCTTTGACAAATGAACCCTAATAAAGTTCAAACTTTAGAAAATCAATGAACTATGGTCGAATGTCGACCACTAGGCGCACACTAGTATGTAATAAACATAACATTATACGGTGTAAGGTAATCTGAGGCATATGTACTACGGGCTATATGCCCTCATTTCAACTAATAAATGTCATATTACCCTTATCTACATATTTAGGTGGCATAATTACTACGTTGAGTGTTATGTTGACCTCTGGCGGGGTCGAGGCGTTCCGCGTTGGGACTGTCGAGGGGTCTATAAAGGCTTTAATGGCCTACATCCGATGGAAAGAGCGCGTCCCGTTTCACCTGTCACGCCATTCTATAATGTTATTTGTGAGCATTTAGGCAATGAACGTATCCACGTATAGAGTCTATATCGTACAGAAATCACTCAGTTTTATACCTTACCAAAAAAAACTAGCGTCAGAATAAATCACTAAAACAACGTTGAACATATGAAAAAAAGTAAGTCCTGTAATTCTGATTGAAATAGTTAATAGAATTGTTAAAAACAAAGGGACGAGACATTGAATTCCCTTGACAAAAGAGGAGGAAATTTCGTTAGGCATTAGTATAATACACTGGGCCACAAGATCGAGTTGGGAAATTTAATAAAACTTCGCTTTTTTGTCCGGACCGAGGCATAAATTCGGCCACGCTTGTTAGTATTCATCCTGGGACTCGAACTGACATACTTTCACTTCCTATGATGTGGGGCCTCCCGAGGTTTTTCCCTAAAATCTTTGTGCGACATTACAAAGGGAAAGTGCTTTGGAAAATGCATAGTAACTTTTCCTCTTTAATATGTGAAGAATGTTTCCGCCATATTTCCGTAACGAGGATTCTGGGAAATTTAGAGAAGCTGACTTTAAATTGTTTATTATAATACAGTTTATTTCTTATTAATTGGCATGATTACGCCGAAGCATTGGTCACTATCAATACTTTAATTACCATGGAATAAATGATTCAGTATAAAATCATTCTTAACTTTATAGTGAATATTAATAATAATAAAACATATATCAAGCCTAAAGTCATAGTTTATTACTAACTAGCGGGCCCGGCAGACGTTGTCCCGCCCTGATAAAAAATAAATCCTTGACAAATTATGTACCAAAACGTTCCTCATGAATCACTTTATCCACTAGTGAAAACCGCATAAAAATCCGTTCAGTAGTTTTTGAGTTTATCGCGAACAGACAGATACAGAATACAGAATGATATTATAAAGCTGGAGGGTTTGTTTGGTTGAACGCGCTAATCTCAGGAATTACTCGTCAGCTCATTTATCGAGGAAGGCTATAGGATATATGTCATCACGCTAAGACCAATAGAAGTGGGCACCAGTAAAGAATGTTCCAAAAATCGTTTTTTTTCCTTTTGAGAGCTTTCGCTGCATGTTAGTTAGATCAAAGTAACTATTCCTCACGGATGAAGTCGTGGGAAGAAGCTAGTGTTAATATAAGTCGATAAGGGAGTCTGCAGCCAAGATACTAAATAGTAAGTTTTATGTGTGAACAAACAGTTACCACCGGAACATATATGTAGTTACGGCATAAATTAACTAAAACTGTTAGGTCGGCCTAGTATTTATCCAAAATACTGTATCGTATGCCGCATGAAGTATTGACTTTACCCCTTTTTGCTTTTTGTGGTGAAGTAGCAAAAAGACACACAAAAAATCTATACGGTCATTGTAGAACTGCCATTTATGGCACACCGGACTAACATAACATGAAACTCTTCTCGCGTGAACAAAATTATTACTACTGAATTACATTAATAAAACTATTTTAAACATCACATGGTTTATTTTATATCTAAATATTTATTGTAATATTTATTACTAAGACTCTTAGTTATGTAGTGGTTTATTTTAGTTCGGTTAAGATTTATGTGTTTCAAAATCAAAATATACTTTATTCAATTTAGGCTCTGAAAAGGCGCCTATGAACGTTAAACCTACCGCCGGGAAAACTGACTGGGTTAGTCATCGTGTAGAATCGGCAAGAAAATCGATCTGGTTTATCTCTTCATGTTTATTTTTACAAAACATAAATAGTTACATTCGTTTTTAGTGGATGCACAGAGAGGGGCATCATTTTCCGTCAGTAGCTTCATTTTGATGAGACGCCCAACAATTTTCCGTACGAAAATTCGATTGTGGTAAGTAATAGGGGTAGCAGGGGTAAAACATCTTGTTTTAATGATTCTCAATAATTTATTACTAACTGGTTATTTTAATTAATTAAAAAATAATACAGTTATATAATATATATTATATATATTATATATAATATACATTGTATAATAAATAATATATATATATATATAAATGTATTATTTTTTTATTTTTTATAGATTTTTGGGGATCGGGAATCCCTGGGGGGTTTCTCAAAAACCCCCAAAAAAATTATAAAAAGATTGTATATAAAGATGAAAGAGAGACTGTGCTGTTTCTTTGATGTATTTTCATAAATGACTGAATATGAAATAAGACGACGCTTCTTTAATACATATATATAGTAACAATGATCTCCCACGATCGGAGCAATCGTCAGAAACAATAATGAATCTTGCACAATCCTCGTACACGCACTTAGAAATAAAAGGATCTCACGATCTCAGAAACAATAATGAATCTTTCACAACCTCGTACACGCACTTATAAAGGCATCGCCTTCCTTCACCTGCCGACAATCCAAGTGAAGGAAACGAAGTTCTAATTAACTTTCAACTCTACGATTTTATACATTTTAGATTTTAACATCATACACTGAATTAATTAGGTTGTCATTAACTATCTTAAATAATTCACAATTGTAACAACTGAAGTACTTTACAAATCCTTATTTGCTTTAAAACCAATTTTAAATCGCCAAATTATTCTAACGATTATAGAGTAATACTAATAACACTACACAGTGCTAATTCGTTTTAATTACATTGTTATTCATTTTAAATAGCAACTTTATTATTCTAACTCGGCTGCACGTCTGATTTAATTTCGGTTTTAAAGACATTAAATAAATAACAGGAAAGGTCTCCAAGTGCTACTTAAACCTAGAATAATTCTATTAGAATTTCACGAATTCGATGTTAATTATTGTGACGCTAATTTAGGACCACTTTAAATCAAGAATGAAATCAATCCCATTGACCTGGGACTGGAACTGACTATTGACATGGACCCCTGAGGGTGGACCCTGGACCATTTTAGGCACTAAGGATTTAGAATAAATTGTTGCATCAGAAATTTTTAGCAATTATTTTTTTATGAATTTATTTTACTTGTAAACGCATAGGTTGTTCTATATAAATTATCTAATGTAACAAAACATATTAAAGCAAGATACAAACGGACTGACAGAGACATTGCCTATGATATTTGAGGCAGGATAAGAACTTAGGATAGAAATATTCGGAGCGCAGTAAAATTGATTTATGATAGAACGATAATATTTGAAGTAAGATGGAAATTTCTTCTCAACCCATATTTACGACAATCGAACCGATAAGTGAGTGATCATGCAATATATATGTATTGACTTCGAATTGACGCGTTATTAGGACGTCTTATCTCTTTCAACCGATTTATACATTATGTTTGTCGAGACTTTTAGTTTCTTAATTATCCATATCCATTATCCAGTATATTAAAATTACTAATTAATTCAATGAAAAGTCGTGGTGTTCTAATAGTTTGGCCGATGAAATATCAAATCGATTTCCGCAGATTGGAACCCCGGTATATACCAACGATTTTTTCGCAATTCGCGTACAATTACTAATTGAAATTGATAACACTACCGGCTTACGGTAAAGGATAACATCATGGGGAAACCTGAACCTGAAAAATGTTTTTGTAGTACTAATGTATGTAGAAAAACTTTGAACTCTGTATTTGTCAGACTTTGAAACCGCCAATACTAGACTGGCGTGGTGAGTATGCGTATACCTTGCTTTGGGAAAAGGTCTGTGGCCCTGCAGTGGGTCTCTTTCAGGCTGATGATGACAACGATAAATTCAATGAAGACAAATATTAGTATTGATAATTTTTAAAATAATCAAGCTCTTCGTAGTGGTTGATTGTTTTGAAATAAAAGTCCCTCGTATTTAACATAAGCTCGTAGGAGTGAGGGGCGATGTGCGTTATCAGAAGCTCTGACCCATATCCGCGACGCACAATAAAACGGCTCGGGTGAGTTATGATGCGGTCCCTACCCCGTGCAAACCGAGACACAGTGTCTACAAGAGCACCGTACTTAATATATCTAACAATAATGAACTCATATTAAAATTCACTAACTAAGAAATATGAAATTCATTTTCATTTACCTACCTCTATATTTACCCCTCATCGTACGACTGTACCAACACAGAAAATGACTTCAAATCTTTTCTTTATATTACAAAAAGGTAACTGGCACATCAATCTATCAATTCCGTCAATATTTTTGCAGACTAGCGTTCTGTCTCAATCATTTACTTACTTTTTTATGGACATTTTGTAAACCAAACTTTTAACTTTTTCGTATTATTTTACAAACATTTTCTTGTTTAGAATCTTTCTTCTAATAAATACAAATACACCAAGAAAAGAATTAGCTAAATAGGTGAGACCATGTTAAAATGGTGCGCTTACATATACTCAGCAGTTACTATCGCATACTTTTATATCCAACAGCAATTCTCTCTCTATTTTGTCCTCTTACAAAGTGGTCGTCACTGTGTCTAATAGAAATATCATGTACACAGATAAAACATGTTGTTCCCATAAAACCATACAAACCATTTTCACCCGATCGAATTCACGAGTACAAACTATTCTAAAATATAAGAATATGAAATCATCAGCCTGTAAAAGATCGTCTGCAGGGTCAGAGGCTTCTTCCCGAAGAAAAGTGTGGACATAATCACCACGCCAGCCTACGACATATTGGCGATTTCAAACTTTGAGAAATCCACAGTTCTATCTTTATACAGATATAATGGCACTACAAAAACATTTCTCAGGTTCAGGTATCCTCGCTATATTTTTCGTCACCGTCATCCAATAGTGTTACCAGCTTAAATCAGTAAATGTTAGCGAATTTCGAAAAATTCATTGGTACATCCCAGGGTTCGAACCTGCGGACATTCCACCGGTCATATCATTAGACCATAGCGACTTTGAAGAAACATATTGATATATCATTAAACCATATTCAAATATACTATTACGCGTGTAAATCTTATGGATTTTATTTGTAATTTTCTTTTCTTTATGTACATTAAATAATTTCCTATTTTTTAATTTTATATCAATTAACTTATTAATATTATGAGTAATTTTTTGTTGGACTTTAATTTACGTAGTCCGGTGAAGCTGTTAAGACCTTGCTAGGTCAATAGCGTAATGAGTTGGAGAGAAAAAAAACAAACTTTAATTTAGTATTTTTCAAAAAGCTTTTTTTTTATGATTGTTGATTGTTGTATTTTCCATACTTATAAATAAATAACGTATTATTTTTGATATCATGATGACAAGAGCGTAAATGTCGCCACGTATGTGAAGTTATGGTTGTAGGTCCTTTATAGCTGTATTCAGTAAGTTCTGCCACACACACGCAGTCGCACAGGCTGGTATCGGTCGTATGCCAGCCTTCACAGGTCATTCACCTCTATAAGACAAATATTAACAGACTACAATATCTTTAAAATAATATTGCTTTGACTCTGCAACGTTTTCAAGCACCTTGAATGACATCGGGCAGCGTATAGATAGAAGAGAATTTATGATATAAATAGCTTCTGCCCGCGACTTCGTTCGCGTGGAATAGTTATTTTTGGCTAACGCTATCATGCAGCGGAAGTCCTCAAAAGGAAAAAAAAATGATTTTAAAACATTCATAATTAGTGCTCCGTTCCTATTGGTATTAGCGCGATGATATACAGCCTATAGCCTTCCTCGATAAATGAGCTATCTAACACTGACAGAGTGTTTCACATTGGACCAGTAGTTACTGAGATTAGTGCGTTCAAGCAAACAAACTTTTCACCTTTATAATGTCACTATACATTTCTACAACACGCGATTCATTAGAACACAATAAAATAAAAAGAATCCCGTGGTTTTTCGATGGGAGATTAGATACCGCGAAAAGGCACCTTTTGATGATATTAATATTAAAAGCTCAATGTTTACCAAAATTTTTTTCCTGTGCTATAATACTATTATATTTGATTCTTTTGCCCACCCTTTATATAGAGCAATAGCCATTCTCTATTACGAATATATACGTTGATAATTTATTCGGCAGTAAACATTTACATTAAGTCTTATTAGTATTATTGCTTATATTTTCAGGTTACAAAGGCTTGAGTTTAAGTATTTGAGGTTTCGAAATGTTTAACAAAGGTAACTGAACTCCCGAACAATCATCTTGCTTTCATTGTTACTAATTGTGAAAAACACTAATGGTATTACTCTTATATTGTAGCTCCACTAAGAAATTTTGGTCTCGGGTACTAAACACCAGGTATTTATCTTTCCAATTGTAAAGCGACTTTGAAACGTTAATATTCCCAATAAAAGAAAAGTGTCGTGTTGATGAAAGAGTATGTTTGAAAACAAAAGTGATGTTGAAAACCCTTTATAGCGAAAAAATATATATAATGAATATAAAAATTGTGTGCATTTATGAAAACACGATGCAAGTCAAACTTTTTTTCGGATCGAAGGCATTTAACTAAAAATCCTCAGAAAATGATTCAATTTAGAGTATTAAAATCGCGTTTTTACTGTCACTTGATAATTGGAAAATGGCAATGATAACGGGAAATCGACAGTAGATAAGATATCCAACAAAAAAAAAACTTCTATTTGCATATTAAAGTACGGAATACATAATAAATGATGATAGATGCATTTTAAAAGCTACGCACAATATTTATTTAAATCACTTTGAATTGGTGGGCGCTACCATATTGGCCTTGGCTGCTCTCACGAGCGCCTTTACTCCACCCCTACTCCGCGGCCGAGCGCCGTCTGTAATGGGGCATGCGATAAATGGACGAAAAAATTTGGGGCGATGAATAAAAAGATTCACTTTAAAAAAATCTTGGATTATTTAAGTTTTATTATTGGGAAATTACAACGTATATTAAAATTGATTAAATTGACCGCCAAACATTAAATAAAAAGGTATTTTAAAAGGAAGAAACATAAGCCTTTGGTCATTAATCATTATCATCAAATAACAACCCTGTAATACTCCTTCAGTATTTTTACAATCGTTATAATATTATTATCAAAGAAATTATCGTACAGAAAATGTTATAGCTCCGTTGGAGACGCAAAGACAACATCAAGTTACAGCCATTAATCATATCTTTTTGTCGTTTCTCCCGGTTTTTTTAATAATCCTATTCGAGATGGAAAAATATTTTGACGCCAAAGTGACATGGCTATAACGATGTTAATTGCTGTAGAAGCACACTTCGACAGCTTGAAAAAAAATTGAGACAGTCAAGGACTGCCGACGGAATTGAAAACTCAAAATGGAATAAATAACTGTGTTGTTTCTTCAATTTTTAACTCAATTGTAGTCTGAATTATTTAGATTACATAATTTATAAAATGAAATTATTAATATTAGTATAGTCTTCAAATCTTTTAGCACTCATAACTCAGAAGAATAATTATATACATTTTTATACAGTCTATTAATAATTTAGCATTATTCAGTAGTGTTTACTATTAATAATTTAGTAAGACATAAATATTAGTAGGCGTAATAATAAAAACACAGCATAACAATTATTTTAGTAAAGTGTATGTACCAGACTGCAGAAATATTAATACATACTTTAATACAAAGCAAATTCCTTACTAGCTTTTCTATAAAATTCCTAGAGTGGTGGCGCGTAATTTAATTGTTCCGAAGAGATAATAATAACTGAATTAAAAAGTTTAACTTATGATGAGGGATGGGATATAATGAATTTAAAAAGTAAATAATTTTAAAAGAAAGTCTACTCAAAAGTTAATAAAAGTCAGTGAAAAGTTCGTTATCATTACAGAAATCAGTTCCATGAGGTGCCTCGCTATTGACTGTGATGATATTATTCGCAGGATGACAATTCAGTCGTGAACGCAGCTGGAATCACAAAGGCCGGAGATCATCGATCATCTCTTTGTCGCAGTATCTGAACCGGTAGCTGAAACCTATTCAACATAAATATTTTCGTAAGCCAATTTATTGTTCATATTTTTTCGATTAACATCTTTTGGATATACTTTATAATCCCATAACAACATAATCCTTATGCTTATGTCGAAAACAGAAATATATATAATTTACTAACTGACACAGCCACAAGTCGCTGTGGCTCAGTTATTGAAAAAGAAATTCAAAATTAAAACGTGGCGCCATCTATGAGATATCTATAACAGTCGGTCCTATAGTTTTCTGTCAACAAACTAATTTAAACCGCCATCTGTTCAAGACTGATAAAACTTGCAACAGATAACAATAATCGACATTGACAATGATTGAATATATAATCAAAAATATTAAGGCCATTAATCGAAATATAAATTATCTTATCTCGGAAGTTAGACTAAATTATACATAAATACCAACTTTTATGACGATCGGTTGAGTAGTTTCGGAGTTCATCGTGGACAAACATCATGACCTTGTATTTTTATATATTCAGATCATATAAATAGGAAGGTGGCATGTCCTTAAGATAACTATAGGGATACCACAATTTTCACAGTGGCAAATACAAAACAGTATTCAAGAATTGCGTCCATTAAATAACTTTTTCAAGTTTGAAAAGAAAACCATTTTGCTTTTCTAAGAGTCCTTTGCAAACTGGAGAAGTTATAATTTCCTGCAAATGACGTCAATTTAAAGAGCGAGCCGGGATTTAAAATTGCTATTCAGTGTGCACGGCACTTTAATATATCATCTATTTTTATATCTAAGCATGGTTTATAATTTGCAATATAAATTTGTACTACAAAATTTACTATAGTATACTTTTCATTAATTTAATAAATAAATAAAGTTTTTAATATCCTACCATATTTTTAAAATAAGCAACTACTATAATTTTCGTTAACCTCTCTTGGCGTGGATGAATGAATGAACTATAGTCCGGTGAAGCTGTTAAGTCCTTTAATATATCAGTAGCATAGGAAGTTCGTAAAAAAATGAATGAATTGAAATGAAAATGTATAATAGAAAATGATGTCATCTATCAATAATCTCATCTGATGTTAAATCACGATGTGGTATAAAAATGCTAATCTCGCTAAACCTAGAGAGGGGAGTGGCTCTCAAGTGCAGCTGCTGGAACATAGATGCTTGGCGACAGCATTTCAACTTGAGAGTGATAGCTAGCCAGGTGGCTAGTTAATGCTCATAGCTTTAGCGTGTTCAGAATGTTAAACTACATCGTCATTAAACATCAGATGAGATTGTGGTCAAACGCTAAAACCTATATACCTTAATAAAAAAATACTTTCTCGCTATTTTCTTATATTGTCATCTAGTTCAAAATTTCCAGTAAATTCAAAATATAATCCCACCTACAAAAACACAAAAGAAAGAAAAACATAAAGAGAAATGTCAAAAGAAAACTCGGTAATGGTTACCCGCCAACATGTAAAAACACAGAACATAGAAAGCATACTCTTCACATGAATACAAATTAACGAGATATACGCGGTATTTTACCTTTATTTAAATTTTATTGTGATACATATATTTTCATCTTTGTGAAAGATATTTGCCAATATCTGTATTGCTACTCGAATACTAGTCTAAGCTAGTTCAGCTTCTGTATACATTTTTTTTTAATCATGGCACACTATTTATGATTCCCTCTGACAACCAAAGGCTAATCGAGTAACTTGCCTTTGAAAATCCCTGCATGTTAGCAAATTAAAATTGAGTTTTGAAAATTGAACCTTAAAAAATAGAATACTGTTAAAATAGAGTACCTAACTCATGAAATCACCAAACAAAACCAAGTACAATATAAAACCAAGTCGCATTTTGCGGCTGCTGTGTGTTCCATAATATCTTCAAAACGATGCAATATATTTTGATACAGCTTTTATAATTTTTAGAGCATTTCTTCTGGAAGGTCTATTTGTATAATACATGCATAATATATTTGTATATAATAGAGAAGAGTTTAAGTATTATAATGAAATTGTAAAAAGAACTTTTTTTTTTAACTTTATTTTTGGCAACCAATCTTTTAGATTATTACTGCCATTGTCGAGTAGTTAATAGTATTACAAGTTCTTCTTCTATTCCATTTTCGGCAACCAGTCTTCTAGTAGACCATCACCGCCATTGTCAAGTGAGTATCGATATTACAAGTTTCTTGATATAATTTCAATGAATACCATTGTCGAGTAGTTAATAGTATTTCAAGTTTTTCTTCTATTCCATTTTGGCAACCAGTCTTCTATAACCAGTCATACTATTACTGCCATTGTCAAGTGAGTATCAATATTACAAGTTTCTTGATATAATTTCAATGAACTAACAAGATGGTGGCCATCTTGTTAGAACCTTCCATGGAATTTTTGTAGCATCTCAGAATTCATGGTCCGTGGCATTATTTTCCATTCACTTCACTTATGCACAATAAACAAACTATATCACATAAAACACCACCAATTTTACACAATATAGAGTCAAGTAACACAAGATTATGAATAAAAAATAAAACCCACTACATGACAGACCAAGATCCCGCCAAAAACTCAAAAGAACTTTTAGGCGCTTACTTCGCTGGCCAAAGCTTATGAGATAAATCAAAATAATGTAGTACGGAATTGTATATCTAAAAATGCCCACAGAAAAATTTATTTATATCCTAAGAATGAGCCATTTTTGTTTATTATTAAGATAATATTAAAAAAATATAGCTTATTTGGGAAGCTATTTCAACCAATATGTGATTTTAATTTATTATTATTAAGCCAAAGAAGATTAGTATACTTATATTACTACAGTATACTACAAGCTGGTTCATTGTATTGTTATAAAAACAATATATTGTTCTCTGCACTCCTAATATTTAACAACATAGAACTTTCAATGAAAGCAACTTTCATCATTGTTTTCTGTTCAAAAGTTTTCATTAGGTACTTATCGCATCAGATGCCCATTGTTCCACATTGTTGCCAAGTTTTATGTCGAACAAATTGAGCGTAATTGACGTTGATTTTACTTAAATCTATCAACGCTTTTGTATTTTTTATTATTTCTTTAATTTTTTTTTACTGAAATTATTTAAATTTCAGGTGCGGTGGTGTTGGTATTGAACTACATCGGAACAACCACATATGAAGTGTAAATCCATCATGGCTCCAATTTCATCAAGATCACTTAAATATACAGTAATTAAACAAAGTGCCTGAGTGTTTGCACCCGACTAGATCTCTACCGACATGTTGAAAACTACCATAGTAATTGTTATACTTTTAGTTTGTCACATTTCGATATTGACCATTACATATCAAGCTGCCCAGTTGGCTTGCAGGCCGGCATGATACTAATAACTGCCGATAGGTTTGAGCTCATAAAGCGGTTGTCATGGTATTTGAATTGCAATATGCTTACCCTCGTGTACACTACGTTCAATTCGTCGTGTCAATAACTTAAATAAAATAAAATAACAAAAATAGTCACAGTAACTAACAGCTACCCGTGACTTTATCTGCATATTTCTCTTTATAAATAATGGTACATTACCTTTATTTAACTGTAACAGTTTATGCAGCGCACGCAGAGAGAGTTTTCAAATGCTACAATACTTTCAAAGTTAATTAACACTTATGTTTATACTTTGGTCAATTTAAACAGTATGTTTATAAACTATATCCTATATTGTATTCAAATATATAAGCTATATTACTGTAAAGTTTCATCAAAATCCGATAACAAGTTTTCTAAACGTCTAACCATCGTCACAAACTTTCTCGTTTATAATTATAATAGAATACTGATTGATTTTAGTCTTTTCTCTATATTTTACAATAATATTTAAAACAATCATTCATGTATGTAATAGCTTTATTTCCTATTAGATACAGAAAAATAATTATAAATAACACATAATATACACTAATCGGAAACCAAGACACCCAAAAATAAGCAAAAGACCTTGCAAATGGAATATGATTCGAATTCTTTGATATGAAAAACATATTATAATGATTGATGAAATATAATATGCTTATTTTTTTAATTAAAACTGTGAAAAAATTATCATCGCTTTAAATTATGCTAGTGTTATATGAAAACAAAGGATTGTTCCCTGTCTTCCAAGCGATGGAACCAGCCCTATACCAAATACAAAAGGTATAAATTCAGAGCGGTAAACATACCCCACCCAGTCGCGTGCAAACAAATGAATTTATAATCAAATTGCCCGCAGTTTCGTCGATTCACGGTAAACGGTACGTTCTATAACAGATACTAATTTAAATAATCTTTATTCAATGAAGCCTATGAGATGAAATGCAATTCTGAGAAGGAACAAACCTGCTACCTAAGGCTTATGAAAAGAAATTGATTTAATACGAAGTTATGTAGGTGGTAGAGCTACGCTGAAGCTATTAATGGTTTCAGCATGAATGGGTCGGCTCATCCGGGGTAGTATCACGCTCTCAAAGAAAACCGACGTGAAGTAACAGTGCTTGCATTGTTGCGTTTCGTTGGGTCAGTGAGAGCGCCGAAGGCCCACCTCCCCTCCCCTTCCTCTTCCCTTACTCCCCCTCTCCCCCAAGACAGGTTGGCAACGCACTTGCGACACCCATGGTGTTGCAAGTGTCTATGGACGGTGGTGATCACTTAACATCAGGTGAACCACCTGCCCGTTTGCCTCCTATGATATAAAAAAATGTATATATATGTGCATTACGGGATTATTCAGGATTTGGCTATTAATTAGGACGAGACATTAAAAATCCTGAATAACTTCAGAAACATAGTTCGAAATATTTTATTTATTTCCCAGTCTCACGTGAAGTCACTGTAGGAATTTTTTTTTGTTCTTCTAAAACGTTCAAACTCATTTTAGTTCGAATCTATAAAAAATAAGGTAGAGTTTAATTTGGTGTACAAAGCAATGTATACAACTTTTTATATATAATTAAGTGTATAGTATTTATAGTAATACACATTTAACAGTCAGGTATAAAAAATGTAATACTTCCGTCATAGTTACTCGCTTGGGCCGTCGCATTTCGGCAGGTATATTTGGCGTACTGGTTCTTCATATAAATATATATCTATTATTATAGCATTTGGAAACCCTCAATAGAATTAGTTAAATAAATAATACAAAACGTTCTCGAGGAATAAATGCGAGGCTTCAACGAGCGATTCCCTGTTATTGTTTATTTTCCCCTCCGTTTGTTTGTCAATTACAGCAACATTTTCTTTTGTTACGTATCATTCGCTTTATTCGTTATTTTGAATTATATTTATAAATAAAATGAACCGGCGAGTGGAAAATATATTTATTCATGAAATATATTTTCCATTTTATACTGGCGTTTTTTTTTATTTACACTCTACTAAACGAATCCCGTTTTTTTTATTTTTCGTGCTATTATTATTTCTTGTGATTACCTGCTATTCAATGTAATAAATGTTTAAGTTATAGCAAAATAGATATTGTGTTTGTATTCACATATCTACAATACACTACATATACAAATTATTATCGCATCACCTCGTGGCGAGTTATAATGCGATCGTTACCTTAAACACTAAGGCCTTTACAGCTTCACCGGACTATTAAGGCGAGCACTTGAGGCCCTCAACCGATTTTATTTAGCAACCAGCTCAAGAGTGCACGGTATACCTCGGCGTGGGCTGTTGCCTCAGTTACGCAACAACGTGGATCTAATCAAGCTAACTTAGATGTGTCATTTTTTGTACTATTTATTAATTGCGTATGATTTCGGTTTATGAAGTAAAACTTCTTTAGGCGCGACTAGGAGGTAACTGGACAACAATGCAATAGAAGTCCGTTACGGCAATATGGCGGCACGATTCTGTACCATCCGGTTTTTAAATATTTTTGATTTTGTCAATAAATACTTTGTAAACAAATCAATCAAAAATATTTAAAATGAAAACTCATTAATAAAAATATTAAATTGAATAAAACTCATACAATATAATTAATTATATATAAATGGGCGCGCGACCGTGCTACCATCTGATTTCAATGTAAGTAAGTAAGTAAGAAATTAAATCAAAGCTTCATTATGTGTGTAGTGACATCTATCAACCAATTCGGAACTTAAATAACACAGGAAATATTATTAGCAACTCTTTCATATATAAAGTAAATAAAATATAGAAAAGTACGCAGAAAAATAATAATAATAAATATTAAATTGAATAATAATAAAAATCATACAATAAAATTAATTATGTATATGTCAGAGTATAAAGGTAGAGCCTGTAGAGCAGAGAGCACACGGATGGCATTTGTATGTATTTTCACAACACATTTTGTACATAGTTACACTTTATGTTAGCTAATAATTCTAATTATAAATTAATACGATTTTAACATCATACATTGAATAATTACGTTATCATTAATTATTTTAAAAAAATTCACCGGAAAAACAGAAGACTTTAAAAATCCTTATTCGCTAAAAAACTAATTTAGACGAAAACATTAAAAAATAAAAAAGAAAAAAAAAAAAAAAAACCAAAATTTTAATTAAATTTAATAATTTAAAAAAACTTATTCGAAAACTCGGTTTAAAAAAAAAAAAAGTTAAAATATAAAAAAAAACAAAAAACAAATTAATAAATAAAAAAAAAAAAAAAAAAAAAACCTTGGGGGGGGGGTTTAAAAAAAAGATTAAAAATAACAAAAAAAACAAAAAAAAAAAAAAAAAAAAAAAAAAAAAAAAAAAAAAAAAAAAAAAAAGAAAAAAAAAACAAAATGGTCGCGCGCCCGTGCTGCCATCTGGTTTCAATGTAAGTAACAAATAAAAAAGTTTTACTTCAATCGCGTGTGACGGTAACACGCATTCATTTTTTTCTAACACTTATTGTTTGTACTCAGCAATAAAGGATTACTTTAACAATTAATTCTCCAATTGCCAACACTATTCATTAAATTTGATTTACTACAACGTATTTTTAAATGTGATTTAATTATATTAGTAATTAGCAATAATAAGTAATTAAGTTAAATTTATATATTCGTTTTGTGATCGCTCTTTCTCGGTCATTTTTACGCATTCTTTTTCTCTTTTTGTAAGTAGAATGTGTGAATTCTAACTTGCAAAAATTCTACTCACGAATAAATACTAGTAAAATCGACACAATTACTTTAATGAAAATTTAGTTTCGTATCGCAGCTTCTTATAGTTTGGGTCTGACGATAACACCAGACAATAATAAAGCCCGTAGGTACTCTCTGTCTATTCACAGGATGATTTTCAGTTTTAGCTCTTTGTTCCTAGACATGTGGTTGTTGGAGGGAAAATTGATATTTTAGTTGTTCCTAGTTTAAACTCGCAAACGCTATTATAGAATAGCTTTTGCGAACAAAACCAGTTTTCGCACTAGCCCGTATAATTACTATAGGGTTGTCAAAGTTTTAAACAAAAAATATATGTAATGTATGTAATTTTAATAAACATTTTTTTTAATAAAATCTTATTTATACAGTATAGGAAAAAATACTAACTACATTTTAATCTATATTAAATGATTTATTTTTCGTACGTATTTGAATTACAAGTATATTTTTATAAAAAAAATATATTTTCTAATCATATACCAAAAATTAGTCAGTACGGTTTACAAAATATTTCAGAACTTATTCGTATCAACAATTTATACCTACTTATTTTTACTATTGTATTGTATATATGGTATATTTGACTGTATACAATTTTCTTGTATAATCAACATTATTATCAATATTACAGTAATCATTTCAAGATAAAAACATCTTTGTTAAACGATTAATTATAATAAAAGATTTTAATGGAGCTTTTGGCGTGATATTACTGTCATATACGTAATTTTAGTCATTTTACTTTATATTATGTGATATTGATGGCATTTTGTGTATAGTAGCTTAATTTTGTGCGCTATTGAAATACATTAAAAGTGTTAACATGTACGTGGCTTGTAAAATGTTTCCGCTCTACATAGAATTTTTTAATAAGGACACCAACATTTTATTAAGGTCTCGACTCACTACATAGACTATAAAGATATAAATATATTCTTTGTATATGTTAATATGAACAACGCTCATTAGACCGTTACGTCACCGATCAACACCGCACAGTGACTCGTTCTCATACAAAAGGTTGGACATAAGGTATGAAAAATTAAAATCCATTCGATCTTTCTATTAAAATGCAATATAATATACAAGTCGGATCGATTTTTATACTGGAGTTTAGTTTATGACTAATTAGAATAAAACGGTTTTTGATGTTTAAAGCAACCTAAAGTTTTAATTAATAACTCATGATATCTGCCAAAAGTAAAAATACAATTAAAATCGCTAATAACCGATTTGGTGCAGACAAAGTTGCACGGATCAGCTATGCTAAATAAAACGTAAATATTTGAAAAAATGTGAGGAGACCTATTGTTTTTTGAAACAATAGGTTCAGTTGAATTGTTTTAATACTTTAAATGCAATTTTATTTCTCTATCAACAAGCAATAAGTATAATTAGAATGTATTTTATACTAGACTTATTGTTTACCTTTGAAATGAATATAATTATTTTAATATATGGAGAGCAGCTGAAAGATATAAATACCTTGGCATATTCTTTTTCAGGATTTCATATTACCAATATATGGTACATCACGATTTTTTTACTACGTGTCTTACGCGATTATAGTTACTCGAAATTATACTTTTTTCAAATATTTTATTATATCTTAAAAAGTGAACAAATATATATTTGTTTTTGTAAAATTTAATGAAAGAATCAAATGACGTATAAAATGTCGTCAAATTAAAATTTTGAGTGACCTATGTCCGACCTCTTGTGTGAGGACGGACCACCGTGCACCACAGCGTGTTAAGACCGGAGTGACGACACGACGCGGCTACGAAGTCACGACGACTATTCTGTTAGATAAGCACCGATACGCTCCGTGCATGGTACGCGACGCTGCCAGACCGCTGCGCGCAGGCGGGCAGACGCATTGCGAGTGTAACCGCGTATGCTCACCGTTTTAAACGCGTTGCCGCTCCATCCACAGTTCCACACTAAACGTGTATACAGGAGGCCGTTTAGTAAAATGGAGGACGAAATGCTTATTGAAAATGTTCGAAAATACGAGTTTATATACAATTTAAAACATCCGAAATATATGGATACGGTTAAGAAAGAAATTGCGTGGAAGAAAATAGCGGAGCAACTAAAACAACCAGGTACAGCGTTTAATTTAGTTTATTTTTAATTAAAAAAACATTATAATAGTGCTTCTGGCGTCTGATTGCGGACTTTAAATGAAATACAATACGCGCATCGCAGATTGTTGATTGTACAGGGTTAGTTTCTTCCAAATCCTATAAATTTATACTAGATATATTTTGTTACAACAACTTTTTCTACGAAACTCGTGACTTTAAATATATTTGTTTTAGCATTATAGGGTACGCGTTGCGCCCGACAATGCAATAATTGCAACGCCATTACATAGAATCAAAAATTGAATGTTGTGATAACTAAAATCTTCAAAGTTTAATCTCTTGTTATAACATAGGTAGGGTTGACATTCAACCTTACCTGTGTTATAACCCGATATACCGGGACAGTTGCCATGCTTAGAACCTCTGTCCCTATGAAATGGTATTATATTCCGTTTTTCTGCCGGGTCAAAGAAATCGTTTGCAAGAATATATAATAGATTCGATATTAGAGTACTAAATTAACTTCAATATTACTTGCATAAAGGTTCTGTATCAAAGGAAGGGAAAGGATTACTTGAAAAGTATCAGTTTTTGGAACTGTTCTCGTATATTAGAATTTATATAAATACATATTTGTAAACTTTTGTCTCTTTGCGTTTCAACAAGAATGTAGCAAAATATGGTAACCTTAAATACATAGCATTTTTAATGTATGCACGGAAAGATAATTACTATCTGGAATATTCAATTTATGTTAGTATAAAGCCTTTATCATTTTTGACTTTATTAAAATATGATCATCGCTATCTTACCAGAAGCGCAGACTTTAACGGTTATGAAGTTTTTCGCGTTTACAGAAGTCAGATGTACTACAATTGTTTTTTTATTATTATATTGCATTGAACCAATATTTAGCAGTGTTAAAATTAATATGTTTACTTTTAAGAATATCCAAGCTATTAGGAAAAATTAGCTTAATCTAAATTTCAACTTTTAGAACAAAGTCCCTTAATGTGGCTTACGGCAACAGTTTGTGTTTTTCTCGAATTGACTACTCTATTGGCCCAGCAAGTTCAGTTCGATAAGGGAAAAAATAAAACCCTTCCACTTTCATGTGTAAGCATGTGTGCGTGCACGTCTGTGGAGGTGATATGTTGGTTTATTACGCTGTGACGCCATTACTACTCAACCCATTTATGAAATTTTGAATGAACTCAATTATCAAGGTAGGACAAAGTCCAACGGGCCCGCTAGTTTTTTTGTATATTTTTAAATAAATGAATATTTTCCCTAAAATATATAATTAACCTTTTTGGTTTGATTCCTTACTTACTTTACGTTAAAAAAACTTCGTCCCTAACAGAAGGCTTTTTTTCTCGAACTGACTACGCTTTTGGCCTAGCAAGGCCTTAACAGCTTCACCGGACAACTAAGGCAAGCACTTAAGATACTAAGCCGATTTTCTAATACATATAATTTTGTTATCTCATATATATTTTACTAGCTGACCCGTACAACTTCGCCTGCACCAAATAGGTTACTACCGGTTCCAATGTTATTTCGAACACCAAACGCAAAAAATCTTAAAAAACCTAGAACCCGTTTGTAGCGAAACTTATCGGGTCCAATTGTGACTCCAAACTATCCTATATATATTGGCAAGAAATGTTTTCCCGGTATCGCCTAGGTTGCTCCACTGACCCTCACCTCCACGCCCCATTTACTATATAATATATATTCCATTAAATAAAAAGTAATCTAATATACCTTTCTAACAGTGAAATAATTTTCAAAATCGGATCAGTAGTATCAGAGATTACCCCGAATATCCAAACTCACAAATTTCAACTCTGTAATGTTGGAATTTCATAGATATGAATTCTACCATTGTCAAGTCGGTCACGGGAGAGTCACTTATAGATAATATTAAATTTTTATTATACAATTGAGTTCTTCCATATTAGGCCACTGAGATACACAAAGGCAAACACAACACTACAGACAGGTCTTAAATCTTAATATATATATTTCTTGTGTGCGTGTGTATGTGACTGAACTCCTCCTAAACGACTGGACCGATTTTGATGAAATTTTTTGTGCGTGTTCGAGTGGATCCGAGAATGGTTTAGATTCACAATTGGACCCGGTAGGTGGCGCTGCGGTTGACTTTTGGGATTTCTATTTTTTATTATCAAGGCAGGACAACGTCCGCCAGGTCCGCTAGTAAATATATATTTACATAATAATTACTGTTAGTTATTGTGTTATGTTGAAGTTTAATTTTGTTAAAAATCATAAAATTAGAGTATTGGCAAAAGGAGAAAATACATACCTTTGTGCCTTTGTGAAAATCAGACGGACGTAGTACATATATGGTTAGGTAAAAAATATTATACAATGAAATACTAAATTGGGGTAATTGAAAAAAAATTATTCTAGAGTACCTTCATCCGAACCATATTCACATATTGAGTTGTCCCTGATTCTGAGCTTTGCAGGATGGACTGGAGAGCATAAATCTACCGATAAATCCTCAGTCTACAGATAGTAGACGCAGCAAACTTGCAACAGTCAGTCTTGTTTGGGGAGGATAAATCCTGAACATAGGTTTTATAGTGACCAAAATATCCACTCTGGATAGCTTTTTTATCAAGAGAAGAAAGAAGAGAAGAAGAAGAATTCTCTATCAACAGCTTCATTACCCTGGATCCCACTCTGGTCTCGTATCCATGTCAGAACTACATAAATTCCTAAACAATGACATTGATACAAATGGAATTGACTAATTGTAATAACTGATATCTAATTGAAATATTTGAATCTCAATAACGTATCAAAATAATATCAAATGTAGCGTAAAAAGTTTCAATAAGAAGAAAAAGCCCTTTCTTTCTTGAAGACAAACAATGTAATTTATTTAAAAAAACCTTTATATATACATATATATATTTTTTTAGAGGAACCGTCTCGGCGTCAGTCCCCCATAAATTTTATTATTGTCAGTGTTGCGGATGATAGAGGACAAACAAACACACATTGATTTTTATATATAAAGATGAAAATCAGAAAAACCGTATCTTCAATTGTTTGTTTTAGTTTTCATTATTTTGTACAAAACATATATGTCATTTTCGTAATATTCCCATTATTATATCATTAGAAACTTCACTAACTGTACACAACTTAGAGAACTAAGTCCCATGCGATTACTAAAACCAGTTAGTGTTAGCTAATTACCACTTATTAACTTAGTAACCGAATTAATACAAATTTGATTTTATTTATGTTCCAGCTACGGCTTGTAAACAAAGGTGGCAGTGCCTCAGAGATGCCTATAGAAGAGCTTTGAATAAAAGAAAAGGGAAAACTGGAGAAGCGTTGAAAAATGTTAAACGATGGAAATACGAAAAGGAAATGGCGTTTGTCGCACCTTTCCTAGTGAAAAGAAAAGCGCAAGAATCACTCGAAATCACAAGCGACGACGAAGATTCTAACAATGGTGATAAAAACGATGTAATTGATTTGAACGTGTCAGAAAATCCAGACACAGAATACGAAGTTGACGATACTTCTGCTGTTGATCTTAATTATTTTGATACCGACAATATCAGAGGTAATAATCCATTTAACCAACAAAGTATTACCAAAACACTAAAAGACTTACAACAACCAGCATCCGACGTTTTATTGGCAAAATTGTTATACCAGAACAGGTTTGAAGCTCCGCGTGGACACGACGAGTTAGATCGTTTCTTTTTAAATATCTCTGATACGGTTAAGAAATTTTCGCCGTATCAGCAAGCGTTGGCGAAGAATAAGATATTTACTTTAGTTTCGGAGATGGAATTACAACAGTTGGCACCAAACACTTCTATATATGCATATACTCGGTCTCCGCAATCAGATATGTTAAAAGTTTCACCTAGTTCAACGCCAATGCCGACTGGGAGTCTATGATATGACTAGAGCCTATACCAATAGTGGCCAAACCTGCGCTCGCGGGCTTAAGTTCAACCACAGTTGATCTATAATGTGCCCGCTACAAGACTTCCAAAATACAAATTTCTTAAAATATATGACGTAGGTTTGATTTCCACCTAAAATATGCGCCCACCGCGCTGTCAAAATTGTTCACTATACGCCCGCCGCTCTATCTAAATTTTTTATTGCGCATTTGTTTTGAAAATGGTTGGCCACCGCTGATCTATACAGTGATGCAGTCCTTGCTAATATTTTTGGTCGCTCTGAATATAGCCCTAAGTTCGGATTTGCTTATAATATAGTTAACAACTTAATAGAAAACTAACTTGAAATATAAGGATAGGAATCTAAAATTGGCGTTTATTTAAGTTGTTATATATAACATTATACGTACTTATAACTAACATTTGTTCTACGCATTTATATTCAGAGCGGTCAAAAAGTTTGGTGCGAACCGTACATTATGTGAATTCCAATTTATAACTGTATATCATACGAAGAGCTTTTTTTATTTAATTTTTGGCAACTAATCTTCCAGATTATTACTGTCATTGCCAAGTAGGTAATAACATTACTAGTGTCTTGTAATAATTTTAATTATCTAACAAGATGGCGGCCTACTTGTTAGAACTTTGCAGCAGATTCTGCTGCATCTCAGAATTCATGCTTCGTGACATGATCCATCCATTTCATTCATGCACACTAACTAAACCATATTACGTATAATGCCACCAATATTATAAAATATGCAATCAAATAAGAAAAGATTATGAATAAAATATAGAGGCCGGTACATGACAGACTAAGATTCAGCCAAAACCTCTACGAAGAGTTAAAAGCAAAAAATAGTTAATCAATCGTTTACATAAAACTAAAGTTAGAAACATGTGTCAACAAACACAAATGTCCAGTAAATACGAACTTGTCTTAGTTTTCGAGTTCAAGAGTAATGTCAACCTGCGCTAAAATAAATAAACCGCCGCATAATCATTACGTCAAAATGTATAGAAATTTTTAATAAAGTTATATTATACGACGATATGAATCATAAATAAGTAGCATACAAGTTCAGCCGGAAAACTAATGTTGAGTTGTTAAGATTATATTTTTCTTCTTTTTTGTGAACTCGTGAAGATGAAGTTAGCGCCATAATTTATGTTATAGTTATTAAATTTTATATTGTAATGTGACGTGGGCAAAGCCGCGGTTATTTTCCTGTATATTATATTTTTTCTCCTATGTTTTATCACACCAATGCCTAGATAAATAAACACTGTAGGTATATAATATTATGCGATTTCATTATAGCAGTAGAATTTATCTGAATGTATTGTTGTAAGACAAATAATTTTATTTGCTTTCTTTTAATATTAAATAAAATAATTGTTTGTGTGCTGTTTTGTGTATTTTATTGTTTTTTGTATTTATGCATGTTTTTTTATGTTGAAACAGTTTCTATACACAAATAAATTAAAATTGGTAAAGCTCTCAGAGAAAAATCAAAAGCACTGAAAATATCCGAAATCGTTTAACTTTAAAATATGAATCATTTAGCCACTTGATAATCTTCAATAAGAGTAGAAAAAAAAGAGAAAGAATACCTCAATACGAATGCGTTAATTGAAGTGTGGGAGGCTCTGTAACTTTAGTAATTAGTAAATACGAAACTCCAAAGAATTCACGCATATCTGTCTGGAACTGACAAATTCAAAACTCCAATATCTCACTACGTGTACTGGATTTTTTTAATGATGTTCACATTTGGAAATAAATCTTTTTGTTAATTGAAACACTTATATTTTTATACTAACTTTTGACCTCGACATCTTTTTAGTGAAATTTATTTTGTCATTTTATAAAAACTATGTGTTTTATCAGTTATCAATTTATTTTAATATAAACTCAACCTCTATAGACTTTTAATATTTTTTACGGGTAACCCGTGTTATTTTGTTATTACCACTTATCCCCTATGTAAAGCGTAATCATAGATAATATTCTGAAATGCTCGATATCTAAAAAAGTATCGACAAAAATGGTTCAGCTGTTTCAAAGATTAACCAAAACAACCACAGATACTTCAATTCTATTCATGCAATACTCCCCTTACGGTTGGCACGTGTGTTTGTTCAATTATTTTTCATTATAACTATCTATTATAATGAATAAATAAGTTATAGCAACATGGACATCATACAGAATTCGCCCATAAAAAACACATATTAACCAACTAAAGACTGTTAAACGATATTAGAATGTACCAATTTCAGACAGTATACATATATGTATATATTTTATACTAGCTGTGTCCGTGACTTCGTCCGCGTGGAACCTAATGTAAAAAAAGTGACTAATAAAATCAACTAAATGTATTAAGTCCATTACTTATCTACTTTTCTCTCGTACTTAAGTCGCGTCGTCATTAAAATTACAATTACTTTTGATAGAGTGAACTGATTTTAATGAAATTAAGACTAAATGTTATTCGAGGATATGCTTTATGATTTTCTTAGTGACGTTTTTATCATGAACACAGTACTTTAGCAGTGATACGTGTTCAAACAAGCAGACGGTCAGACATTTCTAAAAATGATTGAAATGTATTATATTACTTATTCCAACACACCCCCAATTTTTTTTTTCACAAAAATGTAAAAGTACACACACGTTAGATTTACATACTTATAAATAGATAGGGAATGATGACTGGTTCCATAAAATTTAATACTACTGCTTAATGCCTACTTCTTATTGTGACTGCTTCTATGGCAAAAGTCACAACAAACTTCAACAATATTATTAAATTAAATGTGCTGTGAAAATCACATAAATCAGGAAAAGTATAACACCTATTCATTCTAGAATGCATAAATGACAAAGTTAACAGATCTACCGTTTATGAAAGTTTTGAAGAAAATTTATCCGATTATTGCAAAGAAAATGATCGCGGCGCTTCGTCTTGACACAAGATAAATTACAGTTTATTATAATTGAACCGCTTATAAACCGTCTGGATTTACAAAATGGCACCGAAATCCAAACAATGGATGTTGTGTGTTTAGATTTAATTTCAAATTACTGTATTAAATTTTGATTAAATTGTAAGGATTTAGGATTAACTGTGGTGCTCGTTAAAACATTGAATCTTATCGTAATTGTGTTTCCAAAAGTTAGTTTAAAGTTAGAAGATACTAATGTTTTATTTAAATAACTGATTTAATTTTACGAATAATATTTTTAACTGGACGGATTAATTATTATGAATAAAGTAAATTTTCAAAAAAAAGTATTAACCGACTTCAATATCAATCAAAAACCCATAAGGCACTAAAAAGCGGAAAATAAATAGTTTATCAAATTAACCAAATTAAATAAAACATATGAATATGTGTGCTACCTAGAGATGTATTGGAAATCGGTGCCAACCGAAATTTCAAATTTGTTCCAGGTAGAAAAGTATTATAGAGACGCGAGAGTGAACTTAAACTTTTTGTACCTATGTAGATGATACGATTTTCAGTTGGCACCGACTTCTGATATATCTCTAGGTAGCACACATATTCATATGTTTTATTTAATTTGGTTAATTTGATAAACTATTTATTTTCCGCTTTTTAGTGCCTTATGGGTTTTTGATTGATATTGAAGTCGGTTAATACTTTTTTTTGAAAATTTACTTTATTTTTCCATTTTTTGTGTACATAAATATATTTTATTAGCAGTGCCCGCGAACTCCGTTCCGCCTTAAGTATATTAAAATATGCGCATTTTTGCGGTATGGTATCTATCGGTATGGTATGCGATATGATTTCAATTGGTTGTACAATAAGTAACGTTTGGTACGAACGCAACCTTATCAATAATCCGCGATAGTTTTTTCTACCACCAACTCGGCTACCATCGCTTCACACATAATACACTTTAAGTAATGTAATTACAATGCTTGCGTCATGTTGCAACACAGCAACGAACATAAGCACAATAGGCTCCTAAGAATTGAAGAGTTTTTTTTTATAACATTGGTGGCAAACGAACATACGGGTCACCTGATGGTAAGTGATCACGGCCGCCCATGGATACCTGCGACACGTGAGGAAACACAGATACGTTGCCGGCACTTAAGAAAGGAGTAGGCTCGTTTCTTGAAAGTTTTCTTACTTTGTCACGGATCCCATAATCAGAACCTAACCAAAACTCTCATCAAACTACCCTTGAAATACATCCTTTCCAATATGAATATGAATCATCGAAATCGGTTAGCGTGATATTGAGTTATTCGTCTATTTGTCGTTTACATAATTAATGCAAATTTAAAACTTATACGGTTTTGCACTGGATGCCGTTGTCGGAACTGGACCAAATTAAAAATGGGACCACACGGGAAGTACCAGCTTTCAAATAAAAAAAGAATAATCAAAATCGGTTCACCCAGTCCAAAGTTATGAGGTAACAAACATAAAAAAAAAATACAGTCGAATTGATAACCTCCTCCTTTTTTTGAAGTCGGTTAAAAATCCCTTATAAGACTACAAATAAATTTATTACACGTGAATATTATCTTTCATTTTAAACTCCTTTTTCTTAGATATATTTATTTCATTTAAGAAATTTACTATTAATAACAATAATCAACATCGACAATCATTTAATTTGTAATTTAAAAATTTTGAGGTCATTAATCGAAATGTAAATTATCCTATCTCTCAAGTAGGACCGCATTATACATAAATGCCAACTTTCGTGAAGATCGGTTGAGTACTTTCGGAGTTCATCGTGGACAAACATCATGACGTTGGATTTTTATATATTTAGACTAGCGAGCCCGGCAAACGTTGTCTCGCCCTGATTATAAAAAAAACCTTGACAAATTATATACCAAAACGTTCCTCATGAACCATTTCATCCACTGCTGGGAACCGCATGAAAATCCGTTCAGTAGTTTTTGAGTTTATCGCGAACAGACAGACAAACGCGGTAGGGGACTTTGTTTTACACTGTGTAATGATAGTCAAGTATGGGAAATGCAATGAGGTACCATAATCAGCTACCCTTATCTCAAGCTTACCCTATTGGCGTTATGTCAACAGATCCTTATATTCATTGGCGTTAATGTTTATTATTAAAATAGTATCGTGGCGTAATTTTATTAAATTTCTATTTCATTGTTAACCAAGAATACACTTAAATTATTATTTTACTCCCTCCGCCTCAATCATATAATATTAATAGCTATGTCAAACTTACGTTATAAATAATAAATATTTTTCATTATTATTACATTTCAAGAGTTGAGTATACAAAAGAACAGTACGTCAGTGCCATCGTTCTCTAATTTTAGCCTGTTAGCAAATCACCATTATCTTCAAAATTTTCTTAATGTTTACTATCTTCTCTGGCTCTCTCTTCAGCTATTCGAAGTATCTCTAAATCTTAATTATCGTCTTTTGTCTTTGCACGCGCTCGATACAAAATATAGCGCAGGAATGGCATTATAAATGAAAAAATACGTAAAATGGCATAACCGAGAGTTAAAAGTTTGCTTAATAAATAAACACGTGATATAGGAGTGATGAAAGAACGAGAAAAAGATATAGATTGCGTAACAGACTGATTTTATTTAGACGGATCAAACACAATAACACTGACTGTAATACTACAAATGCATGAAGACGCTTCAACTACTTGTCGTGCTAAAATTAACGTCAAAAACTAATCCGATAAAGGCGCAGATTAAACTTTCCCACACCTATTTCATTCATGTAACTCGAAGTTAGCACCCGCTAAACACTTTTGATATACCTAAAAACAGTTGTCCCAATTATCACGCTATATCTATCGATACATAGCCAATGAAGTTAAAAGTTTTTACTTATATTTGTAACACTTCCCGATAGTTCATAACGTATGATGATACCGTCTACAATTATTGCGTCGAGGCAAGACATGCAAACATGGGAAAAGCATAAGATTGATTGATCAAAGTAAAAAGGGTGTTAATAACGGAAAAAAGTAGTAACTCACCCAGTACACCTATTGCTTCATTAAAGGTTTTCGACTCAAATCTCCCCAAATATACTTATTTCTTTTATAGACAGTGTTTACCTTTTAAATTTATTCTTCAATGAAAACGTAATTGAGTACAAATTTGAAGTAGTAGAACTTGTGCAAGATTTCACTAAGGAAGGAACACCGCCACACATATATCTGCTTCAAAGCAGCAGTACTCGCGCTACTGTATTCCAGTACCAAGAATATAATGCAATCACCTATTGACTGGATATTTCTTTGCTACTTCATTAAAGAAAGTAACAACAAATGATAAAAACAAAAAAAGAATACTGGATTAATAGAATTGATACCCTTCATTAAATTTAAGACGGCGTTTAACCTCTCCGGTTGTGTAACTAAACTGCTTCTAATAGGATTCGAAATAAAAACTTTATTTTATTCAGGCCCTTAAAAGGTTACCGTTACAAATGTCAAAGATGTCATCGCTTTAAAAACTATTTCAGTTATCTAGAACAGGCAACAACAACCTCTACCAGGAAGTACAAACAGGCGTTAGATTTCATGAAGCAGATATAACAAGAACTTTCCCGAAAATTAGCTCATTCTATGACACATTCCACGAATTTTTTGCATTTACCATAATTTTCGAATGTATACCTCAATATTTAACGTTTGTGTGTATGTATGTATACGTTATTTGTATGAACCGTGATATAAGTTATTATCTCACATGACATCGTATATTCACGTGTAATTTCTTCTTGATTAGGTATGATAATGAAACCATACATCCTTCTCAATACATGAAAAAATAAAAATTCTTTATATTTAGACTCTTACTAGGTACTTACAGATGTCAAAATACTACCACCAACACAGAAAACATCCCAATCATCGAGAGAGCCGACCTGAAATTCGATTATGTTCATTCATATAACTCTCTATGTAATTCTTTTAAACAATGCAAGCATTGATTACATTTCCTCCATTATGATTTTAATACACCTATAGAAGGGAGGACAGTTCTGGTCATCACTATCATTCACATAACGATTCACATTAAAATAAACCTTTCAATAAAAATATTTTCTTCACATGATCCTTGAACTCATTGTCCGGTAAATCAGTAATGTACTTAAGAAAGTAACTGAGTACCTAACATCTTAAATATCGCGTAACAACAACAGTATTTAATTATGGTAGTAATATTTCGATCGGCTCATTACATTCAAGGAATCATTTCCAGAATATTTACATCTTTGACGAGATAAATGTCATGAACAACCCAATAGACTTTTGTCATACCAAGCCTCAGGTCAATAGTATTTAGAAAATAAATAGGACACAGACGATATATCTAAATACCTTTTTTATATTTGACACACATAGTTATTGTGCGTGACAAGCGGCACGCGTTTTGGATTACCTTATTTCTATTCCAGTATCATAACAGCAGATAGGACATACGATATTACGAATCCCAGTTATTGAAGTTTCTTTTAGGCGCGTTTGAAAAAATGATGAGAGTGAAATTTTAAGTGGCGCGCATCTGTGACAAAAATTAACAGTTGGCTGTTGCTTACCGCTCATTAAGTGAAAAAAAGCTACCAACAAAATAGAAATTGAACCTGATATTAGTCGCGCATGTTGGTACGCTCGTCGTTTTTTTTTTTTCTACAAACGTAGATTAAGGCGAAAGATAAAATTTTTGAACAGATTGTTATCTTGTTACGCCAAAGAAGTCTAACTTCTAACGTGTGTACATAAGTACACACGCACTTTTTTTTTAAATTTTGAGATATTTGTTTGTTTTTTTTTTCGTATCATCAACATATTTTATTTACTTGTTGTATTCCAATGATATTGTTTCGTATTTTATTGTTTAAGAGACCTAGAATTTAAAATAATATAAAGATATACTTACTACAAAGCGAATGTACTGTAATTAGTGACGCTATCTTTTTAAACGCTAAGATTATAGATTTTCTAACACCACGATATAATCATTAGGAGCCGAGTAATAACCATACAAAATGTGACGTTAAGTACGCTAAGAAAGAGGGAAGTAATAGTGCAAATGGGTTGTAGCTTTCACACTAAGCCCAAATAGTTGGCAATTTAAAGTTACTCTGGGCAAAGAACTATAATTTTTTGTTTTATATTTAACACTCAATTTGGACTGTAGCAAATACAATGCACCCACGCATGCACCTTGGATTCAGAGAATATACATAGAGATAGTAATAGATGTGCACGTGTATTGATTTTACACATACACGATGTTGGCCCATCAAGCGCAAGTGACGCATGACAACTGTTGTCAACTGTATCAAGTATTATTTAGGGCCAGTCGATGAATGCCTATGTAAACCGGGTAGGTACCAAGTCAAGCGTGATTGGCACCCTATACCAGCGCGTCCGTTAATTACCAAGTTGGCTTTTTGACTTGAGTATCATTCAGGTCGTTAGTTAATAGCCTAAAAACATTTAATATATTTTGTCCAATGCCGTTTAACTAGTGCTGTTAATGACAACAGTTGTCCAATTCATTTAACATGGAGTTTTTTCACTTTTATCTTGCTTGTTTTATTGTATAACTTACCAAATATTATAGACTATTATAGTTACCAAATACTCCATTTACTATGATCCCCTAGAATGGAGAAATTTTGATATAGGCGTCAAAAATGTAATCTGTATATTTTATTAAGGTCACGATTTAAAAGGTTCCGATCGGGCCGTCGTGCTGACCGGACGCGTGCGCTCTAGTGATCTCTCGATACGTTATTATACTCGTGTGTCGTGACGTCATCCGTACCAGTACGCGACGTGTGTTATTACGCGGTCGATTTTTCGTTTCGAGAGTCTCGGGTTTTCGCGATTACTCGTTTCTGTGTCAATCGTGTCAATCGTTGTCGATCGTAACGTTCTTTTCAGAGCGTAGTCAATCGTCGCGTTCTTTTCAGAACGCAGGAAACCGTACTTTTCAGTACGTTCAAACCGCACTTTTCAGTGCGTCCGCCGTGCTCTGCGTATCGTCGTCCTCCGTGGTTCGCGCTGCGTGTCGTCGCGTCGCGTAGAAGAAAGAAGTGTTAGGGCTTCCCCCTAGGCACTGTAGGTCCCCTGTGAGGCATTGCACTTCGCCCACAGCTCCCTTTGATCCAGACTCGGGATAGTCCGTTAAATTTATTAAGGCGCGCCCCCCTGCCCCTCTGGCAGGGAGGTTTTGAATGTCTTCCTCTGCCCCGCTCCCCTCCTCAGGCCCCGGTATGGCCGAGTCACTTCCCCCAGAGCAAGAGCTCTCTGCCTTCCGCGGATTCGTATCCGATATGTGTCCGGATCTACTCGTTGAGTACGACCGGTTCTGTCGTGATGTCCGCATCCACGCCAACGGCGGTCCCCCGCCGAAAGTCCTGATCAACCCCGTCTTCACTATGAAGAACTCCTTCTCCCTGCTCCCGCAGGAGAGTCTGACCGCTGCTCGTGAAGCAGCCATCCCCGCCTCAGACGAAGAAGGCTCCTGTATGGAGCTGGACTCTGCTCCCACGAAGGATGACTTCATCCCCGTCGTGCGCCGTCATAAGCGGGAGCACCCTCCCGTAAACTCCTCCGACAGTGAGGGCCATCTGCCTTCGAGCAAACGTCCCACGTTAGGTGGCGCTAGTGCGCCTAAAAAGGCCCCTAAGGCCCCCCTCCCCGACAGTCCGGCTTCACCGGACGCTGCGGGTTCCGCAGCCTCGGGCAAGAAGCCCCGCCCACCTCCACCCGTCACGATCCAGGACAAGGCGTCCTGGGTTGAGTTTCCAGCCTGCTGGAAACGGCAAGCATCCCCTACACCTCCGCCACCAATACCGCTACAGGTATCAGGGTGAAGGTAGCGACTCCCACCGCCCATCGCGACCTCACTCGTTTCCTTCGGGACAACCAGTGGGGTTACTTCACGCACTCTCTCGAAGAGGAGCGTAAACTGTGGGTAGTTATCCGCAGAGTCCCGTCAGAACTCCCGACCTGTGATATTTCTGATGACCTCGAAGAACAGAAGTTTCCTATTCGAGAGGTGCATCGCATGCGCTCTCCGCGCACCAGAACACCATACGACATGGTGCTTGTCATTTTAGATCGCACCCATGAAGGGAAAGCGATATTTAACCTCACGACCCTCTGCGGCCTCTCCGGCGTTATCGTCGAGCCGCCGCGCAAAACGTCTGTACCCTCGCAGTGTCACAACTGCTAGGTGTACGGACACGCCGCACGTAACTATCTCCTGAAACTCAGGTGCGTTAAGTGCCTCGGCGACCACTCCACTAAGGAGTGTTCTCGCCTGAAAGACTCCTCCGACCCTCCGAGCTGCGTTCTGTGCCGAGGCGTGGGTCATACCGCGAACTATCGCGGATGTCCCCGCGCCCCGCGCACAAAACGCCCTCGCTACCCCAGGCAGGCGTCGCCGTCCAGGACGGCCGCCGCCCTCGACCTCCGCCTCTCATGTCCCGAGAGGCCTTCCCGAGCCTGCCGAGCACATCTCGTGCACTGGCAACGTCCGTACCCGCGACTAGCGCGCTCCCCCGCCCCTACCGGGCCCCTCAGGCCCCGTGGGCTCCTAAGCCTGCGTCCCAGTCGATTCCCAGACCCCAGGCGGCCAGGCCTTCACAGACCGACCCCGCCTTTTCCTTCTCCCTATCGAGTATTGACTACGTAGGTCAATTACTCATCTTCCACGAGATCTCGGAGATCTCAGCCTATGAAGAAACAGTCAGAAATCCGGCTCTAAGTTCCGTAACTGCGATCCATAGATTTCCAGCCATCGCGGTTACTCTACAACGGCTTGCGCGCGCCGCCGTTCAAAAATAAATAACTCATATAAGATAGAGTAAATCCGTGTATTTACCTCTAACTTCCCCTAAAACGATCAAGTAATAATAATAATTTTTGCTATGTCTATTTTTAGATTCCGGCGCCGACGCCGTTCATTTAAATTTAAATCCGTTTTTTTTTTAATATGCGTGTCTGCGCCCACGCACACGTAACCTTCTCTGACGCCGCCGTGAGGGAAGGATTACTCTTTAGTTCCCGCACACATCGTGGTTCTCAATGATATCTCGAGCCGAGGTCGTTCCCGGATGGAGCCCCCGAGATAGCACTTTCGCGATACAGTGACTCACCTACATCACTTGCACTCACACATGAGATCAACTCTCACCACACGTGCACATACATACATATGGTGGACGGGTTTGTTTTTTTTCCTTTTTCGAGCTGAATCGAATAGTTTAACTCGTTTCATTCCGATATACACGTACGCATTTGTGAATCATGCAATTTCGATTGTATGATTCACAAATGAATATATGTATGAATAGCTTAGAATAGTTTAGCTAGGTCAGACGCGACTTTTTCAGGTAACAGCCCAAGCCGAGGTGTGCCGTGCACCCTTGTGTATGTTACCTAAAAACCAAATCGGCTGAGTGCCTTAAGCGCTCGCTTTAGTAGTCCGGTGAAGCTGTAAAGACCTTGCCAGGTCAATAGCATAGTAAGTTCGAAAAAAAAAAACAATTTATAAGAAAAACATATTAGAAAAAACTTTTTTCTTAAAATTTTTAGGTTATAAACGAAAAGTTTGAACGATACTCCAGTGAAAAAAGGCAACTTGGTAAATAACGGACGCCATACACTACAAAACTTATTGAAGCTCACCTACCTAACTGCGATGAAAAATTTTTCACAGTCATCTGTATGGTATAAAAATCCAGGCTTTTTTTAACAGAAATACTCAACATAAATCTCACATTTCAATGCAGACCCAATTTTAATTAAGCACAGTAATTAATTTCAAAAAAGGCTTTTAAATACTCCATTGACCTATTTTTTAATGGCCTCCGCGTTAAAATAAAAAAAACCGTGAAAGGTAAAGGTTTTTTTGTAAACTTCCTAAACATTGCCAGTAATACAGAACAATGCAAAGCTTTTAAATCTCTAAAAGCAAACGTCTTAATCTGTGCGGATCGCGTCGTTCGGCTCCAGTTTATACCTCCCATTCAGCCGTCTATATAGACTCAAATGAAATACAATTCATTCGGATACGTACGTTAAATATACATTTATGATTTTCAATAATTGGACTCATATCAAATTCCATAGATTATAAAACGTCGACGCTTCAACAAAATTTTATTTTACAAATTCTTATATATCATGGTTGCTTTCGTCTAACTTAATCTAGTTGACATAACTATTTATATTTTTAAATTTAGAAACACAAAAAGATATTTATCGCAGACATCTGATATTTACTTATACCCTAAATCGCTTATTGATATTTAAAACAAATAACAAGAAACTCCATTTAATTTATTATTTACTGTTTTTTTTCCATTTGTAGATTATACAATTCTCACCCTAATCGTAGATTAATATTATAAATACGATTTGCGAATATGATTTTGTTTGTTACACGCTTTAATTGCAAGATCAATCTTCATGAAATTTTGCATACACGTTGTAAGGAATACAGAAAGGTACATAGAGTAACTTTCATCCAGAAAATCATAGTACCCCCAGGAGATGTATTAAATATAGATTAGTAAGTAAAACCGCGGATATAAAATAGTAACATTATAAAGAAGAAATTACGAGAAGACTGACTGTTACTCATTCAAGTAAAAACCACTAAACAGACTTCGGAGAATATTTACATTAATATAGTTTATACTTTACTTTACCTCGAGTTGGACCAAATTATACATAAATGCCAACTTTCATGAAGATCGGTAGTTTTGAAGTCCATCGTGGAGAAACATCGTGACACTGGATTTTTAGATATTTAGATAATATGTATTTATATCTAAATCTGTGTTCGAGGCATTTATATTCAGAGCAGTGAAAAAGTTTGGCAAGCACTGTATACATAAAATAAATGTTCATATTTATGCATATCTATGATTTATAATTTCCAACACCGTGTGAATATAATATTACCTATTTTCTAGAAAATAATAGTGCAAAACGTAAGTGAATTTATGTGTTCTGGATGAAGTTCCTAATCAGATCGATATAATGTCGTACTAAAAACTGCACAGTCGCGACAGAGCTGTTTTAGATTGAGCGAATGATCGAATGAAAGACATTTTATTAGGAGACGCATAAATAACGGAGTTTAGAAGTTTTTCTTGCAACGTTGAGAACGAGGAGATTGAACTAGCTCTAACACGGTAAAGAGACATTTCATCTGGTATTTACGAGCACTTTATTACTCTCATAGTGTGGTTAATGAATAGTGAATTAACTTGACAGAATTATAATAAAGGCACCCAATTTTAAAAATTAAGTAAAAATTAACTTTGAATTGATTAATACATTTAAAAAAATGAACCAGTCATCGTGAGTGTTCACGTCGTAGATTGTCCGTGAAACGTTGGGACAAAATTATAACCAGTATTCACGTACGTTATTGCTTTGCGCCGTTTTTCATTTCCTCGTCGATACTACCGTCGCGCGTTGCTCTCACATTTGCTCGGCACTGGACTTTTTAAGTTTTTAAAGTTACTTTTAATGCAAGCTTTCCTTTGATTGTCATTGTTTATAATTCCACTAATATTTATGACTCAAATGAGACATTTAAAATGCTTTTTAATATTCAATTTAAAACTGGTTTATACATATATTTCGGCGATTATTTTGAAGCGAAACCTCTAATGCGACTTCTAACAAGGTTGCGTTAAACGTTTAACGCTACCATAGAGGGGGTATGAAAGCACTGTAGCGTTAAACTTTCAACGCTCCTGGGGAGGGGAAATAGAAAGAGACAGAGCGAGAAAAATAATCAGACATTTCGTATCTTACTTTAGTTATCATAATCTCATTGTAAATGTTATAGATTTGGATATTTCTCCACTCTAAATTGATAATTAAAAGATGCGGTCAATTGTGAATTGTAAGCAATTTTAATAAAGTTTGTCTTAAAGAAACAATATGATTTCCCTAAAAATCAATTATTACCCCTTCCTATTTTCACTTCGTCCGCGCGGAAGGACTCCTCACACTATTTTTTTTTTTATTTTGAGTTCGAGGAGTATTTTTCACGCTTCTCATAATGACACCCAAATCAATGTCATAGCTAAACGCGTTATCAAGTTAAAATGATTTATAATTCTATAAAATTAAATTAGCATTCACAATGACACGCAGGCTCTTACACTAGCCTGATGACGTCACGAGGAAAACTAATATTATACAACATATACGTGCAGACATGATTTATTCTATGTCGCCTCAATCATTGTTATCGCATTATATAAAATAATAAAAATAAAATAAAAAGCCTTTTATTTCTTGCAATTTTAACAAGTTTTGAACAAGAAATGAACTTAAAAATAAAGAAATTTAAAAATATTTACAATTTATAATGTACTATTTGTTAAAGAGAAAAGTTAGCTATTATCTGCAAGAACCCCTCTGCAGGTGAAGGTCTCCTCCAAAGAATACTATTTTTCTTTGTCTTGGGCTATCTCAAATCAGATTAAGCCGGCAGTTTTTAAGATTTCATCTTCCCATCGGGCATTTGGTCTTCCTCTATTTCTCTTACCCTCAGGTCGTTTCCAGAATGTCGCCTTTTTTGTCCATCTTTGGTCTTGGAGACGCGTAACATGTCCGGCCCACTTCCATTTTTGTGCAAGAGCCTGTTCTAGCCTATTTCTTTTGTTGTTTCTCGTATCTTGTTGTGTCGAATTTTTTGATTTTTTCTGATGTTTAACATGCTACGCTCTATTCCTCGTTGACAAGATCTAACTTTTTTCTTGACCTTCGAAGTGAATTTCCACGTCTGGCAGGCGTATATGAGGCATGTTAGAAGGCAGGAGTTTAGTCATTTTGTTATGATTTTTGTAGGTATGTTGGATTTAAACACTTCTTTTAAACTCCAATATTTGTTCCAAGCAAGCTGTGTCCTGCGCTCCACTTCTCTTTCGTTGATGTCTCTATCGAAACTTATTTGTTTGCGAAGGTATGTGTATTGGTTTATATACTGTAGTGTTTCGTCGCCGATGGATATTAGTTTCTTGGTACTGTTGGTCATTAGCATTGTTTTAGAAAGATTCATTTCCAAACCAACTCTCCTGCTATTTTCGTCCAGAGATTTTATCATGTGTTGGAGTTCTACTCCTGTCTCAGAGAGAAGGACCAGGTCGTCTGCGAATCGTAGGTGGCTGAGATATTTATTTCCAATTCTTATGCCTTGCTTTTCCCATTTTAGTTGACTAATTACACTCTCAAGTACTGCTATAAATAGTTTTGGAGATAACGGGTCTCCTTGTTTTACTCCTCTTTTTGCCGCGAACCAAGGTCCGACAGTCTCTAACTTCACTCTACTGATGCTATGGTTGTATATGCTCTTTATTATTTTTATATATTTTTTTTCTACTTCCTGGATTCCTCAGAGTTTCCCATATGCTTTCATGTGATAGAGTATCGAATGCTTTTTGGTAATCTACATAAGCAATGGAGACCTCCTTTGCTCTTGATATTTCTCAATAATAAGCTCTAATGTGTGTATATGGTCGATTGATGAGAACCCTTTTATGAAGTCTGCTTGCTCGGTAGGTTGTTTTGTGTCCAACATAGCACTTATTCTTTTGTTTATAATAGAAGAAAAGAGATTATATATACGCGATAGTAGGCTTATAAGTCTATAGTTACTGATATTGCTGGGATCTTTTTTATAAATCAAAATTATGTTTGAATGTGACCACTGAGTAGGGGTGTGTCCTGTATCTAAAATACGGTTGAATAGGTATTTGTTAGCGGCTCGGCGAGTACTTTTTCGGCGAGGCTATTTACAAAATGTCATTAGTGAAGTTGTCCGGTCCTGGACTTTTGTCTGTTTTCAATCTACTCAGCTCTGCTAAGACTTCGTCTACTTCTATGCTGGGTATCTCAGTTTCATTGCTCTCATCGGTGATGCTCCGAGTTGCATTCCAGGTATTGTTGGACTCTCTTTCGCTTCTTGAGTATAGATTTTTGTAGAAGTCAGTTGCTACGCTGATAATATCTTTGCGGTTGTATACTATGTTTGCTCCTTTTTTCAGCTCGTTAATCCAGGTTTTATTCATTCTTAACTCTTTTTGAGCTGTTTTAACGCTTGCCGATTGGTTTAAATTTTTTTCTATGGTGTTGTATCTGTGGTTAGCATAGTCTTTTTTTATACATTTACTAGCTAGCTTGTAGAGTGCAGAGATTTCGTTTTTCGTTGCTCTGGTTTTATTTTTTAATTTCTGTAGCTCTTGTCTTCTTTTTAAAAGACTAAGTGTTTGTGTTGATAGTATTGTGTGACTTTTATTCAAAGTGCTTGCATGTTTAGCGATCTGTATGCTTCTTGTAATAAGTTTTATTACGTTATCATATTGTTCCTGAACTGAAGTATCTTTCTTTTCCTCTAGTCGTTCGTTCGTTGTGTAGGAAATTATACATTCTTTGAATTTAGAGAGCTCTTTTTCATGTTTCCAAATAGAGCTTTGGTATTTATTATAGTGGTTCCTGCTCTTCTTTGTTTTTGCAAGAGTTATAGTTGATCTAACTGGTCTGTGGTCTGACGGGTAGTCAACGTTCAGCATCTCGATGTTACAAAATATAGTTTTCGATTGGTAAGAATAAAGTCAATTTAGTTTTTGTACTTCCAGTCTGGAGAATGCCAAGTCTATTTGTTTTTTGTTTTTTATTGGAAAAAGTATTTATTATTGCTAATTTATTTTCTATAGCAAAGTCTATTAGTCTTTGTCCTCTTTCGTTTCTAGTGCCATAGCTATTTGCTTTCATAACTAAGTATTCTTCTTTTTTGGGTTTTCCTATTTAGATCTCCCATCAATATGTAGTTTTGTGTCCTTTTGCTATTGCAATGTTGATGGTTTGATAAAAAGCATCTATATCATCGTTGGCCTCTTCTGTAGGCGCATACACTTGTATGCTTGATAAAGGTATTCCATGAAATGTCATGTTTAGAATTCCTACCCTTTCTGCAAGACCAATGTAACTGTCTATGCTCTCTTTGTGTCTTTTATTAATTATGAAGCCTATTCCGTACCTTCCTGGTGTGTGTCCTGTATGACAAAATATGAAGTTGTCATGTTCTTCAATCTTGTCCTATTATATCATGTTTGATTTTATTTAGTACTTCACTAAGTTCGGGTAGACGTTCATACGATGACAACGTTTTCACATTATATGTGATTATATACAGCTTTGTTTGTGAGTTTTTTTTATTCTTTGGAAGGTTTTGATCATAATCTTCCACGGTGACCAGCCGGCTTGAATGTTATAGCATTATTAGTCTCGTAATTATTAGCAATTTAAACCTGACGGTATTTTATAACACATAAAAGTTTGAACGGCATTTTCACGTAAAAAAATTTGATGAGTAAATGCATCATTTTATGGATAGGTATATAAAAACATTTCAGTTACATGTCCACGTAAAAAATACTATTTACAATTAATAGTTCAATTAATTTTTGTAAGAACATATCTAAAGGAAAACATGTTTATTAATATTGTCGCATTATTTTATTTTAGAATATCATACTGACTCACTATTCGGTTCATCGTTACACTATGTGATCGTTTATCAAAACGTCTTCAAGAAAGTTGACAAAAATAGTATAGTGAAAACAACTGGCTTCGCTACACAGCAATGTGTAGCATTATCAATCTAGGCATATCAATAAATAAAATAATACATGTCTGTCGTTGTGCGCGTATCAGGCTAAAACTACTCGATAAATGTCGATCAAACTTTTTATTTCTACATCTTATACACTTAATTATTTTGTAAAAAACATCACGATATGTTCATTAAATAAGAAATTATTAAAGTTTAAAAAGACTGCAATTTCTATAACAACACTGTACTCAGTGATGCGTGAAATGGAGCAAGCGGTGTGGTTTGACGTGCACCGGAGAATGGAAGTAAACATAAATAATGTTAGTTACAAAGAAATTTTCTAAACAAAATATTATTATTGCTTTTAATATTCCTTAAAGGTCGTTAATTAATTATGTAAGATGTTTTTGAGGATTTTTTGACACCCTTCTCGCCTGGTGAGATCTGTCTGTCCCTCTCCCCCCCGCACCTCTTTAATCTCACGCGAGACCTTTAAAAATTTGTATTTTGAATATAAATGCGTTGGATCTATTAAAAAAACAATGTGTATTATTATTTACATCTTGGCTTTACCTTTTTTACTATTATTATATTTAGTTATAATTGTCATTACATTACATTTGGAAATCACGATACTAAATAACATTACATCTATTCAGGAATAATATATGCAAAAAATTTCGGCATATTTTAGTATAGAAACATATTTTGCTTAAAATTAATCTGTTTTTCCCATTAATTTGATATTATAATATGCTTGAAAAAAGTTACGTGATCTTTTCTAACCCCTCTCTCTCTCCCACCTGAGTTTTAGTGGGATTGAGCCAGGCCCCCTCCTCGCTTAAATACCTAATGTAATTAATGGACATCCCCTTATGTGGCACCTCTTTACATAAAATATATTGTTAAAAGAAGAAATGATGCAGACGAAGTTACGGGCATCAGTTCGTATATAATTATATATGGTATTGCTTATGACTTCATTAGTTAAAGCCTGGGACATCGTTTACATGATTATATTTCTAATACTCCACGAAACTTTCTATCTAACAAGGTTGAAATTGATTGATCTCGTTGTACTATCTATGTTGTAAAAACTGAGGATCAGATATAGATGTAATTAATATATGGTAATGATGAATGGTGAACAAGAGAGAGGAATATGGAAACTCTGATTTCTCGGAATTATTCTGCACTTAAAATGAACAAGAACGGATCCTTTGAATTTCGGGTTAATATAGCAAATACTGAAACGTCACTTTGGCAGTTTTCAATTATCCAACGAAGTGGCAGGCGAGTTCTCACATGACTTGTCGAATTCCCTGGTTCAATTTGAAAGTGTTCCTAACTGCATACGTCTAGTTTGAAACACACCTTAACAAGACACGAACGAAATTGTTAAAATTCAGTTATAAAGTAGAAACTGTTATATTTAAACACTACCTATGCCCGTGACTATGCTCGGACGTAGTGTGAAAACTCGGTAATTATGACTTAAATATAAAGGTGAGATTAATGCTAATGCCAATTTTTCAATTATCTCTATTCGAAGCAATTTTATTGATAGTATTCATTTTATGTTGATTTAATTAACATTTAACACCCTAACTTCTTCCATAGGTTACTTAATTTAACAAATACTTGATCAAAGATACATATGATTTAAAAACAAGCATATAAAACAAGCGTTAAGTTCGAATCCTAGTAACCGAGTCGGAGGTTTCATTAAAGGAAAACATCGAGATGAAACCATAGCATAGTGGTAATGCTTTTTTTAAGCCCACCGCCCGCTAGCTAACACGCTCTAGTTGAAAACATGTCGTCAAGCACTCGTTGCTGTGTTCCCACAGCTACACTTGAGAGCCAGCCCCCTCAAAACTTTTCGTGTTTATTATCTTAGAACACATTGTCATTTAATATCAGATGAGATTGTGATAAAACGATAGCACCTATAAAGTATTAAAGAACATATAAATCGAATCAATAATTTACGAGTTAGAAACACACTAACAAACAAATAGACAGATAAATGGAAAAACGTTACCCGCCAACTTGAAAGAAGTTTTTTTCGGTATGATATACGTGTTACACAGTTGATCGGCTTAAATAATTAAGATGTGTAATCAACTACATCAATCAAATGTTTGCAATCGCAATCTCATCTCATCATACTATATATGCGTTATGATCTAGCACAATTTTGTTAATATCACTTTTTTATTTGAAACTGAATATATTGAACCACAAGTATACATTATTTTAATAGTAACCATTACAGACATATCTATTGAAATAAACACAGTAAGATATATGAAATAAACTGATCAATAAAATGATATAACGAATTTCGTGAATTATCTGAAACTGACTCTTTATATAAATTGAATATAAAAGAATAACATGAAGGTAAAAAGTTATGAAATATGGTATGTCATAATAAAAATAACTCCAAGAAAAGGTCGAAAGTATCAAAATATTTTGTCACTCTACGTAAGTTTTAAGGTACAGGTGAAATATCAAGAAAAATAACAAGCGAGCGATGAAGCGGCAAAATGTTATTATAAATTCAAAGCTAGAATACGTAATGTTACGAAGAAAAATATTTGTTACGCAATGTTTATCTATTTATATTAATAAATCGGTAGTTTTTTTCTGTAAATATTCTTTTGTTTCAAATTCTGTGATAGACGTCTGTAACGCAGGACTCAGCTCACAGATATGAAATTTTAAAAGAATGTTTGTCTGTCTGTTTGTAACTCTAGGTGCCAAAAACAGCTTAATGGATTCTAATGAAATTTTATACTCGAGAAATTTATGTCATTTCTAATTTTAGAAACATTAGAATAATCCAAAATTTGCGATTTTGTAATTTGGAATTACAAGTGATCCCATACTGATTGATGTACTGTAAAAATAGCTAAGCAAAACAGTTTTGGAAATCGATAATAAAAATTAAATAAAATCATAGAAATATTTTGAGAATTCAACTGTGTATAACATTAAAAAAATATTTATTGTCAAATGGTATGAATGAATTTTCGTAAATACAATTTTATTTTAAACTATGTAACTAACAATAATACTTTCATAAATTAAAAACTACGAATGAAAAAAAAAGCAAGACGAATATAATTATTGTGTAAAAATGCGAGTGGAATGGCGTGCAATGCTAATGTAAATTTGAAAATATTTCTTGATATTTTATTCTTGGCCCTGTCTGCCTCTGTTAGTGACGTGTTTATTGATTGCCCTTGCCCTCCATCTACTGCGTACCATTTTTTTTTTCAATGATATAGTGGGATGGAAATAACATCTGACTCTAGTCTTATCTACATTTGCTACACTAGTAATGTAATATAAGGTAGGTAGGTGTTTTCCTGTTTTACAACCATCATATACATTTTAGAAAACGTTTTTTTCCATATATAAATCTGGCAATGTGATCAACTTTGCCAATGTTTTTTTTTAAACTGAATACGCTATTCGCCTGATTCACCGGATCACTAAGACGAGCGCTTAAAGCACTTCGCCGCTTGGTAACAAGTTCAAAGGTGCCAAAGTGGCCGAACCTCGGCTTGGGGTATTCCCTTGGATGCAACACCACAAATCTGTCTAACCTAACTATTCATACATATAAGAATTCGTGAGACACACGTGTACCGGCAGTGAGCCTCTCGAATTCAAACGATTATCTTGTACCTGACAACTTTTTTTAACGTGGGGAAATCAGACTAATTTAAACTAACCCAGTTAACCTGTGTCAATGTCAAGTGTGGTAAATACATGCCGTAAGGAGAAAGATTCGCTACGTCACATTTTTGAAAATCAAAACTCGGTCATTTCCCTTTCTAACAGACCTCAATAAAAAGGTTCTATCATTCCTTAGCACGATTTTCTCAGATACTATGCAATGATTTTTATGATTATTTTACTCAAGTAATTTACATACTTATGGGGAAGGTTTCATATATAAAATATTAAGTAACAATTTTTAGGTATACATATTGTGTTGTATGTTGATTTCTAAACAAATGCTTTTTTTTAATCTTTTCATACTTTCATATTTAATCTGCAAACACAAAGTTTATATAGAAGGAGAGAATACGATGTGAGATATAATAAAACTCAACCGGTAAAAGTTGTGTCAGTTGAGACATAACCCGCTCGGGCACTGACTGATGGATCCTAGACTGCTTTTTGCTCAGCAGATTATTCAACCCGATTTGTTTTTTATGAAAAAACTTTTTACTGTAATATTAACTTACATAATTTATACTCTAGGTAATATAATAATATTCATGTAATATAATAGTAGTAGTAGCGGTAATCGTGTAATAGATTTTTTTTATAGGTATGTTATAAAGCAAGAATGATACATATATGATACATCCATATATAGTCAGTAGGGACTCATTCTTTCTAAACATTTTTCAAAATGTATTTCTTGCTGAAAATAATTCGTGGTTCAACATCGTAAGAAAATGAAAGAGATACGACTTTAACCATTTTTCGAGTAATATTCTTAATAATCATGCAAAAATATGCATTATTACGCTGAATACTGAATATTATTGCACTGAATAAATATCTAGCATAATTTGGAATTATCTACAAACATTGCGAATAATTTAAATATTATCGTTCCGTTCGTGTTAGTGTAAACAAAAAAAAATTAAGAATAGTTCAATTTTAACCTTCATCCTTACCAAAAAATGTTATAAATCAAAATTACTAGCATTCTAGAGATTTCTACCTCTCATTTCTATCAGATATATAAACGAACTACGGCGCGAATAATTGCAGTTCTATTGTAGACTTTAAAGCGAATATACAAAGCAATAAAAATAGGAAATCTATAAGAGAATTTTATTCCTTACCATAAAGTACCGTGCAGATGTTTGTACTTGTAATAGTGGGTTTGGTCCAATTCCGCCTATACGAATAAATTTATTTTATGGACGATGGTGCATTAAAACTCACGGTGTAAAACGAAATCATATATGCAAACTATAAAGGTTTGAAATTTACTAAACGGCTAATAATTGCAACTGTCTCGAAGTAAACCCACCTGAACCATTACTGGTTCGTAAAGGATCTCGTATTAACAGTAAGAGGTACTTCATGAAAAAGTTTAATCAGGTTATTTACGACTAAAGTTCTTTTACAGCATCTCTAACGACCGCTACTAAAATTGAGCTGATATTTTTTAATGGACTTTAAACTCTAGGGTCTCAATTTACATTATAATGTGCTAGTTATCTCGACATGAATTGTGTCCTTGATTACAATTAATTTAAATTTTTATGATCTATTAATATACCTGTAGCCAATTTCACAATACATATTTAGTCAAAAATTAGAGCACTCTACCTGACTGACGGCCTGCTGTCTCAACAGTTGAATATACATTCACTGAACCCAGAATGCAAGACTCCTAGATGCGTAACTAAAGCACTAATTACCATCAGGCACAGTACAGTCATTTAGCCGAGCTACAATAAAAAAAAAATTGCCCTCTTATATCACCACTATATATCACCTTTATGCATATCAAACCGGCTTTAAGTTAAGTTCATTCTATTTTTATTTGCTTAAAAAAGAGCCTAAAGAACTAACTTAACCCAATTTAAGTTTGACATTTTGCCAAGAATTGCCTAAGTTAAGCTCATTTGGTCGCTGGGGACGGCGGTCGTAGACTGTAAGTACAATATCATACATTCAACTGCATCTTGGCAGCGGTACATTTGGCATTATTACAGCTGTTTATTTAAGTTTCATGGCCCCGCCGGGTTCTTGAAACTGCCGTTATGTCATATTGCCTAGTATGTATATCGTTTTGAACCATAGAATTGAGCCCGTATGCCTGGTTATTAAACTGGGTACTGAATACATTTTGTAAGATGTTTCGAAAATGGACTATTGTAGATATCCTCCATTTCAAAATAAAAACCTGGCTTAGGTTTTCTATCGATTTTCAATACAAACACTTCAAAATGAATACTTTCAGATTGAAAAGTTAAATCCAATGTGTCCATTTTATACATTGACTTCCGTATCAGAGTGAAGAGATGTATCAAGTTTGCACACGGAGTGATAATGTTGATATACTTCTTAATATATTTCGAAAAAATCACAAACATATACTAAGGTTTAAAGAAAACAGTGTGTTTTTTTTATTAGTACCACTTTATTATCAAAGCACTACTGTCGAAAAGTACATATTAGAAAGATAAGAGAAAAACGAAATATAAATAAACACATGAGTTGTGAAGCAATAAACAAATATTTCGTTAATAAACAATACATAAATATGTCGCATCCTGTTGTTTATTCTGTGGCAGATCTAACACTCCCTGCTCGTGAGTTTTATTTTTGCATTGTACGATTTAATCTAATACTAACCAGTGCCCGCAGCTTCGTTTTCAAGAAAATGTTTTTTATATATATTTCGTAGATTTTACCGTTTGATCACAATATCATCCGGTGCTGAATGATGACGTGACGTAAGATGGTAAACACGCCACACCTGGAGGGGAACTGGCCCTTAAGTGCACCTGCTAGAACACACCAACCTGTGCTTGGCGACAGATTTACAACTTAAGCGTGGTAACTAGCCAGGTGGACTTAGAAAAAGCCCTACCATAATGCAATCCATGTTATCCCTATCTATATTTCTCTATCTGCCAATTAAAAAATTCACCATAATTAGAGATTAGTCTGGACAAACAATAGACCTTGAATTTCTTTATACGTATAGAATATTGTGGATTATAATCGGCGAATATTTATTACCCTCAAGTCTAGCCCTGTTTGCTAACAGCAAACACCATTTCGCTTCTAAATATATAGCGACAGGTTATAGAAACAAACGTCTGAATCGGCCTCGTCTCATTATTCCAGTCACTATAGTTTTGTATTACATTTCAGTTAATCTCCGCGCGCAATGAGAGATGCCTTTGTGAATACGAAATGTTTACCATTTTTATCTTGTAGTATATTTTCATTTCTAGTTTCATTTATTCCAACATTGAGTACATTAAAATAATTGCAAGAACTAGAAAAACCTAATAAAACCTAAAGGAAATCTAAGCGTTTATGATTAAACTGTGAGAAAATGCTTGTTAAAGCAATATTTAGATGTTTGCACCTTGATAATTGATAACCTTTAAAAAACTAGATGTTGCTCACGGCATCGTTCGCTTGTAAACCGTTCTCTTGTTTCGTGGAGTGATAACGTTTCTGTCAGCTGTTCAGAGGTCTTCGTTGTTCTAGAAACATGTGTAACTATACTTAATATATTTCGAAATTAGAAGTTTCACGAAGTAAAACTTCTTTAAGCGCAACTAGGAGGTAACTGGACGACAATGCAACGGAAGTCCATTACGGCAATATGGCTTCACGTTTCTGTACCATCCGGTTTTTAAATATTTTTGATTGTGTCAATAAATAGTTTATAAACAAATCGATCAAAAAATTTTGAAAAAAAGAATTAAATTGAAAATTTAACAATAATAAAAATCATATAATAGAATTAATTATGTATATAGGGGCGCGCAGCCGTGCCGCCATCTGGTTTCAATGTAAGTAAGTTACAAATTAAATCAAAGCTTCATTATCTGTAGTGCCATCTATCAGCTAGTTCAGAACTTAAATAACACAGGAGATATTATTAGCAACTCTTTGTTATAACGTAAATAAAGTATAGAAAAGAATTTATGTTTCTCATTTCAGTTATCATAAACTAATCATATCATATTTGAAGTATGATAGTAATTAAATCATTGTTTTAAAATGTATAGTGCTCGACGATGATGAATGTATATATTACTAGTGTTACATCATCAATATATGCCTTTTTAAATTCTCATATGATGTATTTATTTTTAACTTTTAACTTAATCGCCATCTCTTATAACGCCACAGAAGTTTTACTTCAATCGCGTGCGACGGCTACACGCACTCATTTGTTTTATTAACTAAGGTTACGTTTGTAGAACGAGTCTACGGTGTAGTCGTCCGTAGCGGCCATCCACCTCTCGCCTGCAATGGTTAATGATAATGAAGTTAATATTTACCTTTAAGTTACGTTTTTTTAATAGAAAGACTTAAGCGCTATTGTGTTATTGGTATAGTAATATAATCTATATAAAAGTAGGTAGCCAACGCAATGTTGAGCCACGATGAAAGGAGCTAATACCATAGAGAATAATTAGGCCAAGATTACATGTTATATACTTGTTGGAGATTTATATATATATATATAATGTAACAGTTTGCTACTTAAATAGTCTATGATAAGCTACATAAGTATGATTTACTCTGTGGTAATTCTCTTTGTGTCTGCGTCTACACCAGTGAACATCTCTGTACCCTTTCCTAGTTTTGTCTCATTATAAGATTAAAAAACCAGCTAAAAGCCTTTTATTACAAGAAAATACAGTCCACTGGGAATAATCAAACAATACTACTGTTCCAAAGACAAAATATTTATTTTTGTAAATTTGTATTGGATAAACTAAAACAATAAATAATAGATTTTAAAAAATCTTGCATGTTATGTTATTTATTAATTATTAGCAAGAAATATGGTCTGTATTTTATTTTCAAAAAATATTAATCTAACTTAGGTAGAAATTGAATAATATTAATAAAACATAATATTTCTGGAAAATCGCTCAGCTACTCACCGTAACTGCTATATAATTCACATCGAACCAGATTCATTACGTTAATGCAGCGATACGGGTTCACCTGTTTTTTTGCATTTTCCTTTTTACTATATCGCACAGTAAGCTGAATTACATTTATATATTATTATTTTAAACTTGATAATAATATGTTTATGCTTAGGAGTGATGTTTCTGTAATCTATCTATATATTAATAAAACTGTATGTACACCCTAATCCTAATTAGTATTAAAAATGCGAATGTGAGTTCGTCTGTTTAACACGAGTGAATCGGCAAACAAAAATTAGTTGAATATATTTGACGAAAGCTTATTTCTGGTAATGTATTTCATGACAAAGAATACATTTTTAAAAACTTTGCTTTTCTGTCTATTCAAACTACAGTACCGTCGTTTATAAAACAGGTGATTCGAGAACAGATTGAGGCAACATATAGGCTTTATCTCACAATAATTAAGTCACAAAAAAGTACATCATAATTTAAAGTTTAGGAGTCTGCTCACCTTAATACAGTTTATAAAAACTTTAGAAGATTTATTTGCGTATTATTAGTTCATTTCCGTATTCTTGTTGCTACGGGTATATATACTCTATTGCTTTTCTGCCCTATTAGTAAAACAAAATAGATTTTTGTTCATGTTTCGAATCATACTGGATCAAACATTGTACATAAAGATGCTTAGTCAAAACGCGCATGAAATCACGGGTACTGCTGATTCCTAGATACATTTCTTTCAAATGTAGAAGTGGAATCATCTATTATATTGTTTGCGAAGTATACAGAAGTCCTTTTTTCGGAAAAGGCTAAGTATTGTAACAACAAGAGTTTGCTTTGCATCAAATTCCATTGTATTCGTCTCATATTTAAATTATTTTGTATATAATTTAAAGCCTGAAAATATATATTTTTGAACATAGCCAGCGTAGAAAATCAAGATTATCGTCCGAGAAAAACTAACAAGAAGCTAGACCGGACAGAGTTCCGTTGACAAAGTCCATTATGGCATTTTTTGTCCGGCAGTGACGCTGTATATTCCACGTCCAACATATAATGATACTTTAAAAGAACATTGTCTCATTCTGTACAAATTCGAAACTTATTCGAGTTCATTTTTTTTTTATAGAAATCTTAACTGATATTACAAAAGCGAAAATGAGTTTGTTTGTTTATTAGATAAATGCTAGAAACTATAACAAACTGATCACTCCATGTTTCAGGCTCAGTAAGACCAGTAATAGTGTTAAATTTTATAACATAGTCCCAAAACACATTACCGATTTGCCAGATAGCAAGTTCAACTGTTATGTCAAGCGGGTCTTAATACATAAAGGTTATTACAGGGTGGATCAATATGTGAACGATGGCGACGTCTGGAAGTGACGCCTCTCTCTGTGCATCCACCAAAAACGAATGTAACTTTATATGTCGTTATGTTTTAATAAAAATATGTTATGTATTATGAGAAGATAAACCATATCGAGTTTCTGGTCGGTTCTTTTCCGAACCGGTGGTAGTTTTGACGTTTATAAATGCCTTCTCAGGGCCTAAATTGAATAAAGAGTATTTTGATTTTGATTACGATTTCACGCCGAAACTAGTCAACCGAACATCATGAAATTTTGTACACTCGTTATCAGGCGTATGGAAAATGGTATAGGAGACCTTACATACATAACAAAATAACTGTTCCTGGGGTATGTATCAAATCTACGTTAACGCAAGTGAAACCGCGACTACAAATTATTTAAATATATAGTAGAAAATAAATACACTTCTCAGTAATTACATCAACGCTTTTTTTTATTTTGTAAGTTTTAGTATTTTTACCACAATGCTATCTGTTACTAAAATATGTGGTCTAAGAAGGCAAACACGTTAAACGTAGAGGAAGACTTATTCTCAAATACACCTGCAAGAAAATACTTATAAGTGACTATATCTAATATATCTAAGGTGAGTATGGTAGTTATCCAAACGATTATAGATACGAAAGTAACTCTATCAATTTGTTACGTTTTAAAGTCTAAATCTCAAACGCATTGAAGGGCATAATAGTATCCTACAATCTAGAAAATAATATAGTCACTTTTATTCTGAACATCTCGAAAAATACATAGACGAAACCCCAGAAAAAGTTAGAAATATATAAAACAGATGGAAAAGGTCGCACCAAATCAAGTCGCTTATACCGCTAACTTAATTCATTTAAAAGATTTAAAATAATTTTCCTCTAGTTTTACTTATGTATATATTACTTAATTCTATGTTAATTCTTGCTTATAAACTTATAACTGAAATCCTCGCCGTAATTCCTCTGTAATCTCCGGCGAAAGCTGCACATATATTGCCTTTGAAGCGGTTTAGATATAAATCCAGGTTTAATATTTTAATCTAGCTACTATAACATTCAACGCAAACAATAGATCTGCATGTTTTGCTAACACCATCTAACTAAATCTTAATAATAAATAAGGATTTAAAATATAAACTGCAGGGGAAATTGTTTTGTTAATAAAAGGCTTGGAGTACATTTTGGGTGCGAGCCAAGGCTTGTTGTTCTGCTGTAGTACTTGGGAAGAAGTAATTGAATTTATACTTGACCTACATCTGACCACACATTATATTGTGAAGCTATATTCGTCGTAATAATATATGTGATAATAATTATTAATAATAATTACCATTCTTCCTTTAGTTATTATAAGCAGTCTTGGTGGTACAGTAGTTTGACCGACGGAATATCAATTCGATGTCAGCAGGTTCGAACATCGGCATGTACCAATAAATTTGGGTAAATTTATTACTTTAAATTGATAACACTATCGGCTGACAGTGAAGGAAAATATCGTGAGGAAACCTGAACTTGAGAAATGTTCTTGTAGTACCACAGTATGTGGGAAAAATATAGAATTTTGGATTTGGATAGTTTCAAATCCCCAATACGTCGTGGACTAACATGGTGATCATGCCCATATCTTTATTCGGGAAGAGACGTATGGTCCTACAGTAGGGCTCTTACAAGATGATGACAAGTAAAACTACATTGGTTAGGTAGTGGTGTACTCGGACTTCGCATCGATCGATTTAGCTGCGAACCCAAAAATCCAGAACATTCCACGAAAAAACACACCGTAATGAAACAATAGCACGTTGCAATTTTTTAAAAACCCGCCTACCACTTTCTATTTGAAAATGCATGGCGTGACTCTTTATAGCAGTTGCAGAACAATACCATCATTTAACATCAGGTATGTTTGTGGTCGAACGTAAAGTATAGAAAACAGAGAAGAAATTGACGAGCTATACTTGACTTCCTGACGACTCTTTTAGGCAATATAAGCTCTTTTGCTATAATGTAATTATTATAGAGCAAATGATGAGCCGGACTTGGTCATTGACGTAATATTTGTTCAATAAATAACATTTGATACTGGACCAATGTTTAAATAATTTTACAGCATTATTTGTTGAAATGCAAATTTATATAACATTTACGTTACTACAGAATAATATTAAGATAACAGACAATCATATGCAATGAGATATTTGTAGTGTAAAATAAAACGATTTATAAAATAACATATAAATGGTGATGGACGGAATTTTGTGGGCGATGAGTATCATATATTGGGGAGACGTGGATAGGTCGACATTCCTTTTTTATTTTCTAAACTATTATTGATAAAGAGAAAAGATTTGATTTTTTGGATAAGCTTAAAAAATAATAAACCGATTTTAAAATTTCATTAATCTAAACAAGCTACACTATCAGCGAGTGGACTGTATTTCATTTTCAAGTTATACATTAACTCGAACGACGCCGCAAGCGGAATCCACTTGTAATAAATTTTAAGCTTATCAAACTAGACAAATTAAGTTTTTGACCCCCGTATCTAAATTTCTCCATCCCATGAGATCATAGTAGATGGAGACTTAATAATATTTGGTAAGTTATTAAATAAGTGAAATAAACAAAATAAAAATTAATTTAAAAAAAATGTGAAAAAAATACTCGGTAAATGAATGGGAAAAGTACCGTCATTTAAGCATGGTTAAACGGCATCGAATTTTTTTTCTTAACTGTATTAGGCTATAAACTAACAATTTGACTGATACTCAAGTAAAAATAGCTAACTTGGTAAGCAACGGGTACTCTTGTGTACAGCTATACAAAATAATACAAGCATACAACTTTAATATATTGTAACAGTCAATATCCGACTTACTCGTAGCTTTATGCTTAAGCTTACATTATTATTGGTACATCCAGAGCTCGATGCAGTCTGGTTCAGTAACTCCAGTTAAAACTTTTCTCGTATACACAAAACGCAAACACGATTAAAAGTTTCCTGTATGGAATTTATTGCGTTAAACTTCGAGTGTTGTGTCAAATATTATTTTACTTTAGTGTCGTATGTACAATACACTGGTTTTGTTTACGTCGTTTGACGATTGCTCTTTTACGTTCTATTGTGAAAAATTATTTAGTTTTTCAATTGTTAAAGTTTTATTTTAAGGATTAAGTATAAAAGTAGTACAATTTATTTTGTGGAAAATATTGTAAGTGAAAAAGTTATTCGACAAATAATTTTACATATGTGCGAATTTATCTAAACTCATAGGTGTAGTAGCTTACAAATTTTACCATTTACGAATTTTCAGATTTTTGGAAAAAGCTTCCAAAGTAAAGTGTATTTCGAATAGCTATCACTCAAAACACAGCAATACAGCAATAATAAAAATCAGATTTCTAAATTTCCTAGGCAACTTATTCCATCGACGCTTAAGAAAATTAAAAAACATTTATTCTAATTTTATTAAACCAATTTTAATGAAAATGTTTTGTCAATTCAGTGCACTGTATCGTAAATTTACAAGTATGTACAATTCAAATCAACTTCATCTAAAAACATTGCAATATATTTGTTACACTTTTACTAAATATTAAGTGCAATATATTAATGAATAAATAGTAAATAGCTGAGATTAGTTTTTTACCTTCAACTCTCAGGCTTATGCTTGTACAACAAATACCTAACTAAGATGTTGTTCAATCGTAGTTAAACCACAAATAGTCAAGTGTGCACTACATGATAAACAAATAAAATTAAAAACACTTACACATCTGCTAATTACGAAGATCAGAACCGGAGGATCCAAAGAAAAACAAACTACTTAAAAGATAATTTATTTTAAATTAGATAATTCATCTAAAACTAATACTGTGAGAGTGTCGCCGATGTTAGGCTAACTGTCACCTAAAACTAATAGTAAGTGAATGTTATTGATGCTTGGTGTGATGATACTTGTGAAAGGTCATCTCATCCAAGCGTGAACAATGTGGGAACGGAGGAGTCGGGCTGCCGAACGTTTCCACTGAATTCGAGAACCTGTCATACCATGGAAATTGCTGACTCGATACTCTGTACACATACGGCACCGTGAGACTGGAATCCCGGGCTTCATATCCACTCTTGGTCAGAAATTAGTCTAGTAATCACCAGTCAGTGGTGTGTTGCGATGGCGTAACTTGCTCAACAACAAAATGTTAGCATGTTAACTTTATGAGCAGTATCATCTCGTGACAATAATATTTGTTTACGGCAGTTTAATTGACCCAACATCTTGTTTTTATTAACCATCACGATCAAGACGATGTACCAACAAGACAAGAGGGCAAACCATTATCTGAGTTATCTGGCTTTACATTGCTTTTTTTTATTGTGTAATTTATGCTGTAATTTTGTCAAACAAACTGTCACATGTCATTTAAAGACAGCGATCACATGAAAGCGCGAGCTATCTGTACTGCAGTGCCATCTCTTAACGATAAACATACACATTTTTAATGATATTCAGGTTTGCGTCGAACAATAACAGAACAGTTACGAAGAATATTTTTTATAAAATATTGTCCAACGTTCCGTAAATTTACAAAACGATTAGGAGAAATAAAATATTCTGTTGAAATTACAATGCATCACTGAATTCCCAAGTCAGAGTTGTGAAAACAGTACCAGTATCAGTATAATATTCAATCACTATATAATAATTTCATTTCTAATTTTTTTTGGGGGTTGGGTTCCGATCGGGCAGCGATCCGAGTTGCACGCGTGCGTAGTCGCTCTTGAGATGTTTTTTCTCTCGCTCTAGCGTATCAATCCGTCTCTGTCATGAGGTTCGCGAGTTGTGAGGCAGTGTTGCATGTTTGAGCTTCGGCATCGAGCTTCGTGCCACGCTTCGCTTCGCGTTCGTGGTGCTAGTTACGTTTGTCTCGAGAGCGTCGTCGCGAGTTCGATCGTTTTCTACTACGCGTCAGAATTCGATAGTAGGCACTCCATTCGGAGCGCAGCAAACCGCACTTTTCGGGCGACGTAATAAGTCCAGTCGTCTGGCCACCCACGGATACCTGACGGTGATATAACGAAGTGGGTTGGAGCGCTGTGCCCGCTCGTCGTAGGCCCCGAGGCGAGCGAACGATAGCCGCTTTATACTCCCGGACGACGTGAAAGTTTTGATCACGGAAAAGAACGCCGCGACTCGAGCTCACGACACTTATCCGCCCCTAGAGAATCGCGATCGCTTACAACTACTACGTAAACAAGTTAAAGCTCGTATCTCAGAGATCCGGGACGACAAGTGGGACAGGCTTCTGGAGAATATCCGGCCATCTCATCTGGCGTACTGGAAGCTCATCCGAACATTAAAGTAGCTACTCCTATGCCCCTCTCGATAGAGGCACCGGTCTGCTTCCCGCGTTCGACAGTTTAGACAAGGCGGAGTCTCCGCCACTAGTTTAGAAAAACAGTATTCACCGAACATAGCCAATACTGACCCTATACATATTGGATCGATCGAGTCCTTGGTAGAGCACGCACTCACGTGCCACCGGCGGATACCTTAACCCCTGTCACTTTTGATAAGGTATCGGATGCCATCAAGCGTTTAAAGCTTAGGAAGTCCCCAGGTCCCGATGGGATCAGGAACGAAGTACTGAGACTCCTTCCTGATCGCACTATAGCTCTATTGGTCTGCATCTTCAATGCGGCCATGTCCCAGGGTCATTATCCAGCCGCCTGGAAGAAGGCCGTAGTGATAGGTACTCACAAGCCTGGCAAAAAAGATGTGCTTCCCGATTTCTACCGCCCTATCAATTTGTTATATACGTTAGGCAAACTCTACGAGCAGCTCCTTCTGAATCGTCTCCAGACATCCATATCAGGGTTAGTTATCTGTTGCCATCTGAGCAGTTAGGATTTCGTGCCGAACACTCTTGTATATATCAAGTGCACCGCCTTACGGAGTACATTTTCTAGAAATTCAACACGGATCACGATCCCAATCCGTAACCGGTCAATCCTAACCCCAAACGCTCAATAGCAGTCTTTTTTGATGTCGCGAAGGCCTACGATAAGGTCTGGCATTCAGGGCTCGTTCATAAATTAATTCATTTTCGTGTTTCCGATAGGTTAGTTCACATAATATGCGACTATCTCACTGATAGGTCCTTCCGCTATAGAGTGGAAGGTCAAATGTCTTCGTCCCTCCCGATACGCTCAGGTGTGCCCCAAGGGTCCATTCTGGCACCTACACTCTTCAATCTGTTCGCCAGTGACGTACCTCGGCTCCCAGGGGTAGATGTAGGTTGTTATGCTGACGATACAGTTCTCTACGCTTCCGGATGGCATCTGAGAGGTCTTAAGACACGAGTCGAAAAAGCCGTCGGCACACTCGGTGCCTGGTTTATTCGATAGCGTATAGAACTAAATCCGGATAAAAGCGCCGCGATATTTTTCGACCCGATATCAAATAAATATGAACTAACGCCTATCAAATTATATGGTTCAGTGATTCCTTTGGCCGATCAGGTTAAATACCTAGGAATCACGTTGGATAAACGCCTCTCGTTTAGACAACACACAAAAAGAGTTAGGGACAGGGTCGCTATGGTCATGGGTCGGTTACACTCGTTAGTTTGTTACAAGAGTAAGATGTCCCTAAGACATAAGCTCACGCTACATAAGACATGTATTCATCCTATTCTAACATATAGTTCACCCGTTTTTGCTCATATAGCAAAATATAACTTTAAAACGTTACAACGTATTCAAAACCGGATCCTACGTAAAGCCACCGGTGCTCCACCATACGTTCGGAATGAGGATCTCCACAGGGACCTGGAGATGCCTACTATCTGGACGTATGGAAAATCATTCACACCTAGATACTTTGAAAAAGCCGCGAATCATCCCAGCCCGTTAGTGGCATCCGCCACGAATTACGAAATCGAACCGGACGTTCCGCGATATAAATGACGATCGCGACAAATTTTTACCATTCCTCCCGATGAAATAACGGCAGTGAACGATCACTACCAGCCTGTCTCTCCAAACAGAGCGTGTTCACGCCCGCGTAACTACAGATCACGCCGCCGTGGTCTGGGGGTAAATTTCGCTCCCGCACACCAGATAGGCCCCCCTCGGCAGCAGCTCAAGCCTAGGTCCGTTCCCTCGGCGTGGAGGCCTTGAGTGCGCTGCACGCGCGATACAGTGACACAAAATTTACATCACTGCAACAATATTACACATATCATCTCCACACACGTGCACGCATACATGCTTACACATGAAAGTGGAAGGGTTTAACTTTATTTTCCCTTATCGAACTGAAATAGTTTAAAAATTTTCCGAAACAAAATACACGTAGAAATTGTTGAGATATGTATGCTTGGTACACATATATGTTTCAACAACTCATATATGTATGAATAGTTTAGCTTAACTTAGGTTAGCTCAGATCCCTCCAGATCAGATCCTCAGGTTAGCCCTGGACTCCCATTGCACGGGTTCGGCGGGCTGGGAGGCAGTCTCACAACCGGGCTCCCTCAGTAGGGTGTGGCGTGGGAAACGTCTGCCGCCGGGGGTGTTGCGGAGCTTGCTAACGCAACCCCGGGACACTCCTATAGTGCAGCGTTAGTTGTCGTGGAGTTTTAGCCGGTTAAAGTCGCCGTATGGCACCACCCTTGCGTGGCAGCACAAAGGCTGGTGGTCAGTTCAGGTCGGGCTCTCCCCCGGGGGCCTGACAGTCCATGATGGATTTTCTCTCCACGTTAAAAAAAAAAAAAGGTTAGCTCAGATAGGTCGCGCGAATTGTATGCATCAGGCAACAGCCAAGCCGAAGTGTGCCGTGCACCCTTGAGCTAGTTGCCCAAACAAAATCGGCTGAGCCTTAACCGCTCGCCTTAGTAGTTCGGTGAAGTTGTTAACCTTGCCAGGTTAATAGCGTAGTCATTTAGAGAAAAAAATTTTTTTTTTCTTTACTAAAAACTACGGTTAATCAAATTACAAACAATACATATATTTTTTACTAGCTATACCCGCAGCTCCGCACGCATTTTTTTAAATTGTATTAAAGGAATATAAAATTGTGAGACCATGTACAATTTTAGAAATACTCTTTAAAGCAATTGTAAGTACGAGACGCACGCCACTTACAGTAACATGTAACGTATATATTAGATATATGAATACTAACAGTGTATTAAATGAGGTTTATCATCAGCAACATATTTGGAACCTTGACCCACCATATAACTACCTCAATGATCACTTACACTACATAAGGAACTAATGAAACAATGACTTAAAGATGTTATTATGATGATATAATATGTCCATATTGTCAATAAGTAATACGTTTATGGTCTTTCTTATCTTTTTAGAAAGACCCCATCTTCAAATTTCCTATTAATAATTATAATGTTGAATTGTATACAATGAATGAGCTGACGTCTTGAAATCTTGCATAAATATAAATCAAGATATAAATCTGTCTAAGAAGTTTTTAATATTCGACAATTCAAATATTGCTCATTGAACTCGATACAATATTCTTATGTGTTACTATGGCTACTGAGTTAAGTAGATGAAAGCGCGGTAAATAAAACAAAATGGCCGCCAAAATAACCAAAAAGACAATATAATACAAATTACATACATAGGTACAGATATATGAATTTCAATTATATTTATTCTTGGAGTCCAGTAAAACGCACATCTTATGCACATGTTTACAGTGAACAACATATTTTTGCTAAATTTCATGCGGACGAAGTCGCGGGTAATAGTTAGTCTAAAATAGAATAACTTAAATTACTTCCTATAAGGTCAGATATCTGCCAATGAAAGTCCCGTGAAAATCGGTCAAACCGTTTTGGACATACCACTGCGGGCGAAGCCACGGTTAACAGCTAGTGTAAATTAAAATATACTAAATGATGTCCGCTATCTGCCGGAGAAAGTCCCGTTAAAAAGTGGTCGAACCGTTTTGGAGATAGTACTGCGGGCGAAGCCACGGTTAACAGCTAGTATAAATTAAAATAGCTTAAGTTACTTTTTATAAGATCAGCTATCTGGCAGTGAAAGTCTCGTGAAGGTCGGTCAAACCGTTTTGGAGATAGCACTGCGGGCGAAGCCACGGTTAACAGCTAGTATAAACTAAAATTGATGAAATTACTTTTTATAAGGTCAGCTATCTGCTAGTGAAAGTCCTGTGGAAATCGGTCCAAGCGTTTAGAAGATAGCATTGCAGACGAAGCCGCGATTAACACCTAGTATAATTTAAAGTAGCCTAAGTAACCCGTTGTAATTTTTTCTATCTGCCAGTGAAATTTCCGTTAAAATCAATCCAGCCGTTTCGGAGATTACCCGGAACAAACAGACAGACAGACAGACCGACAAAAATTTTAAAAATTGCATTTTTGTTATTAGTTGCTTTTATACTTTCACATCCAATCAGTAAAAAAGTGTTATTTTGATATTACATACAGACACTTCATTTTTATTATATGTATACTGTATAGAAGATATAGATAGAAGAAGATAGATATAGATTTCTAAAGGAATCTCTCTTAGTCTATTATTAATTGTAGATTATTCGTTTATTTTACGCTTAGTTTTAATAAATCCAAGTCTTTAGGCATTCGATAAATGCTATTATAATGAGTTACATATTTTACCTACTATACCTGATCAATACAATCATAGCATATATGAAAGATTTGTTAATGACCACTAACCACTGAATTGTTATCGACTTTTATGTTGTATGTTAACACATAATTATAAAAACGAGCGACCCTTAAAAACAAAAATCAACATGTATTATTTAAAAGCTTTTACGCAATACGTACGTTAGAAACGCCCGAAAATGTTGACCGCCATATTGTATCGTGACACGAAACAACATTGCGACGGTCAATCGTTTAATACAGAGTTGCAGCCACTTCTTACACTGTTTATGGATTGTAGGAAAGGTATCTGTTATACCGACTTGTAACAATTGAAGGAATTATTTCGATTAAAACGAAATTAAGAAAAACTGTTCAGAATTTATTAATTCTACTTTATATACAAACTTAAGTTTATAACTTTATTACTTATGTATAAAGTAATGAAGCAACGATATGTTCATTAGTGTTTATAGACATCTACTAATACCTGACATTACTCAATATGACTGATTCAGGCCCATTATCATTGATAATTTAATTATTGACACATTAGGTTTATTTAAGTTAGTTGAGTATTGCAGCAAAATATATTAGTAATAATTTTATATCGACTTAATATGCTGTGAATCTGAAAGCTGGTTCCGTATATTACCTAATAATGGAGCAAAATATGTACATACTAAAATTTGGCTAAATAAAACCGTTAGAAAATAATAGCGTGAACCACGTATTATATAGATAGGCTCAGACAAAGTGACAAATAGAAAGATGTCTTTTATAACGTGTAAGCTTAATAAGATCAAACTAATATATAAGGACACTGAACTAAGAACCTGATGGATTATATTGTTACTGCTTGAATACGATCTGGATACAAATAAACAAGCAATGGCAACAAATAAACGAGGGCTAAAAGTAATCCGCCTAGAACTTTATCGAATCGTTCGAGTAATTAAATCCATCTTCTACAATTTTCTACCCTCCTTTATTGAAAGGTATAAAAAGTGCGCCGCGGTCTGTCCGAGTGGACCCACCGATCACGCCGCCGTGTTTGGACGGTCAACTTCGCTCTTATACACCAATTACCGCTTAACTTTTAAGTCTACATCCTAAGTCTACGTTTGATCCCACTGAGTAAAGCCCACGAGTATGCTGCTAGCGCGATACAGTGACATCGCATTCACTAGTTCTCTGCAACGCAAACGGTATTTATTTTACCTACGAACGTAGTAGTTGTCTTGATTTTTTCTATAAAATCTTCATTTCTTGCTTGTATTACGTTTCGGTGTAAATTCGAGAAACTTCTATACATACGTACGCTATATTCACACTGCTGTCCTCTACAGCATTGTTTTTACGTCCCCAAGTAAATACGGGGTTGATTAAATTTTTATAAAACCCGCAGCAAAGACGTACACCAGTTTCGCGACACTATTTCAAGGAAACTTTCTTATTTATCTTGACAAAAGGTATTTCATTCCAGAAACATTTTAACAATTCGGATTCGCTTTTTATTTCTATTTTTTTGTATAATAACTCGAACTAATGTTTACAATATAAATTTATAGGCATGTATATTTGGTGAAACCATAAATAGCTGGATGAATTGTGGACTGTCTGTCACTGTAGTTATACTTCTTTTTGTATGCTATGAGAAATCATTGGAAGTTAATTTTTAGTAATTTTAATGTCTGAAGGCTTGTTATAGGTTGGATTAATATATTATGTGACCGATAATGACGTTTGGAAATGGCACTTCCCACTGTACATCCACCAAAAACTAATGTAACTATCTATGTATATAACATGTTATGCATGATGAAGATACAAACCAGATCGAGTTTCCTGCCGGTTCTTTTCGATGACTGGGTTGCTTTCCTAACCGGTGGTAGTTATGACGTTCATAGGAGCCTTCTCAGGACCTAAATTAAATAAAGTATTTTTGATTCATTAAGTAGAATCGGAAAGTTGCATGCACTGATGTAACACATCATGAAATTAGTGGATAAACAGTATGTTTATAAAATATTTAAGTAACTTCTATTAAATATTATTTTATACAACTGTTTTGTTTGTTTTACGGAGAAATGATTTTTTTAATTGGAAGCATATGAAATTTAAAAAACAATAATCTGTATATCATTGTTAAAGGTTCAATGTATCTGTAGTTAGTCATTATGTTTACCAAAGTTAAATAGTTTTGTTGTAATTCTTACCGAAAAATAGTGAAAATGGACCTTTTTTGAGAGCGCGTCCTTAATATTTTGTATCGAGATTATGCAGCCCATCATATGTTTGATTATTTAATAGACTGTATAAAATTTATATAATTATTGCTCCGAGTGCCAATAGATATGAAAATTAGACTAATGTTAATTATTTAAATTTATAAATTATGAAATTTCAATAATTCATAATTGATTTCAAAATTTAAAAGATAACACAGTTTTTCCATTGTTTTGAGTTGTCACTTCTGTCGACAGTTCTTATGACTTCCTCTTTTTTCAAAAGGTTGAATAAACAAAGTATATAGAAACGTTAAAATATGATAGAGGTGGATTAATAAACGTATTAATAATCTTTGCGTATGTCCCAGAGTACACATATGCGTTCTCGTTAGGCACGGATGAATATATCGAACAAACAGGGAACCAATTCCGTCTGTACACAATAACGTATGAACTATGTCGTTCAATACGCTTTTTGATTATACTATTCGCACAATACACACAAAACGTTAATATCATATGTAAATCTATATGATAATAAAACCTCAACCGCGTCTATTAACTCTTTTACGCGAGCAAAATTATATGTTGACATTTTGGTTTTCGGCATTTAAAAGTGCTTAAACTCGGACCCAAAGGTAAATGTATAATTATACCATAAAAAATAATGTTACGATCTGTATAAAATTTACTATATTCGATTATTGGAAATAATATCTGAAACTATAAAATAGATAAAGCAGCGTGATGACGCATCGATGCGCGAGACACGCATACTTCCAAACTCTGTGTATTGTAAATAAATAAACGATTATAATAATAGCATGTCTTGAAACTTTGTTTTTACTATAAACATTTAAAGTAATCTGTGATAATCCAATGTTCATTCCACTCTAGAGATTTCAACCCACTCGTTTTCATCAGGAATATAAACGAGTCATGGAACGGCGGATGACAGTTCTAGTGTTGATAGTGAAGCGAAAGGAACGACAAAAGGAAGAAATCTACAACAGGACTATAATTATAGATTTTTGTAAATATAATAGTTAAATTTTTCGAATATAGTTTGGTGTTTCGAGTTTTGATAAATAACCTAGTCTTTCTGAATTTACATTACAGATAATAAATTCATCTTGTTCAGACCTCACCGAATATAATCTTGAACGTGAGTGCAAGATGATCATTATAATAGAATTAATATGTTAACAATACAAACTTTCTTTCATTTATAATGTTACCAATTACATAATTTTTATTTGGACAAGGTAAACATAAAATAATTTTTCAACCAATTATTATTTCACGAAATAGGTATTAAATATCATTTTAAACTGAATTACTATGCAAATGAAAATAGATCACCGTACACAATTGCAATATAGTTGCGTAATCAGATTTCATCAGGTATGTAATCAGAAGTTATTGGAGGGTAAAACTGCAATTTGTCTTAAGCCGATACCTACTCGATTTTTGCAGAGCAACAGTTATAAGGTCCATTCAAAGTATAAATCTTTTTAACACTCTAAAATGGTATTTCCTTTTAGATTTTGGAATACATTTCTTTCGTAATTAATATGTCTTACCTTCTCGTATTTCTAGACGCAGATAGCTACAGAGCATAATCTATCATCACTTCCTGCTCAATTATGTACACATCAAATAAAATATTACATTATTATTTCAATTTAACAGTCTCATATATTCCTATCTCGTTCATCAAAGTTTAGTCTTTATATATTAACCTCCAACAAATTAAGTTGTCGTTCTTCATATACCGCCTTAACTTATTAAGTGTAAGTCAGCGTCTCGTTGAGACTTCATTAATCTTCTATAAACCGCAAAATACTTTACCACAGTTTACTATGCTTAGCTGTAATTAAATATCTAAAGCCTTAATTGAGCCAACTAATTATATCTAAATAGGATTTAAAAGAAATATATTAATTTTACAAACTAAAATTTTTTAAAATATATATTTAGTAAATTTAGAAATATTGCAAGCAAATTAATAAATATGTAGTATATTTCATAATATAATGAGCATTTTGTCCCACGTGCAAATACACACGATTTCTTTAGAAACATCAAGTAAAGATACATTTGTGTTGAATATAACTATGACGTCAACGATATAAGATCTATTCGCGGTCCTTTATTCACTTCAGTGAAGTCAGCACAAATCTCTCTTCATCGACGCGGTGTCCCAGCACGTTATCAAGTAACCATCATCGCTATAAAGTTGGTATTTATACCTTTTTATACACATAATTCTTCACACACTTCATTAATAAATTCTCCGGTCTTCCTCTACTCATGTATCCGTCCACCTTCAAAGTTCTGTAAAACAATCTTCTTTCTGTATGATCTTTGTTCCATCTCATGATATGCTTGTATTATCTGCAAATTATCCGTCACTGATACAATGATGTTCATAAAATTTCTAATATACAACTGCCTAATCTGACCTAGTTACGTCATACATCCCTCTTAAAATTCGTATCTTTACCACATATAACTGATGTAAATGTCCCAAAGGTAATATTTGAGGGAGCTCAATAAAACTCGACCGCACGGCACAGTGTCTATTACCGAAAGAATTAAAGATGACAACTTAAAACTACTTACATTAAAATATTACTTTATCTACATTTATTATACAACTAGCTGTTACACGCGGATCCGTTCGCGTTTTTTTTTAAATGTATTAAAGAAATGGAAAATTGTGAGTAGGTGTGGACTTTACAGAAATGCTCTTTCAAAAACATTTCTAAGTACGTCACGCTCGCCATCTACTGTAACATGTAACGTGTTTTATTAGATATGTGAATACTAACAATGTGTCGAATGGGATGGGAATTTCCACCAGCAATATACCTGGAATTTTAACCTACTATACACCACCCTCAGTGCTCACTTACACTATATAAGAAAGCAATAAAAATTATAAGCTATACATTATCAAAGAATATGTGATAAATCTTTTATATTCAAATATACAATATGCCCATATTGTCGATATAATTAAGTTATTCTTATACGTTAATATTATCACTGAGTTATGTAGACGTAAGCGCGCTAAATAAAACAAAATGGCCACCAAATTGATCAAAAAGATAATATAATTCAAATTACATAGAAATATATGACTTTCAAATTTATTTATTCTCCAGTTTCTCCATTAGGTATAGTCCAGTACAGCGCACGTCTCACGCGCATGTTAACAACATACTTTTGATCAATATCACACGGACGAATGCAACAGTTCATCACTACATAGTGTTAAACAAAGTCCTCTGCCACGTCAGTCTGTTCGCGATAAATTCAAAAACTACAGAACGGATTTTCAGGGTACGACAACGTTTGCAGCGCCCGCTATTAGTTAGTTATCTGCCCGTAAAAGTCCCATGAAAATCGGTCCAACCGATTTGGAGATAGCAGTGCGAGCGAAGTATTGGGTAACAAAATAAAATAGTCTAAGTTACTTCTTATAAGGTGAGTTATCTGCCAGTGAAAGTCCCGTGAAAGTCAGTTCAAGCACTTCGCATATTCCACTGCGGCCGAAGGCGAATAAAAACCTAAGTTACTCCTTATAAGATTAGTTATTTGCTAGTCAAAGTCCCGTGAAAATGAGTCCAAGCATTTTGGGTATTTCACTGCGGACGAAGGTGCGGGAAACAAAATAAAATAGTCTAAGTTATTCATTATAACGTCAGTTGTCTGCCAGTGAAAGTCCCATGAAAATCAGTCTAAGCATTTCGGATGTTCCACTGCGGACGAAGGCGAATAAAAACGTAAATTACTTTTTTAGGAGGCCTCCTATCTACCAGCAAAGGGCCTGTGAAAATCGGTCCAACCATTTTAAAAATAGCACTGCGGACGAAGCCATGGCCAAATAAAATAAATAACCTGTCACCCGCTATAAATTCAGCTATCTGCCGGTAAAATTCCGTTAAAATAGGTCCAGTCGTTTCGGCGATTACCCGAAACAAACAAAGAAACAGACAGACATACCAACAACAATTAAAAAAAATATTTTTCTGTTATTTCAAGCTATATCCATTCACCAAAATGTTGTCATTTTAATATAACCAATAAACAACACTTAACGGACTAACACGCAGCGGGTGCTATAAAAAGGGAGAAAACGATTTCGAAACATTCTTCATTGATGCTTCGTTCGTATTGGTCTTAGCGTGATAATATATAGCCTATAGCATTCCTCGATAAATGAACTATGTAACAACAAAATAATTTTTCTAATCGGAGTAGTCGTTCTTGAGATTAGCGCGTTCAACCAAACAAACAAACTCTTCAACTTTATAATATTAGTATAGATAATATTATTATTATCCCTTCTCTATTGTTTTTTTTTTTCGAACTGATTACGCTATTGCCCAAGCAAGGTCTTAACAGCTTCACCGGACTACCCCTTCTCTATTGCAAGTTCAGTACTTGTATACATTACGACAAGTTTTATAATAGTTTATATAATTTTTTTAATATAAAATGCATTGCAAGCATATTAAATTAATTAAAATATACATTACTCATACTACTGCTTGAATTTTACAAAACATATACACACATGTAAATGAAAAAGACATTTTGACATCCGTCATTTTACTCTTACGTTCCAATTATATTTTCAATATTTTTTACATGACTGACGTTGCGTGCCTTACATGCTCTTTGAAATCTGGTTAAATTGTAGGTTACTTTTATAGTAATATAATATGTAAATTCATAATATACTTTAATAATTAATTGATAAATAATTTATCTTTAGTAAATTTATGGAACCACTGAAATAATTATTATTCTCTTTGGTCTTATTGAATGTCAAAATTTTTAGGTGACAGGATTGCTTTCACTTCATGTAACTTTGATTCATGTTGTCATAAGAGTAAAGCAATATTACCAAAGTCAAAGTCAATATTTTAATGTTTAGTATTTTTTTATGGTGAACTCACTTCAAATTATGATTCAATAAAAAAATGAGCCAAAACATATGTTGTATAATCAAAATAAGAAAATTTGTTTAGTCATGAAGGTAATCCATGACTTAGATCATCTTTGTTTTGGATTATCATTTGATTCTAATGTGTATCCATTACTTGTTCAAGCAATGAGACTACATTTAATTCAATATCACCCAGAAATACCACCCAATGTCGTGTAAAATTAACTGATAGTTGTGTCATGAGTTGCGATAAATCTCTTTATTTTTGTATAGTTATGTTTACTTACAATTTGAGAGCCTTACCACCTTATGTAACCGCCTGTTTTTGTTTCAAATTTATAATTAAGTTCAATTTTCATTTAGATGTGTATTTTTATATGTTTATATAATTTGAAAAAAAAGTGAAAAATAACTGACTAGCCATAATGAAAACCTTTGATTATAGAATCCCTTTGACACAGGAACCCTAATAAAGTTCAAACTTTAAAAAACAATGAACTATGGTCGAATGTCGACCACTGGGCGCTTACTAGTATTATAAAATGCAAAGATGGGCGAAAACAGTATTTGTTTATATACCTAAAGCATCTACATTTACTGCTTTATTTATTCGTTGGTAGCGTTTGGGCCCTAGAATATTGCTATAAATACGTCCGAGAAGGTAGGTTGAATCAACGACCGTAAAATAGAAAATACATGAGCGTGACAGCACTCTGGCACCTGCTCTCATCTCAGTCCTGACTGTGTTGTATAAGCGCGTTGTAATTTACTGAGCTCTTGAAATATCATTTAAAAGGTGATAGTTTCAAATAGATTAATCATAATACTAGTAGATAATAAATAGGACATACTAGCAATCATAAAAAAATTACGCGAGTCATTAAAAAGTTCCAATTTTGTTTTTGTTCATTGAACAGATTAAAACTTTTCAAGGATTATGTTTTGTAACAATGGAAAGGGACCTCGAAACGGATTAAACTTTATAGTTCACTGTTAAGCTACTTGTGTTGGTGTTTGGGAATTATTTATTTGGATCCATCTGTCGCACGTCGTATTACAACCGACCGCGAAGAATGGGGTAAAGGAAAAGGCACTGGGCACAGCAGCCAAGGCCAAGATGTGTATCATCCGATTGATTGTATTTATTATGTTTTTTTCCTTAAACTGATTACGCTATTGACCTAGCAAGGTCTTGACAGCTTCACCGGACTACTAAATATGTATTATGTATTCCGTACGCAAATACGCAGATTGAAATTAAAATGTAGAGTTGGATATCTTGTCTACCATTGATTTCTCATTATTATTCCCATTTTCCAACCATTAATTTAGATTAAAAACGCCATCTTAATATCCTAAAACGAATAATTTTCCGAACATTTTCAGTTAAATGTCAACGATTCGAAAAATAGTATCACATACATCATGGTTTCATAAAACCACAAAATGTTTTTTGTTGAGCATAGAAACTTGTTTAACTATAAATTAAATTGAAATTTTCGTCTAGACAATACGTTTGCATTGAAAAGAGTTTTCGGAACGAGGTGCCGTTTTCACCTGGACTCTATATGACTACGTCTATAACATCATAAACATTTGAAAGATATAAAATTCTGGTCTAGACACACAAACATTTTATACCTTATGAAGCTATCGGGTTATTTCAGGTGGAAGCATTTGTGTTGTTCGACAGTTAAACATAATACAATACTATTTCATATGTGCATAAAGTTTGTCCTATAATTAAAATCAAATACTACAAAACCTTCATTAAAAAAAACTTTGCAGTAGCAGATATCTCGACAATGAAAGTTGATGCCTCCACTATTTCGATAAACGTCTGTTAGAAACTGAAAATCGTCGATCCAGGTGCAGGTAATTATACAGAGAATAAAGAGTAATAAAAGGAGCCAAGCGGAGGTCAAAAATAGCTTAGACGTAATTATCGTTATCATAGAGTCCAGGAGTTGTTTACAGGTTCTACACTGTGTAAAATGTATCGCGTAGATTGTAGTTAGTTAGCTTACGCCACCATGGTTTACTTTTTATTATTTTTCTTCAACGAAAACTCAAATTTCAAATTGAAACCTATAATTAATAACAATAATCAACATTGGCAATCATTTAATTTGTAATCAAAAAATATTCAGGCCGTTAATAGAAATACAAATTATTCTATCTCGCAAGTTCGATCTAACAACACATAAATGCCAACTTACATGAAGATCGGTTGAGTAGTGTCGGAGTTCATCGTCGACAAACGTCATGACACTGGATTTTTATAAATTTAGACTAGCGCACCCGGCGGCCATAGTCCCGTCCTGATAATAAAAAAACCTTAACAAATCACATACCTGAACCTTCCTCATGAATCACTTTATCTACTGGTGAAAACCGACTACAAATCTGTTCAGTAGTTTTGAGTTTATCTCGAACATACAGACAGGCAGACAGACGTGGCAAAGGACTTTGTTGTATAATATTTAGTAATTATTGAGGTAAATTATATGGATAAGGTCTTATAAGCATTAAAATGTAGTAAATTATCTCGATGGAGTACTTACCATAAATTGAATAGAATATAGTATCAAGATATTTCAGGTCAACGCTAGCGATCGGTGGATATTTAACCTTAAAACAAAACACAATTTAAAACTCGAAATTTATGATCAAGTTTGATTACAAAGCGATTCTAGTCGAGACGTCTAGAGCTATTACCTTCTCATCTTATGCCAGGTGAGAGGTCGTATCTCATTATTACTCCAGGTCCGTTACTGTAGTTACCACTATGCCATTTCCCATTTCACTCTTCATCCGAAGAATACTTCTCCGAATACTAATATTTTTTACTTCCCTAGAATGTTATAGAAAGGGAATATATAATTAATAAGTTAAAAGATTGTGATTAGATTGTTTTTTACCTTATTATGTCTATAAATAAACGTTGGTGACGTTTGCGCATCTGAATGTTTTTTCTTGTAGAACGTGTCCATTTTGCTATAATCCTACAGCGGGAGGCACTAGTCAAAATTCTGTTATTATTAAATTTTATAGTGTAATTTAACGCGGACCATACTGTAGGCGGTTGATAGTTACATTATAAAAAATAACTTCAAATGTCAATAAACATCTAGGGGTTTTGAATGATAATTATAACATAAAATATTTTGTATTTGTATTGTACATAGTATATTAACCAATATCATTTTAACGAATCATTTAAATGAATATCCTAGAAGACATTCCAGATTTAAAATTACGCGCCGTATAAAGAAACTGTGTACCGTGACTTCTTTGGATTGGATGAAATTTCGTAGTATAAAATTGACACCTATGACGTCATATTGGTAGCAGCCATACGAAGCCGATAGAATTGCTATAGTGAAGGAAAAGGAAAAACATTCATATGAAACTACACTCTCTATTTATGAGAGAAAAACAGTTTGAGTGAATGCAAACACAGATTATTAGATTCTGCCCCACTCTTTCTCTTAGTTTAAGTGATATTGCATGTCTCGGCGATACGATGTTTAAATTTTATTTCTATTTCGTAGGCAAATATAATGAAATATGGAAAATGATTATTGTATAGTTTCCTTTTAAAATGTTTTCAAAGCGAAACAACACGGTTGATAAATGAGATTCTTACCAATTACTTTTTGTTTAATATACGTGTATTGCCTCGTCTGTGTTTCGCTTTGTATTTTCTATTTTCAAACGAAAATGAATTAACTTTATAATATTTTTAGATGTTTTTTTTCTTCAAGTAATCATTGTACACGTAAATAGAATTTTAGTATCTATTATCCTTCCGTGCTGATTTCCGTAAATGGATAACCGACTTTAACAAGGCTTTTGCTTGTAGATAAAACAATTTTAGAATATTACTAGCTGACCCGGCCAGTTGTTGTGGCTCTGTTTATTGAAAAAGAAATTCAAAATTAAATCGTGGAGCCATCTATGAGATATCTATAACAGTCGATCCTACTGTTTTCTGTCAACAAATTTAAAGCGCCATCTGTTCGATACTGATGAAACTTACAGTAAATAGCAATAATCAAAATTGAAAATCATTTCATTTGTAATTAAAAAATATTGAGGTCGTTAACCGAAATATAAATTATCCTATCTCGCAAGTTCGATCTAATTATACATAAATACCAACTTTTATGAAGATCGGTTGAGTACTTTCGGAATTCATTGTGGGCAAACATTATGATATTGGATTTTTATGTATTTAGATTTAAGCTACATATTTTCGCTTAGCAAGCAACACCGTGCAAGTCAATTCGACAAATTTTATGGAAGAGAGATAAACTGTATAATTTATTGCATTTATCTGCATTTATCTTCAAGCAGTAATTAGTGATTTTAAGACCAGCCACTTTTTACTTGAAACGTCCAAAATTTGATATGTAGGTATTTGAAACACCATGAGTATATTTATCCAATAAAATTTAAAAGTAAAAATCGAAACACCGACGTGAAGTAACAGTGCTTGCATTGTTGCGTTTCGTTCGGTCAGTGAGATCGACGGAGAAAACACGTGAATGTGAAACCATGTTCTGTTTCAAAGAACCCTGTCTATATTGTTAATTATAATTAGCGAATTTAATATATTTTCTCCAAAACACGCAAACCAGATTAGCTCCTAAATATGTTTATGTAAAAGTGTGTAAAAAAAATGCAACAAAAAAAACCAACGTTACGCAGTGTTCCCAGGCGGTCACCCATCCAGATAGTGACAACGCCCGACGTTGCCCAACTATATTGAACGGACGAGAACCGGTGTTTCCAACACTCTTCGTGACACAGTGTTTACGATTACCACTTTTCGTTAGACAAAAAGTAAAAAGTTTCACTTTAAAAATATGATGACGTAAATCGTTTAGACATCACTATGCCTTGTACGAATAAATAGCTATAGTGATTGAGAACTGCAGTGATTCACAAAACCAAGCGCTGCAACCCACGCCCGTACTCATTGGCTCAAACAGTTAACAAAACAATATCTAGCGAACGGGAGAAGCTGTTAATTTCCGTGCGACGTTTCCACTCTGACCTGGATACCATAAATACTTCAAATGTTCTGCTCTGTGTTTCATAGACTTTGCAGTTCGAATTTTTTAGTTAGAAAGGTTTTGAATTATCTCGTCCATTTAAATTTGAGTATGTATCGCTTTTATTATTTCACATACACTAACATGCATAATCTCCGTTAATAAGTAATGATTTCGATGCTTACCAGGATAAAATTTCTTATTGACAAAACTTGGTTTGTTTTCCAGGTTTCGGGTGTTGTTAAACCTTTGCAATAAATATAAAGGCTCAAAACTCGATGTGGTGGATTGTGGTCGTGGTGATCTAGTGGTTTGACCGGTGGAAAATCAATCCGATGTCAGCAAGTTTGAACACCGACATATACCAATATTTTTTTCGGAATCCGCGTATATTTACTGATTTAAATTGGTAGGCACTATCGGCTGACGATAAAGCAAAACATCGTGAAGAAACCTAAACCTGAGAAACGTTCTAGTTATACTACTGTATGTGGGAAAACATAAAATTGTGGATTTCTCAGAGTCTGAAATCGCCAATACGTTGTGGGCTGGTGTGTTGATTATGCTCATACCTTCCTCCGGGAAGAGGCTTATGGCCCTGCAGTGGATTTCTTATAGGCTGATGATGACCACGATGAAGACTGGATGCGACTTCAAATTTCAAAAGAAAATTCCTTGAAAGAGATTCACGTAGGGCTACACGTAATTAAATGGGTTTTTAAATTATTCATCAACTTAAATCGTGAGCTAAACTATACTTCACCCTTCTCCTGAGTTTGTAAATTATTTAGTAAGCATTCCTATGAATTTTAGATATTTATAATAGGTTGGACAAAATCTCTGTGTCAGAATTTGATGTTAATTGTAATGAAACATTATAACAACACTCGAGAATTTCAAGACATAATTCTTGTGAAATAGTTGTATTCAGTACAAGAGTAATATTATTCTGGCATTGTTCTCAATGATAATGGATCTTTTAAATAGCTTTCGCTTTGTAACTAAATTTGAAATGTTTAAGATCGCAGAGCATGAAATAGATTACCAAAGATGTAGCGCGAATAATTTTTGTAAAAATTGTATACAGTTATACTTAAAAATAATAATGAAATGCGAAACTTATAGTTATACTTATCAAACAAAAATATGTCATATATGAATATAAAACCTGCGATCTCGACAACAGAAAATATATTGCCACTTCGTCATGTAATGCTTATAATCAATTAATTTAATAAACTTACGCATAACAATTTGAGAATTAATCTATTCAAATTAAACAATATTTCCTACTCAAAGACTCGTATAAAGTTATTGGAAAAATGATTTTCATTTCGTTTTTCCTAGGATATAGCCCTCACTTGATCTTTTACTGTGTATATACATATATTTCTACTTTTTGTCCCTCTGTGAACGACGTAAATTAAACGATTTAATTTATTGGAGTAATATAGCCAACGGAATTGTAGACTGTCCAGGACAACGATATTATAACCAAAAAGCTATTTTAATTATCACTGCCTGCGACTTCGTCCGCGTGTAATCTTATGTAAAAAAACAGTGATTAATAAAGTAATTTGAATGTATGTCCATTTACTTATCTACTTTTCTCTCGTACTTACGCCGCGTCGTCATTAAAATTACAATAACTTTTGATAGAGTGGACCTATTTTAATGAAAGAAAGAGTAAGTTATTCTTGAACATATATGCTTTATGATTTCTTATTGTGGTTTTATTGTGAACCCAGTACTTTAGCAGTGATGCCTGTTCATACAAACAGACAAACAACTTACTAGCGGGCCCGGCAGACGTTGTCCCGCCCTGAATATGAAAAAATCCTTGACAAATTATATACTAAAACGTTCCTCATCAATCACTCTATCCACCGGTGAAAAGCGCATGAAAATCCGTTCGTCAGTTTTTGAGTTTATCGTGAACAGACAGACAGACACACGCGGTAGGGGACTTTGTTTTGTACTATGTAATGATTCCTAGACACCTGCAACAATTTTTTTCACGTAAATCGAAAAAGTACATACACGTTAGATTTACATTTTATTATATGTATAGATATAGATATCATTGATCCAGAACTATTATCTAAATAGTTTATTTATGTGTACCCACAAGTATATAGAGAAAACCTAAATTATAATATGCACCAATTGTAAGGACAACATATTGACGAAATGCATTTCTGATCCGGGCTTGTAAATATTTTAACTGTTTAGATAATAACGTAGATTTATTATTTTATAGTAGCGTATAGCGCCTTAGGCAATGTTTGTATATAGACTTCTCTCATGAATACTAACATCGTGTATGTAATCATCATGTTCTTTTTAAATTTGTTTTTATAGCTCTCTTCTTTGTTTATTTGTATTTCTATAAGTGAAAACTTGTAATTAGCCATTAAGTATATTATTGTTATTTCATTAATGTTAGTTGTAAGTTTTCCTAATTAAAATAATATTAATATAAACTGACTACATATATATTTCTCGTTAATTGGCAATATTTATATCTTTTTATTATGTCCTCTTTGGGAAGGTTTAATTTCCATGATACAATGAGCTGTTTTGATACAAAATAAAACACGTAATGTAAAAAAAACATCATTATAAATAATGATCATCGCTATCGACATTAAAGACTATACAACCACAAGTGGACTTTATCTTGATCGAATATATTCGTACAGTCCAATATATTTTTAGCATTCTCTCTGTAACCTTTCATGACAACTTCTTTACGATCGTAAGATAATTCTTAATGATTTATAAATTCCATGCAATTATCTGAGTTCAAGCCTGTCTCGAATTCTACGTCTATTAAATTTGTCCTCCATAGTCTTTTATTACCCTAGCCACTTCATCCTTAGCACCATTTTTTGCTTATCGGTACGTCCCTTTTTAATCGTCTTACCAACATAAGGTTCTTTGTACACCTCATATAGCTAATGGCTCTACCACGTTCGTCACTCTCCACATTAAATACTAATCATGTTGAAAAATAATTAATTAAATACTAAAATATGAGAGTTTTAACCAAATTTAATAAAAAGGTTATTCCACGGTCGCTGCAGCTTCAAAGTTTGAAGAAGTTTCCTAACAAATATATTCGACAACATTGTACCTGTTCAAGTTCGTAAATTGTTTCTGAGTTAATGAATATTTTACGGAGTAAACGTCTTATCTTTCCATCGGCACGTTTATTATCTCAGAGCTGCTTTGTCTTTTGAATTTAAACAAGTATTATATTTCCCAAGCATCAGGTTATTTGCAAAATCAAATTTAAAGACGAACTTTACCACATTTTAACTTTGCTTCTCTAATATTAGTACTAGGGAGAAGTTACTCATGTAAGTTGCCCATTTTTTAAATATAATAAAGGGTTTTTATGTTAAAAAGTAATATTATTGTTGCTCACAGTTTAATTTTGACAAGGCTATGAAAAAAACCCAACAAGAATTTACAGAATTTTTAAATGACTATGGAACACTTTCATCCAGTTTCTTCGTACATGAAGAAAGAAGAATTTTCATAATTAATTTAAATTCCAAGTATGCAATAAGACGCTTAATATATTCCTGATGACTAATAAAAATATTCAGTATGCAACGAATTATATACCAGTGTTATACGTTCCCATAAGACAAAATACAAAACGATTACTGCTGCAGTAAAGCAAGGTAAGTGTTGAATTTACAACCAGTACTCGGCATTCTGGGGGAGTAAATAAAATGAGTTTGAATTAAAATTTAGAGCGACACGTATAACTCCCTGATCCAGGATCAGCCACCCCTTGACGCACGTATCGCTCCCGCCATATACGTTACAGCGTCATCAATGTTGTAATATGTACATCATTTTTAAATTTTCAGGATAATATTATTTGTAGAAGCAATTATTTTATTGAAATGCGATGACGCTTCTCGAGGAACTTTACGGTGTGCCTTACATTCGCTAATTACAATGATGTATATTTCTTTGTTCAAAAAATCCACAATATCATTATTATACCGTAAACCGGTTGTCCATATAATTGTCCCACAAAATTAGAAAGTGTAGTGATCATAGGTTTTACGATGTTTTATGTGATCTTTAACAGCCTCGAGAAACGTGATTGCGCCAGAAAACGTTGAGCGTAAGGCATCATCATCTGTGATATATCAACGATTATACCTGTTGCATACGACTCATAACTGTTAAAGACATATATGAGATTAATTTGTTACAGCGTTTAGAAATATGAGACGTAGTATATATACATATTATATTATGCACAAGTTCAGTACTGTATGGTATACACATATTTTTGAGACTCTTTGAGAAACAAGCTATACGGTTACTTTCATCTCAGCCTTTATTTTCTTATATAATTTATAACCTTTAGTTTCTTATATTATTCCATACTGTGAAGCTTTTTACAATCTAGCGTAAAGTGTGTACCCTCCTCTTATAAAAGCGAAGACATACTCTACGACTTTCGATGCAATATTTCAACTCCCTGTGATTGCTGCTGATTATGGATTCACTCTATTTACCACCAGGAACAATGTCATCATTTTGTAAAATACCAATAATAAAATAGCACTTCCCTATAACCTGTAGTTTCATTCTGTGATGATAGCACTTAAAACCTTGAAAGAGATGTCCTAGATCTTGAGTACAGCTACCCAAAAATATCAGATGAAGGTAAACACAATTCGAAAGTTCTAACTAGGAAACTGTCCTTGTCCAACCACTTTGGACATATTATAACACTTTACTTTTGGTATTCACAAGCTTAGGAAATAGACACCATGTCGGACTTATATCAGGAGGTGATTCCAAGAGATATTATTTATGTAACAACAAATAGTATAACAAACAGATTATTCCAAATATATAGGTAGATTTAGCACGTATTATGAACTACAACATTCACCCTATGAAAACTATCAGTAATATCATAAAAACAATATAATGAACGAAACGACTGAACTACAGCGAGTTTAAAACCTCCGTGACCTTTAAAAATGCTACAAAAAAGGAATTTCTATTAATGCTATTTTTCAAAGAAACCAATTTGCTGTAGAAATGTGTTTAGATTGTGACACGCGACATGCCCTGCTTAGTTGATATATTGAAAGTATTGCTTGTGGTCTGATTACTTACAAAAAAGAAATTCTGTTGTCACTCGATTTTTGGTAGCGATGTTTGAAGTTATTTTGAACTTGGCCACTGCATCAATAGATTTGTACCATGAAAGATTATTGTGATTCAATCATAGCTCGGAGACAAGATACAGCACATTTAACATTCGCTGAATATGGCCACATGACATTACAAATACTGTCACACCATCCCGATTTCAATTCCATAGATGATATATTAAAGAAATTTTCGTCAAAAAATACCAATATTTACAAGTACAATTTAGAGATGTCATGTTTTAGGTGCTAGAGAAACCCGAAGTAAGTCGATCTTAGCCAGACGTCTCACTCTTTTACCTTATGTGGCAACTCAATAGACGAGTACTGTATTTGACAGTGCTCGCATGGCACTTGATGATGTCTGTCCAATTTCACTAGAAAGTTACATTTTTCGTTTAATGTTGTTTTACTTACTATGTACCAGTTTTATTATTTTAAAATACGACCAAAAATCTGACTTTTGGATATTTGAATTTTTTGGAGCAATGATAGCTCAGCAGGTAACTTGATCAAGAATTGTTTACATCGACGTAGTTTCAATACCTACAATAAGGATAAGCTTTAAAAACACTGTGATAGATCCATAGCTAATTGCCACCCTTAAGATGACAATCTGCTTGCTGCACTTAAAAGCTAGTGTTTCTAGACTTAGATTGTTACCATGTTAAGTGAGTTTGTGTCAAACTTATAATAATATTATTTAACTCTCGTTAGAGACGCTTCTCTTAAAGGATCCGTAACTGTCAAATTTCGATGACAAACGTTAATGTAAGGTGCCATGAAGAAGATTTATGCGTTTTGTGCGATATATAGAAAAGCAAGCGGAGTGAGAAAATTCCTCTTCACATAAACTGAGGCTCAAAGTTTTAACCATTGTTTTTATTGTATCTGCGAAATTTGAAAAAAAAAAACAAGAGTATTTATGAGTTTCAAATTTTCAATATTTACCAAGAATTAAATTTAAATAAAAATATTCTTTCAACAATGAAGTTGTTGAATATAAACTTACTAAAGCCTATAAATATTTTCATTATGATAAGTTTCTAAAAATGTGATAATAATCATTAATTTAAAATACCAATTACACATTTATCTTTATTTTGTGCAAATTAATTTATTCTTATACTACTTATGATTAATGTGAGAAATGAGAAAATGAGTCTATCAGAATTTTAATTATGTTTACGCTGTCAAAATCTGATTTCTACACTATGAAAAACACTTCCTCAGTGATATGTGATGGGAAAGTGGTCTTATTTGCTCACATCGCTGTGCAGCTTTCCTATCTATCTTATTATAGGGTCTCAAATTATATAGTATTCTAGCTATTCCCAGGCTAATATCAAAACGTCTACCGTTCATGGACACCATACTTCGATGTTCATCGATAAGTATAAGTAATTGCAAAAAAACGTTCGTAAAAAATTCACTGTAAGTACAATGTTTAAGTAACAGTTTCGTTGTATATTCAAGAAAATTAATACATTAAAGCGCTTTGTGTAAGTAAATCCAGGGCGCGCAGTGACATCAACGAAATTGGTTTCACGCGATTCATCAGTTTGAATGACTTGATTACTGATGTACGGACACTCCCCACTGTTTATTCACATAGTGCAATCGTTCACCTTGTAGTGTCACAACTTTTATGTCACACTTTTATGATTATGTTGTTTCATCAGTTTTAGTCATTTAGTTCAACGTGTCATCATGAATGATGTAATTGAAAATTATAGAACGTTAAGTGCGACAAGGATTCTAGGTTTAAGATAAAGATGTTGGAACGCAGTTACGAGTATTACATAAAAATTTTCAGTTTTCAATGGTAGCTAGCCATACGGTTTCTAAAAATTATCTCAAACTATACAAATACTATAATATAATTATTTTTGTGTATAAATAGCCTATAACAGTATTATTATAAATCAAGATATTGTTTGTTTTTTTGTTTGCTTGAAATATCAGTCGAATAAAAAAAAATCTTGTACTATATGATATAATTATCTGGAAAGGTTATAGGGTACCGTATATAAAGCAGTAACATTCAATAATGGTGTAATTACTACATGAAATGTAGGTCCGAACACACTCTAAGAGAGGACGATGTAATAGCGTGGGTACTCTTTAGAAGTGCGCACGGTTACAAAAGTGAGAAAAATTAAATGCGATTATATTTACAAAGCACAAATAGACATTTATAATAATTAAACCTGTGTAATTATTATTAATAAATAGAAATACCATAAAGTTGTCTGCTATGATTTCGATATATAATTGGAACATTAAGTTAAGCGGGTACCTCTAAATAAATTACCTATTTTATCAAAATTCTTTACTATATCAAAAATGAATAAAATTTTGGTGATTCGGGTACATGGTGATGTTAAATTACTTTGTATCTAAATGGTTGCGCCGCTTTATATACTTATATTTGAAATTCCCGCATTATTGCGATCAGATCACGCCACTTTCAAGCTCCGCCCAATTACCCTTTCCTGGCACATGCTTATATTCGGTGGCGCGTCGGGCGCGCCGCTACTGCTGCTACTATCGTCAGTGTGTTGTGTCCGCGCCGCGCCGCGCGCGTCGGACGCGCCGGCACCGCCACCACTGCTACTATTAGTGTTGTTGTCCGCGCCGCGCGCGTCGGACGAGCCGCCACCACTACTGCTATTAGTGTTGTTGCCCGCGCCGCGTCCATTTTTGTCATACCGCGCCACATGCAAATAGTTTGAATTTTCGCCTTGTCGAGTGAGAAATAAACGCATCGCTACATACGTGCCGACATACATTATAAACAATAAGTGTTGTGTGGGAGAAACCCACTGGAGAGCAACGAGAATCATCTAGCCGGCTAGCCACGTGGAAACTGTAGCGCCGCGAGGTATGTGCCAAGTTTCCTTCCTACCTTTGTCTCCCTCTTTGTAGCTGATCGCAATAGTTGAATATCAAATATAGCACCCCCCGCATATACAGTCCACTTAAATTAGCATAGAAACCCCATCGCCCCTACGGTGACGTCGACAACGCAGCGGCGTCACCACTAAATCAATTTTAAATGAGTCCGTACTTCAAAGAAAAGTTTACAAGGTTTAAATTTTGATTAATGTGTACTTTAACCACTATGTAATAATTTCACTATGGTATTAATGTGAGCAGTTTACGACAGGAGACTTTATACCTCGCCCCGTTGATTTACGACGGCGGACCACATTGTTTTTTTTTAATCTATATAAATGTGTGTTTTTTTTGCTTTTGTTTGTGTAAATTACTATAGTATAGTGTAAAGGACAGAATCAATCATATTTTATTTACACTGAATGATCAACGATTATTTTATCAGTGTTTTATTAATATCTGAAAAAGAAATGAATACTGAAGCATACAATATACTTTAGAAATATGTATATTTGGAAGAGATAGACTGACTAATATAAAAATGAATCAATTTATTTGAAGAAAATTCTATTGTTGTTACATACCCCTGTAGCATAGCATCTTAAGTGGGAAGATTGATCAATATATAATGTACTAGCGACTCGCACCAACTTTAGACGAATTCATAGTACTAAAGCGACGTCACGTGTCCTAGCGATTTCGACATATACTACTATTCATTCCATTTTTAGCGGTTCGACATTTACAAGTAAACAAAGCCAAAGAAAGTTTGTGCACATAATTAAAGTGAAAACTTCTTTAGGCGCGATAAAGTTATGGTTTCGCGTCATGTCATGCTACATAAAGCGTGATCGAGCCTATTGCGCTAGCGCGGCTTGCCTCAAACTAGCGACGCATAGTGTAGCGGTATATGTAGGTACCTGTAATATTGATATTTTGTAGCTCATCATACGTTTGATTGATTAATATACTTTATAAAAATGTATACAATTATTATTCCGAGTGCCAATAGATATAAAAACTACACTAATGTTAATAATTTCAATAAACAAATACTGAAATTTAAATATTGTAATTCACACTAAATTAATATGACAATTCAATAGAGAACACATTTATTTCATTGTTTTGAGTTATCACTTCTGTCGGCAGCCTTGACTTTTATTTGAATTTGTGACATCTTCTAAGATATTCAATGAAACGATATGCTGTAAAGTGCAATCTTAATCTAAATTAAATCCTCCAGATAAGTAACGTAACGTACTGGGGCTACTTGACCATCCTGGGGCATCGGGGCTACCTACATAAACACGACACACACACGCAACAATTTTATGTTCAAGTAACCCTATTGACGTGGCTACTTGAATATCTCTTTTACATATATATATTACATAATAGTATATTTTGTATAAGACATTGTCAATGTTGATCATATTTTTTTGCCTCACCTTTATTTTTCTACTTTTAACCTGGAAGAATGCGCAAGAAACGTGTTCATAAATCCCCACTTTATAGTAATAAACATATTGAATTAATTAACATATAACTTCACAAATAACCAAAATTTAAAATGATTACTATGGAGATAGGCATAATACCGTCGTGTACGTTTCTGTAGGTATCTTTCAACTTATAGTTCCTCAGTACATTATTTTGATAGATCTCAGCGTTAGCAATGTAAGCATCTAAAAATATTTTTTATGACTTAATTATAATACATCGCGTTTTTTAAAGTGACACTTTTTTTCCATCGACTCAATTTTTTTCCTTCATCTATCGCATGTCGCATTACAAATACCGCGCAGCCGCGGAGTTGGTGTAAAGTGAAAGGGTGCTCGACAGAACAGCCAAGACCAATATGGTCTGTTATTGATTTCCCAATTTCCAGCTATTAAGTTAAGATTAAAAACGCGATTTTAATACATACGATCCGAAAAAAGTTTCACTTGCATCGAAGTTTTTTTTTCTATGAATATAATATGTACATATAATAAAAATGTGAATCTAACGTGTATGAGATTTCTGTGAAAAAAACTGTAACAGGTGTCTTGGAATAAGTAATAAAATATATTTCAATAATATATAGAAATATCTGTCTGCCTGTTTGCTTAAACACGCATCACTGCTGTAGTACTACGTTCACGATAAAACCTTACCAAGAAAATCATTAAGCATAATATCCTGAAGTAACATTTAATCTTAGTTCCATTAAAATCGGTTCAGTCTATCAAAAGTTATTATGATTTTACTGCCGAAGCGACTTCACTACGAGAGAAAAGTATATAAGTAAATGGATTTAATACATTCAGATATTTTTATTACTCATTGTTTTTTTTACATTAGGTTCCACGCGAACGGATTCGCGGGCACAACTAGTAAACAATATATACACTAATTGACTTCGTTAGACTATTTTAATAATAGGAAATCGTGAAATTCTTTGCGTAATTTAAAAGAACTGAGGGAACGTACAAACAGACGCGGACAGTGATTATTTTCTCTACTGATTGATTGAGACGATATATATTTTATTTTATTTCAAATATTAATATCAAATGAATAATACAAAGCATACATATCTCACCACTGACGAAAGCAATATCTGTTAAGGAAGTTTTATTTCAGTTTTCCTTTTGTTTCGAGTAGGTACCATTCTAACCAATCTATTACTAAGTTAGATAATATTTAGTAAGTAAATAGTCAAACGACTAGCAATTTACCCGATGTAATAATAACACCACTTCAGAGGAAGTGTTTGTAGCTTTATTGCAAAATAATTAATTCCTCGTTTGACGTATTTATTCGTTTCACACTCTCGTGAACACAGAACGATCACTGTACAAAGAGAAATTCATTTAAATTTAAGAAGACAATTCATTTCAATTAAAGTATCAATTACACATACAGAAATTACTGTCCAGATTTGAATATTCAAAAAACTGTATAACTTTTTGTGTTGAAAACTTCTTAAGGCGCGTTGAGCGGTATTTTTGGCCGGAGATAATTTTATAATTTCGAGTCATGACATGCTACGTAAGCATGACTGGCCGTATTGCGCTTGCACGTCTTGCGTCAGACTAGCGACGCGGGGCCTGTGTCCATATAATATTGATATTTTGCAGCTCACCATACGTTTGATTGATTAATAGGCTTTATAAATATGTATGTAACTATTACTCCGAGTGCAAATAGATATGAAAACTATTCTAATGTTAATAATTTTTTAGAGGTTCAGCCTCTATTTAATGTCTGTAGATATAATAAAACAAAGATCACTTTTTAGTCTTTAATATAGAGACGCGTGTTACAAGTGTGCCGACCGAGACTGAACTCTCGTTACATACAAATGCATAATTATGTCGCTACAATTTCAATAAACAAATTCTGAAATTTTAATCTTGTCATTCACACTGTCATTAATATGAAAATTCGAAAGAGAACACATTTATTTCATTGTTTTGAGTTTTCACTTCTGTCGGCCGTCCTTATAACTATGATTTTTTGATGACTATGATTTATGATTTTTTCCTTGATTTTGGCAAGTCGTGACTGACGCGTCTGTCAGTGTCTTGTTTTATAAGTACCCAGTAGGTACGCCTTTTTTTTTATATTTCCCGCGCTTTTTGCGGTTGTCAACTTGTCAACAGTATTATACAGAGTCAAACAGTATAAGTTGCTATGCGTTTTACTTGTTATTGTATCACTATTGTTATGAATATAATTGTAGGCAATTTTATTTCACAAACTAGGTAAATACATATGTTAGATTCGTTTGCGATCCTACTACACACTACACCTAATTGTATATCACTACTTCAGTGATTATTTAACCACGGACTAATATGTATTTGTGTTTTGTTTGACGTTCAGTAAAAACAAAATTATGTAGCGCTTTAAACTTTTTAGGCCTTTTACAGGATGTTATAAGGTTGAAAAATTATTTTACCAATAAACCCTGATGGTTTCTTATAGAGGATATTTGGAATTGATAAATTCTTAATTAATTTTTCTGTAGTAACGTAGTAACGTATGTAAATTCTTAGTTAATTTTTTAAATATTTTTTTGCCGAGGCCGTCAAATTTCAAAAAAGACTTTTGCTATGATCGATTATAACTCTGCACTAAATCATTGTACAGACCTGGTGAAGAACTCAAATTAATAGGGATTAAATTTACTAAACGAGTATTATTGATAGATCATCGAAAAAAAAAATATTTGAGCTCGTCGACCGTTTTTAAGATGAACAAAAAACTTTTTTCGATGGTTTTGTAAGGATTTCTCTGAAACCATAGATCTGAAATTCTTTTCATGATCGAATTCAAAATCTAGACGCTTGAAGCTGCAATTTACTTTTTTCAATGTGAGGCCATTTCCTGTAGAATTACCGCCTGTTGAAAATCACCCAAAAATTTGGATTTTCTTTTGTATCTTCTAGTTTTTGCGGCTAGTGTATTTTCTAATTAGATGAGGTTGGGTTAGCTACAAGTTGGAATATTATAAACATACGACACACATAACAGTGAGTATGCGTCAACACCGCGATAAGACTAGTTTTATGTGCAAAAACTGATAAAAATGTCACAGTTTACGATGTTAAACTTTACGATCGATTATGAAAAGGGTTTTACGATTAATGGCTTCGAAATACACGTCATTTTAATGGCTTCCCCTCTGTGCTATATTTGGTTCACTTTCAGAGCACATTCACAAAATGGGTGAAAATATAAAACAGAAAACTGTAATAAATATAATTATACCTACTATGAAAGTTTTTGACTATCAAACAAAGTTATAAACTAAAACCACGTTTTACAAATAAGGGAGATAATAAACGTCAACAAGAAACTGGCGTACTCGCTGATTACAGTTCTTCACCTCGCACACGGCTACCACATTGACCACGTGTTAAACTTAATTATCTACGGATTGGACTCCACAAATGTGATTCCACAGACGTGACCCAGCACCTCACCACTACACCTATTCTGGAATTTAAAGCGATCGGACGTTAACTGTATTGCCATAGTATAATTTAGCGTCTAATATAGATTTAATAGTTTAACATAAACTATATACGCAATCAAAAATATATAAACTATACTAGCTGAGCCGGTCACGCGTTAACGTGGCTCAGTTATTACTTGTTCAATTAAAATTATGATAAAGTATTTGCGTCGCGCCATCTATGAGATATCTATAACAGTCGGTCCTACAGTTTTCTGCCAACAAACTAATTTTAAGCGCCATCTGTTCGCGATTTATAAAACTTATAATGTTTAATAAACATATCAATATTCACAATCATTTAATTTGTCATAAAAAAAATTTGAAGCCATTAATTGAAATATAAATTATCCTATCTCTCAAGTTGAACCAAGACAGACAGACACAACAATTTAGAAAACGTTTTTTTGTTATTATTACCGCATATTCTTTTATATCCCCATTCAGTAAAAAGCAGTTAGGTCAACATTAAATACACTTCTCTTCACAAATTTCTCAGTGTTTGTATATTTTACTTAATAAGTATTTAAATGCTATTTAGTTACCTTAATACAGATTATTATTATTATTATACCTAAACCTTTCACAGAATAAGGCATTACCGAGGTGGCTCACCGGATTTGTAGCAAACTAAAATAACCCCAACGTATTTCCTGTGTCTGCGGTTTATTTGCTACTCACACGTTGCACTTTGATTTTGAACTTGTAATTTACTTCTCACACGAAGCAAACCTCTATATTTACAAAATATATTTCTGAATATATTGTTTTATACAGTTCGTCTTCCATTTAACAGATACATAACATAGAATATAAATCTTGGCAAGAGGATATTTGACACATAAATAGTTGCGCTCGCTCGCCCTCTCACATCGAAAGAGTCAACATCGGCCTGAAGTAGGGATGGCGTTGTGAGATCAATTAATCGAATAATTATCATAAATATATAGGCATAAAAAAATCAATTATTTTAATCGATATTAAACATCGAATCGATCGAGTGAATCCGTATGCGACATTATAAAATCATGATTCCATTTTTTTTTATCTAGATAAAAATAAAACCATATAATAATTTATACTTTAACAAAAAAAGCGCATTAAAAAATATCAAGACATCGTGTTTTTTCAAAAAATAAAGTTCACCAAACACAAAAAATGTAAAAGATCGATTTTCAAATAATCGACCCATTAGACCTCAATTTTTTCATGAATCGATTCCACAGACCACGATTCAGATCGATTTAAAAATTGTTTTTATTTGCGAAGAATCCACATCCCTACTCTGAAGATGCTCAGTGGAGGAGCGAAACTCGTGTATTCGATTGTGGTCATTACACGTTGATCTGCAACATATGTTAATTAATTTTTATTTTTTTATTTTACAGTGTTAACCGATCTCAGGTTCAACCGTCAACCAAGGACGTGTTTTAATTATTTTAGATACTAGTATTTCGTTCTTTCTATTACTAGTTACCGATTAAACGTTTTTAGGCAGGCTACAGTTCGCGTAAATAAAATCAAACATTTTTACTAGAAAGGAAGTGTGGACGTGCAAAGTAACGTCCACTATAATAATTAATTATGGATTTTCGCAAAGTAACACCTTTTGAATCAAATAAAAAAAGAATATATTTGTGTTAACACTTAGGCACCCTATTTTATGAAAAAATATTTTTATACGGACAGATTTTTCAAAACTTTAATTTCCTAAGACTATACGGTTGGCATAGGGAGACGAATGAATACTACAAGATTCAAGTGGCAACTAACTTTTATTAGATGAAGAGGCATTTATATATACTACCTTACATTTCCCATCTAATAAGAAAATAAAATAAAATAATAGTTTTATTTTATGTATAAAGTACAATATTTTAATACTTAAATCTATCTAAATAAGAAAAAAAGAAAGAGTTAGTCGACATAACTCAATAATACATAGGTATATAGTTATTATTACGATAATAGCAAAAAAAATTGAAAAGATAAAATCTTATTTTTTTTCTTCTAGTTACTTAAAACTATTAGATACATTAGACGGTTATGATTATAATCATAAAAGTAGATATACATGAATCAACAAAACTGAACTGAATCTGTGAATCATCATGAGATGGTTTCGAATTCGAATACCTATCTCTCTGTAGTTGAGTGCTCGTAACTACGTAATATACTTAATAATACAATGGCAAGTGATTATATAGTTTATATACCTTATAATATAAAGATAAACATGGTTACACAAGCTTAATGATATAAAATAAAAGAAAAGGGGTTTTCTGTCATATCAATAGATATCAATGGTACCTTTTATTACGGTAACGATCTTAACTGGAACTATGAAAAGGTTTTGTCCTATTTTTATGTACTAAATCAATTTTACCATTAATATTCACCTCAATGTTTGGAGATACGTCTCGAATAACAGTATAAGGTCCTGAATACAAGTCAGTCAATTTATTACCCGTTTCATTCTTAATCAGCACTTGGTCGTTAGGTTTATAACAAATCGGATTAGTGTGTCTATCATATCTATTTTTAATATCAAATTTACTGTTTATTAAATTTTTCCTCGCTTCGATCTGTGATACCTGTAATCGATATTTGAGCTCAAGGGGATAACTATCGTAATTGTGGTTCTACCTGCTTAGTGAGATTGGAAGGCAGGTTACATTTCTTACCGTAAACCAGCTCAAATGGTGTAAACTTTGTTGAAGAGTGGACAGACATATTATAACCAAAACACCAAAATGGGAGCCATGTACTCCACGTCTCTATTCTTCCATCAGCTTGTATACGTAGAAATGCTCCTAAGTTTTTGTGAGAATTCTCCAGTGCTCCTATACTTTGGTGATGATATGCTGTTGAGTTAAGTTTATGAATATTCAAAATATTACAAACCTCTTTCATGGTGTCAGACATGAACTCAGTGCCCCTATCTGTTGCTATGGCTCTGGGCACGCCGTGCTGTAGAATAAAGTTATTAACAAAGGTTCGCGCCACCTCTGTTGAAGTTTTAGATTTCAACGGGTACGCACACACATATTTTGTCAGCTCACACTGCAATGTTAGTATGTAAGTGTAATCATTGACGTCCCTATCAATTGGTCCGACTAAATCTAAAAATATCTTTTCAAAAGCCTCATGAGCAGTTGAAGTAATAACCATTGGTTCCTTAACTTGAATAGTGTATTTTTGTTTCTGACATTTAGGACATTTTCTAACAAAGTTTTTTATATCTGATACAAGTCCTGGCCAGAAATAATACTTTCTAATATTATTGAACATTCTTCTTATGCCAGCGTGGCCACTAGAAGGCAAAAGATGAAAGTCATTTAAAATTACTTTCCTATCGTCCTTGTTTTCTATTCTCTCAATGTCTTTTAAAATACATAATCTAGGCCCTTTCCAACTTGCGTTATTTTTTATTTCACTTGCTAGTTTATCTACAAAAATATTATTTTTATCATTCTTTATAAAATATATTTCTTCTACATTGATTTTTCCGCAAAAATCTGACAGCTCTCTCGCAAATGCGGCTCGCGTCATTTGTGATTGAGTAGCTGGATTTATAATTATAAATATTGTTAAAATATCAGACATATATTTAAAATTTTTATTTTCATATGTAACTTTATATTTTTTACTCATTTTTTCTAAGTTGCTCTTATCTACATATCTTAATTCACAAGAATTCATTGGTTTGAAATGAGTTTCTACGACTTTTGGGTGATCAGTCCAATCGTTAGTAGTAACCACGTCAAACGAACAATTCGCATGTAATCGTTTTCTTTGTGCACGAGTCATCACATTCGCACACTCATTCATCTCTTTTAATTCATTAGAATGAAATGTCAGGCGAGACAATGCGTCTGCAGCTGCATTATCTTTGCCTTTGACATACTCTATTATAAAAGTGTACTCTTCTAGCACAAGCCTAAATTTTAGTAACCTACTTGACGGGTCCTTCATATTAAATAAGTAAATTAAAGGCTTATGGTCGGTAAGTATCTTAAAAACTTTACCGTACAAATATGGTCTAAAGTGCTTTACAGCCCAAACCACCGCCAGCAATTCCTTTTCGATGGTCGGGTAATTCTTTTCTGCTTTATTTAAGCTTCTGCTAGCGTATGCGACGGGGCGGCCGTCCGAGTTAGACAAAATAGCACCTATGCCGTAACCTGATGCGTCAGTTTGAACTATAAATTGATTATTGTCCGACAAGTCAGGATATTGTAAGACAGGTGGACTCATAACACTAGTTTTTAATGATTCGAATGACTTCTGACAATTTTCATCCCAGTTAAATTTGACATTTTTTCTACATAACATGTTCAAATAATGAGCCTTATCGGCAAAGTTAGGTATAAATTTACGATAATAATTGGCAAACGCCACGAATCTCTTCACGTCATCGATGCTCTTCGGAACTGGATAATTTTTAACTACATCGATTTTTTGAGGGTCAGGTAAGACACCCTTACTCGATACCACGTGTCCTAAATAGAGGATCTCTTTCTTTAAAAAGTCACATTTTTCAGCATTTAATTTTAGATTGACTTTCCTTAATCTTTCAAATATGGCCTGAAGGTTATCGATATGTAAATTTAAAGTCCTGCTGTAGCAAATTAGATCATCTTGGTATACTAAACATTTCTCGTATGTAAGGCCTGCCATAGCCATGGTCATCATTCTGGAAAATGAACCTGGGCTGGTCTTAAGCCCCATTGGCATGCGCGTCATTTGAAACTGTCCAGAACAAAATGCTGTGTACTTTCTACTAGATGGTTCTAAATTTACGTTATAAAATCCTTGATTCAGATCTAAATGACTGAAGTAAATACAACCTGATAAAGAGTCCAATATTTCAGTTATATTGGGTAAAGGAAATTTATCATCTTCAATACAGTTATTCAGTTTTCGATAATCTATGACTAATCTAAATTTTTTATCACCACTGGTACTGGACCTTTTTGGTACCAAAAGAACTGGACTAGACCATTCGCTATTACATGATTCGACTATTCCCTGCTCGAGCATGTTATCTATCTGTTTTTTAATTTCTTCCTTTTGGGAATGGGGTAGCCTGTACGGTTTAGTATATATAGGTGTGACGTTAGGTTTCAACGTTATTGAATGTTTATATATGTTTGTTGTCGTTAACTTGTCGCCTGGAAGGTAAAATACATTCGCATATTTGGCACAAATATTTTCAATACATCTTTGTTCCTCATTGTTCAAATGATTTAATTTCAAAAGAGATAATAATTTTTTAACTCTGGCAGAATTGTTAGTCGATTTTTCAAACGAACATACTTCATAATCACTGGCTTTATTAACTATTGGACTAATATTTTCTAATATTATATCTGCTTCGTTTGTATTAAGTATTCGGACGGGTATTTTACCATTCGCCGGGGTGACCAATGCACTAGCAATGAATACTCCTTCACGCAATTCTGATGCGCATATTATACTGGTTTCTGTTATACAACTATTTATAGAATGCACGGATTCTGATCTAGCAGGTACTTGGATCGTGTTATTATCTAACTTTAAAGGTAATATTATTTTATATTGATTATTCCATAATGATAATGTGTTGTTGTTAAAATTTAAAATAGATTTGTATCTATTCAAAAAATCGTAACCTATTATTCCACTCGATTTACATGGTAACGAATTAAAAACAAAGAACTTATGTTTCAACAATTGATTCCCAATTTGTAAATCTAAATAAACATATCCAATAGCATGGACTTTGCTTCTGATACCGCTGACAGTAATATTCTCTTTATGGATAGGAATGTTCTGAGCAAGAATATGTTTATGTTTGATTCCCGATATGGAAGCGCCGGTGTCAATTAGCCATGTGCATGTATAATTATTTCGTGTCTTTAATGTAGTGTAACACGCTTTATTGTTACAGAATAAGATTGTATATTTAGTCTCGGAAAACTGATTCAAGTTTTCAATTTTATTTCTAGGCGGGCTAGATTGAGGATTTGAATTTAACAAAGTATCTATGTGACGTTCATGAACCCTTTGATCTTTAAATTTATTGTATCTAGACCTACCTCGAGACCTGTAGAACGTCCTGCTCGCACCTGAGGTATTCTCGTGCCCCCTCCATGCTTGAGTCGCGTTCTGCTGTTGTTGGTGGGGAAAACGTTGATGTTGAGGCTGTCCTCGACCTGCAGTAAGTGATAGAACTCCTCGCGGAGCATAATTATTCCATCGTCCACGAGAGCTTCTAAAATAAGAATTATTAGGTCGATTAGAGGCCATGTATCGATTAAAGGTCATTATATCACCAGAAGTCGAATGAGTACTGTCTTCATCAATCGCTGCTTGCACAGCATCTTGAAGAGAGTTATAATTTCTCGCTGATATTATTGTGCCTAGTCTTCTATTACGAAAACCTTCGGAAAGAGCTTTGATACCCTGCCTTTCATTAAGAGGCTTTAATACACTAAAATTTAAGTCATTCCCACCGGACTGGGAAATAGTAATTACTTGATACATACCTACCTATTACTTGATAATTTTATATTTTGCAAACACGTATTATATTTATATACTACTTTGTCTGCTTCTTTTAGTTTATTTATAAGAATTTCGCCCTTTCTTCTAGAGGGACCGATTTTAATTAAATATGTTCGTACTGCTCATAAGTCATCATAACAACATTGTAATACATCTGCCATATGCTTAGATACACAAATTAATTAGGCATTATATTATACTTTGCAGTTGAATATACGAAAGCGTAACTTATATTAAGCATAGTAAATGTAAATGTAAGTACAAACCCAAATTGATGACGATAACATAATATACTTTCGTTTCTCATACGTACGCATAACTATTAGCTACCTTAAAGTCTCTAGAATATATTTATAATAGTGTTCAAAATATTTTATGACGGCACTGATATGACCGAAAACACACTACACTGCACTTTTCTGAATTATTAAACGATTACACTTGTATTTGGATGCCAATGCTTGTTTCTGGATCTCCGTCTCTACGGCGGCGACAGTAAAATTACATTTGTGATTTCTTGAGAGAGTGACGCTGAGTCTCTCGTATAATCAGTTTTTTATGGCATTTCTTGTAAGCGTTAATACCAAAGTATACCAATACTGCGGAGAACAAAATAGCGATGACCCCGAGAATTATGTTGATGGTACTCGCGTGGAATCCCAGCTCTTCTATTCCTCTATTATTTGCACTTCCCCCAGCTGCATTTTGCGCTAACACCACTTCTTCTTTATTGTTCGATGCACCCATTTCTTTTTATTTTGATTTTTCTAGTGCACGGAGTCATACTGAAGTTACGAGTATTAGTCGTCATTGTTTTAAATTATATTATAGATTGTCCCATATTAGGCGAAAGGAATTCGCGTGCGAGGCAGAATACTGCCTAGTGGCAGGGTCGCCATATACGGTTGGCATAGGGAGACGAATGAATACTACAAGATTCAAGTGGCAACTAACTTTTATTAGATGAAGAGGCATTTATATATACTACCTTACAAGACATTTATTGTTAACAGATAAGAGTAATATCTCCTATTCCGATTCCTTTGTACGTATGACTCGATTGTATAATAAAATCATATTCAAATAGTCCTCATTAAGTATTTATTAGGTGTATTCTAAATTGATTGCTTCCTTAACTAGTGGCGGAACACACCAATGGATACTTTGCGACAGATTTTTAACTTGAGGGTGGTAGCTTAGAAAAGCATTACAACGATGCTTATAGATTCGTCACGACATTTACATTTTTACCGGAAGGTCCGATTCAGTCGCAAGGATTCAAAACTACGCTCATCGACGCGATGTCCGAACATGCTATATCAACTACGCTATCATCGCATAACGATTTCTATAAAAAATATTTTTTTTTATGCTTTCGAAATTAAGTATTAATTTTTTATATTTTAGAACATAACGTTGAATGGTAGATAATTAGAAAAAATATATGGCGTTGTTAGTTCAGTTGTGATTGATAATTAAATAATAATTACACAGTTATTGTCACTGTATATATTATAAATTACTCTTACATAGAACTTTATTAAAAAGAGAACAACTATACTCGGCTAGTGTAAGTTTTTTCATTTAAAAAACTACCCTAGGGTTAAGAACTTCACTTGTGGGAAAAAAACTCGTTTCTACGAAGTTAGAATTCATTTAAGTTTCCCTGTTTCATAGTAATAATATTTTTACACGTATTTTTTGTTTTAGTTTTGTAAATTATACTTGTTTGTTTAAATTTTAAATATTCTCTATCTATATAAGTCACTCCGTAGTTATGTCCCGTACATTTAATGATTTAACAATATAAGGTAATTGATATCGAATATGAAATTAAAAAAATGTTGTCTGTCTGTATGTCCTAAATGTCCTGTATGTCCTCTCATATTTAACTAAAAAACGGACTTATGTTAAATTTTGTACACGGAAAACTTATTTAACTCCTTTAAATTGAAAGGGACGTTATAATCGTCTAAAATAGTTTTAGAAACAGCAAAAAACCAACCATATTTTTTTTCTTTATCAAAAGAACGTTATCATTCTAAATTTGATACCATACTATATTATCAGTAACAGTTTTAGAAATCACAAAATATACCCATATTTTAACAACGTGAAGTGAACCTATTTTATTAATAAAATTAAATAACATTCAAGTATTACGTAAGTAGATTTTTTATAATTTCTAACCGCCCTCTTACCCTTCTCAGTAAAAATAAACAATGCTCTTACCCCTGCCGCCATCTTACCATGCTTCCGTCAACATATAATAATTTTATAAGTATTTTTTAATCTGTTCTGGTTTCCTTATTGATTCATGGACAGCCGTGAATAAGTCTCGAAATCGAAGGAATTTATAATCGATAGCGCAATTAACTCATAGTGGTTCGCTACTAGAGGTCTAGGACGATGGTGGCCCATAAGACCTTGCGCCTCACATATCAGACTTACACATTCAATTCCTCTCCCCCCCCCCCATCCGTTATGCTATCAAAAATAAGTAAATCGAATACCCCGCGCCTCTTTTTAGTGCCTACGTAATATTTGAATGCTACAGATTTGATATTTTTATAGATACAAGCTAAATTGGCAACCAAAAAGTTAGGTATCCTCAATCGATCAGAACAGTACTTTACTCTATAAGCACAAGTACGTTCTCAGATGGAGTACTGTTCACCCGTTTGGGCTGGTGCTCCTAGCTATCAGCTTTCTCCTTTTGATTCCGTGCACAGGCAAGCTATCCGCATTGTTGACGATCCCAAATTAAGATGTGGCCGAGAGCCGTTACAACTGCGTAGAGACATTGGATCTCTGTGTGTACTTTACTGCATGTAAAATGCAGAATGTTCTGAAGAACTTTTTGACATGGTGCCCTCATCGACGTTCCAAATTCGTACTTCCCGACGCTGGCGCTTGGCTGGTAGCTCATCTACACACTCTAAAACCTAATAAAGCAGAAATAACCATAAGGTTCTCCAGAACCTTCAGTATGCGTACGCTGACGTTGTGGAATGGGTTACCCGGTACAGTATTCCCCAGAATTAGGGCATGGATCTCTTCAAAGAGGGATTGAAACACACTCTTTAAGGCCTGCAATGCAACTACGATACCCCTGATATTGCAGGTGTCCATAGGCGACAGTAACCATTTACCATCAGATGGGCCGCCCGCCTGTTTGCTGCCTTTTAGCATAAGAAAAAGATACGTAAAAAGTTTTCCTTATTAGGTGATAAAAATATTATTGATTCAGTTTCTATATAACGACTTTGGTACGAAAGACGCTGCGTAAACTGCAATCCGAGTTTATTGACGGAGATCACCATCTTACGAAATGACAACGCAAAGCGAGACATACAAAAATTCGAAATATGAAATTCCCAGCTAAGTCACTATGTCAGTTTCGATTTTTTACCATGAATGTTGTAACCGTGATCCACAGTTAGAGATAATACTCGAAGTTCCGAAATATTTTTATTACCAAATCAAATATTTTTAGAAAAATATCATTTTTCAATCTACTTTTAGCCTCGGGGTAATTGAATTTATTGCTTCAACACATTTTATTCGAATTCATTAATTTAGAGATATACTAACGAACATCATTCAAATTCAATAACTCAATATTGTTTCGACTTTTCTCTCGTGCCCTGGTTTTCTCTCCGCCGCTAAGACTCCATAGCTCGGGGGTGTCATATCTTATTGCCAATTTCGTTCCTTTTACGTAAAAGGGTAATTACGCTCAGATTTCAAGAAGAGAATCAGATGTCTAAGCCTACTCAGCTATGAATTAATTATACATGTGTATTTCTCTAATATACTGCACCTTGATTTTCTTATTTCTCAGTTATAATTGCAAAATAATATACATATTGGTAAAGATGAGAATAAATGTGATTTTTATTTACCATGCAAGTTTTATTTCGCGAGGGTTATATATATTGCTATAATTATAACAACCTAAAAAAGGCACTGTACTGAATTATACGATTTATCATATTTTGCTGTTGAACGAAATAGGTACTAAATGTAACGACCAATAATTTCTCTATAGGAAAAATAATATTTTGTAATCATCGCAAAAATCTGCAAATTTATTTATAAAAACCCATGTACTTTGTTTTCATTTACGAATTCGAATTCGACTAATCACAGTACCTAATTTGTTTCCATTTTCATCTAAAACTGATAGTCTGAATGCTTGGTTTTTAATAGGTTATAATTATTGCAGATTTATCTATACTAATATTATAAAGAGGTAAAGTTTGTGAATTTATGAGTTTGTGACGTTGTGGCGTTGTAGAGGGTAATACAGGAATCACTGGTCCGATTTCAATAATTCTTTCAGTGTTATATAGCTCATTCATCGAGAATGGTTATAGGCTATATATCATCACGCTAAGGCCAATAGGAACGGAGCACAGATGAGAAATGTTTCAAAATCGAGATGTTTTTTTCTTTTTGAGAGCTTCTGCTGCGTGTCAGCGTTAGCCCAGAGTAGTAACTATTACTACGCGGACGAAGTCGCGGGCAGGGGCTAGTCGTTTATAAAGTTCTAACGAATAAAATTATTTCTTAAATTCGCGTTATAATAATTGCTAATGAATACATTATAACATTCTCGAAACGAAATCGTTATAACGTATACAGAATGTATTGAAAGAATCCCTCAGAATTACTCCGAATGGATAAGTGTGGTTGTCTAAATACCCACTATGCTATTAGAAAATATATAATCAATTTGGAAAGCTAATTGTAAAATAAATTTATATGAAAATTATGTTGGTGTTTATTGAAAAATATATTTTCTCCTTATTCTCATTAACTTTGCAACGTAAATAAACAACTCCCTTATTAGCTAGCTAGCAAAATAAGTCGTTACAGGAGCGCATTTAAATCACTTTATTGGGAGGCAGAATAATAATAAATAATAGTTCAAAAAAACACGCTTTCATAAACAATCCAACTAAAAAACAGAAAATACAATTTAATAAATTTGGATGAAGAATAGTGTAAATTAGAAATAAATTAGAAATAAATGTAAATTTTTGTAAAAAGTGACAAAAAAATGATAAAAATACTGATATCTGGAGGTGCTGATATTAACATGCGATGCGTCACTGTTAATATCAGCACCTCCAGATATCAGTATTTTTATCATTTTTTGTCACTTTTTACAAAAATATACATTTATTTCTGATTTACACTATTCTTCATCCAAATTTATTAAATTGTATTTTCTGTTTTTTAGTTGGATTTTTTATGAAAGCATGTTTTTTTAGTTTTTTTAAACTATTATTTATTTTTCATTTTTTAGTTAAAATTTTTTAACTTTTTTTTTTCGGATTATCACATTGTCATCGACCTTTGACAGGTGTGCAAAGTTTGAATTAAATCTGATCGTTCAAAGTAGGACAAAATCGAGCTCAAAGGGGTCGGTTACAAACATACATACATACAGGTGAAGCTAATATGAAAGCGTGATAAAAATATTCTCTACCAGATTTCATTTTATAGATTACTTACTAATTTCTTCAGTATATAATATTTCATAAACTTATACGTTTTAATCTGGTCCTTGTTCAATAAACATTAAGGTGTGTTTTATTATCCAAAGTAAAAACGAAACTAATATTCATCGGCTACTACTGCTGTACCTACTGTACAGTACTACCCAGCTGTAACTACCGAGTAAGATGACGGGTTGCTTGCGTGGTAAGTACGCATATATTTAAATGGATATTTATATTATAATGGTTTTCTATTTAATAAACTAAACGCTGAAATCAATAATAATGTCAAATCACACAAATATCAAAGGAAATAAATGTTATAACATAACTAAATTGTCAAGTATGCTTATGTCGACGGATGTAAATGAAATTCTTCGAGAATTCATTATTTTACCCCCGAGATATATGAGTTTGAAAGGGGTTTTTTCTCTTATTTACATCATTTTAACAAATAAAGTATCAATTGTTACGTTCTATACAACGAATCGATCTGAAAGTTAAAATAAAACATATATGTACGCAGACCAAGACCAATCGTAGCAATCAAGTCGCTTCGTTCTGAGATGACAATACACTTATATGATATAGGAGCTACTGTTCTAACTTATTTATACTAGAACAAAGTAAAATATGTTGTGCCTTCCCTACTTAGGTGGGATAAGGGTAAGAAGAGAAGGGAACGGACCACTCGGCTCCCCTCCCACAGTCAGCGAACCACGCGGCGGCGACAGGTGGGTGACGACCTTCGGCCGCCATAGTGAAGGCCTGCTAGGGGCGACGGGCACAAACATATACGTCACCCTGGCAACTCTAACGCAGGCCCACGTGGTTAAGGCGCATTAGTGTTCATTGCGCCGCCCATCAGTTCGCCAGGGAGGGCCAAGGTTTCCCTCTTCAGATCATAAGTTAGGACCCTGATGAGGGGTCAACACCTGCCGGGTCGGGTAAAATCTCTGCAGCGGCCGTTCCAGTCCCGCCGGCTAAATGGTGCGAAAAGAACACCAAGTCAGTAGAAATCTGGCATTCTCACCTATGCTGCCTAGCTAGGTAGATATCCAAGAGGATTACCCTGTGAAAAAAAAGGGTAAGAAGATGATGATACTAGAACAAAGTTTAAAATAAAATAATTCATATTATTTAATAATTATTAGACAACTTATGCAACTAATTAACGCCCAAGTACAGACGTAAAATACATCTATTATTATTTTATCATTTATGACGAGACTGCTAAGCTATTTTGTAGTAAATAATAATATTGTATGATTAAATTACTATATTTATATATTGTCTTTTATGCCGCAAAGTATTACCTTCTTTCTATGAGTATTAAAATCATCTACACTTACATAAACTACTTACATAAATTTATTTATATTTATAATACTTTCAAAACTTACAACCATATAGCATTCGAGGAAACACCTTAATGTAGTGTATAAATAGATTAATGGAATATTCTTGTATTTATTACACCCCCAGTTAGAATCCATCACTGTAAGGAACGGATGACGTAACCTGCTTACTATCCGGCCACCAGGCGCTTTGATGGCGAGATAACTCGATCACAGCACCGTATTATGGTAGTAAGTTATGTCGGAGTGCGTTGATTGCCAATCTGTAATGAATATTAACACGGTGTAACTTATTTGTAACTGGTTTCATTTTTTATCTTATTACTCACGTAGCGTATAATGTAGCGTATTAAGTGTCTAAAGGATTTACATCCACTATTTACCGCTTTTATATTTAGAATTCATCAAACTCTTAAAAGTTACGTGGGTTTCTTTACACATATTTGTGATGTGCGCAATTTTAAATCAATGATATCTTCTCAGATATTTATTAAAATTATATGCTTTAAAAGGCAGTTTTGATTACATTCAATACCCAACGTAACTAAAGTATCTAACTACATAAGAATTGATTATATATTTTTCAAAACAGTGTCATAATACAAGGTAAACATGACTAGCTGCAAGTCAACCTTAGGTGATGGATATATACTATCGAGATTCTATTATAATTAGAATACATCGCTTTTCTCTATTTTATATACATTTTATATACACGTATCATATATACATATAAACCGTCTCGAAGAAATTATCTCAATGATAGTGGAGACCGTATCAAAATCCATTGCTTAATTTAGAAGAACTGAGATAACACGTAGACAAACACGAAAAATGATTTTATTTTATAATATCTATATTAGCAGATAAATAAATATTTTACAGTGTAATTAATCACTAGGTCGTATTCTGATATGAAGTTGACTTGTATAAACCACGAGATTTCAGAGGTGATTTTCTGGAAGGCTTACTTGTAATTTCAGATTAATCCCATTTTAAAGCATCCTTAGATAATCGTTTATGCGTTGAAACGTCATAAATTCATATTTTATTAATGCAACGAGCATCCGCAGTAACTTCGCGAGCAGTGCAGTTTACGATGCACTAACGCCAGCGTACGCTATGACAGAGAAACCGACTTACGGCTTAATTTAACTACCAACAATAATACTTCTATCCTCTATCCTTCTATAATGTGAACTGAATACGTTATATCTATCAGTACTGCTAAATGGAAGTCCGATTTCACGGTAACATTTAACAGTGTATTTTCAGTTACCGTTGCGTATTTACCATGACTAGAATTAAACTTGCGCGAGCAAGCGCGCTTCTTTATATAGAAATAGCGGGTCCAGCATACGTTATCCCGGCCTGATAATAAAAAAAAACCTTGACAAATTATATACAAGTATTAAATCTTCCTCATGAATCACTTTATCTACTGGTGAAAACCGCATAAAAATTCGTTCATTAGAGTTTATCGTGAACAGACACACTGACGTGATAGAGGACTTTGTTTTATAATATGTAGTGATTACATATACTCTCATACTTAGAATATATACAACCAATAATATGAGAAATAAATTAACTTTATATATATTTCATAGTTGGATAACATGTCAGATGTTACACATCGTATAAGACTTTTTTTTTATTAACGTGGGGAAATCCCTACGGATACTCAACCGCCCGGGGGAGAGAGTGGGTTATGTCCGCCTTGCACGGACTAAAACCCCACGGTGTACCATCCGCCGCATTGTAAGAGATTGGCAAGGTGGTCGCCAGGCTCCGTCCTAATAGGGAGGCAAACTGGGTACACAGCCAGCCACCTCCCCTCTTCAGCCGAACCTACGCAATGAGGAGATGGGCCCCCGGGCCCATCCCTTCAGGCTCGGCTACGGTAGCGGGAGGAGTCGGACGTGCCGTCCCCCCTCCTGTCAGCTCTCCCCTGTTGGAGGGGACCTCTCAAGGCGTTCTTGCGGGCCCTCCCCACCGCCTCCTTCTGCGAGATAACCTCCTCGCAGAAGGAGACCACAGCATTCTACACCTCTTCGCTACCGAGCATGGCCGAGATCACTCTCGGCAGCGAGAGATCCTCCCCTACCGCCGCAGCTAGAGTGTGGCGCTGATCTTCACATGCAACACACTCTGACAGCGTATGCGGCACGGTGTCCATCTCAGCGCCCCGAACTCGTGGCATGCGGAGGTGGGCTCCCTGCACACAATCCGGTGCAGGTACCACCCAAAACATCCATTTCAGTGAGTACCTGCACCAAACGATACATCAGGGAGTCCCAGTCCCTATTTATCCATTTCAGCAGGACCAGCCGGACGGCGTCGATAGTATATGTGCCATACCACGCGTCCGCCAGGTCCTGCCTCCACCTTTCCATTTTGCCGTATAGTTATATACAGTGGCAAGAAAGGGAAAGGGAGCCGGTTAGCGCCATGGCCACCGCCGAGGATACTGTCCGGTATCCGCGTATTTCTGTCAGCGTCACAGTGCGCAGAGCATTTCGCAGCACAAGAATGTTCGTGGCCCTGAGGGTGAATCCATCCATCCATCCAAGTAGCGTCCACTATAATATTAATTGATTTAAATAAAAAGTAAGAGACATTTGCTACCGTACAATTCAACCTTAACCCTTCCTGTTCCTCCATCCATAGAAGCCGATATAAAGACAAATTCTCTTGACAGGACGCTTAACACATTACAAATATATACATACATACACATTCCATCAAGGAAATTTAGATACCTAATGAAAATTATAAACTCATCGCATTGCAATTAGTGTGCTAATATCGATGAAATAATCATTTCTTGACGGAGTGTTGAAGATCATAAACACAGGACTCTATTTATTAATAAGTTTAAAACTAATATCCAAGATATGTATTACAACATTCTGGCAGGACTGGTACCGGTCACTTTTAGAATCTTGTGTAGTTCGTTTAAGTTTCTCTTTCTATTGATTCTTATTTTGTTTTTGTTTCTCAGTTGTAAGTAGGTATAGATTATGATGAGACTAGCATATCTAGAATAATAAAGGTTCCTAAATAAGATTGAGGAAAAAACTCTACTCGTGTAAACAAAATTGAAATATCTAGTGTTTACTTAGTCCGGTGAAGGTGTGAAGGCCCATTAGGCCAAGAGCTTTATTTAGCTAGTTCGAAAAAAACTAGTCTCTTGTTTATCTGGGCTATTCTTCGCAATGAGGGAATCGCTTTTAACGAGATTTTTACTGACAGATAAATAATTATATAAACCATATGTCGTTATGTAATATGCATTACTTTAGTAGTTAAACAGTAATCGATAGCTATTAGAATCGATTTAAAATTATTATAAAGTCTATTAGGGTTTAATGTCAAAACTAGAATTAAATAATAAAAGACCAACAATTATTCCAAGCATAAAAACAATTTTCATGACCACAAGTCGAGGGTAACAGAGATGTATATGAAAGCACTATATCAACAGCCGTTAATATCTCGACGAGTACTACTAAAACTAATAACAGTAGAATAACGAGGTAGTTCATCTGCCACTGCATAAGGCGTTATAAAAAGTTCTGCATTAAATCAGATCATTAGCTTAGTAATCTCATTATACACCAAAATTATTCAACTGGTATTCTTAATCAATTTATAACATTAATTGATCCTAAAATCATAATTCCATAGAAGGAAAGTAATTTTAATCACAAAACTATTAATAAAATAATAAATAAATTTACAGACGAAAACAAAGTAACTACTAGAGTCTTAAATAATAATAATTATTAGTATATTATACCAAATGAGAGTCCAGAGAAAATCAGCTGAAATACAATAATTCTAGCGAGTTTGTATAATGAATAAAACATAGAATTCTTTAATGATGTTAACCCAACCGCGATATTTATATAAATGGTTCCATACATAAGTAATGCTGTTGAACAACTTGGCTGCGATGCCAAATGCATAAATCAAGATAACAGCCATAGCCTTAGGCAATGCAGTTTTCGCTTGTTGTCGTTTAATTTTAAGCTAGCATTGTGCTATCACAGTTTATGTAAATAAATTCATATAGCGTATGAAGTAGCATTGGCTTCACAGCTGTTAATGACATATGACATAAATTAGAAAATGATAGACAAAAATGCACTGCTTTATAGAAAGTGTCCTAAGTAAATTATTAAGATTTTGATTTACATGACTAAAATGAAGCACTTAAAGTATCAGGAAAATCAGATAAATAGAACCTCTTTTGGCTGAGCCTAATCGCATTGTTATGACAAAAACGCTTCAAATTCGCTGAATCTACCATATACGAAAAATGAACGCAATACACAGAACTGTATCAACGAACAGTATTGGCGATTGTAATAAAATTACTAAGTATACACGAGTTTCCCCAAAAATGCGTTAATTTATGTCATAGTACTTGTGGTATACCAAGGTTTGCCAGGTCTGCGAATATCTGATTCATATTGCAGATTTAAAAAATATTACCACTAAATTTGACTATATAATCACCGCCACAAAACTGTGGTAATTTATTATTCACTACCTATATTTATTATATGTAGTCGCGATTTTCTCAGCCCAGCCTGCTTTGTTAAGTTCATCACTGCCTTAACACGATAAATATTCCATAGATATAACTCGTGTTTTGGGTCAAGCCGAACATAATTTATTGGATCAATTTATATTACGACGTCCAGAAACACATCGTTTATCTAAGTCTGAATAATGGACAGTAAGGGAAATTAACTATATTGTATCGATTATTTCTCTCTTATTTATTGTCTATATTAACTGTTAATAGGATTTCTACATGGAGATTGGTTTAGTGTAATATTATACCTAGTATGACTGTTATTAAGTTTAATTTTGAATAACGTGGAAGCGCATCGATGAGTCAATGAGACTCGGCTGAGTTCTCATCTCGGTCCAATGCCTCGTTGCCGCATTGTGACGTCAAGCCGTATTGTATTCCGCTTGTTACACAAATCTAATATCATCCAGCTACAATAAATCCATCCTTAAGGACTGAAAATATAGCATAAATAATAATATAAAGATGTGATCATCTTCTGAAATTCTTATTTAAAACTCTTACCAATGCAATAAATAGCTTTATTTTAACAAAATGCTCATAGTTTAGTCGCAACGTATCAGAAATTGGATTTGAGCTTTCGGTGAAGTAAAACATGTTTTTTCAACTAATCTGCAATAACATATATGAAGCTAGCTGACCCGTGCAACTTCGTCTGCTCCAAATCGGTTATTACCGGTTTCAATTGTATTTTTAAACGCAAATAATCTTAAAAGACCTAAAACCCGATTGTAGCGTCATCTAGCACTTCCAATTGTGAATACAAAGTGTCGAGGGTCTCACTCAAACATATACCCAGTTGGTATGTGAGAAATCTTTTAAAATAAGCCTAGAACCCGTTTGCTGCGTTACCTAAACGGTCCAATGAAGATAAAAACTAACCTACATATATTGCCGACAAATGTCTTCCCAATACCCCTTGTAGCTACATCACTTAACATACTGTAAAAACTAAACTTTATCTACATAAGAATTTGTAAAGTATACGTGAACTCTGCATACAAACTTAATTTTAGAGAATTGATTTTACTTTTGAACTTGAGATAATATACCATTCTAACAGTGAAATAATTTTCAAAATCGGATCACTAGTACCAAGAATTCCTCGAAAAGAAAACTTTACTTCTCTTTATAATATTAGTATAAATATAACATACAAACACCTCAACTAATTATTTTAATCGTAGATTCACAAACCTGAACCCAACTACTTCAAGACTCAACAATAATTAGAAAATTAATATTATCAAATATCCAAACAACACACGTACTGATAGAACTCTAATTGAGATTCCTCTTCTACAATGCAATGTAACTATTATCTAGGTTTGTGTTTTAGGAAAAAATCTAGTCACCTTTGTTTAGCAAACATTTTTTTATACAATAAAATAAATGTAACAACATATAACTGACAGTTTCGTTTACACATATTTTTCATATGTGGTTTTGTTTTGTGTATATAGGGGGGTTGGTGAATTTTTTTTTTTTATTTCTTAAAATTAAATTTTTTTAGGGTACATATTTGTGGGGACGGGGGAAACTGGGGGGGGGAAAAAAAAAAAATCGGATAGGGAGTTTCCAGGGAGACAAAAAGGGGTAAAAGGTAGTCAGGGATGAATGCTCTTGGATTACATGATCACATTGGAATTCCGCAAACAGTTGCCTGGCAGGGTGCTTAGTTGCCAAAAGCAGTATACTAACAGTAAACGATACTCTGCTGAAGTGTCAAAATAATTGTAGTAAATCACACTAGGATAATTTTCTCGAGTTAAATCCATGGTTACGTAGATACAAGTTATTTAAAATGCCACCAAAATGTAAAAAAGTGATGTATATTAAACAAACTGAGTTTTAAATCCAAAGAGTCTCATTAAAAATATAGTAATCTTTAGTGCGCTTTGTGTAAAAATCATCTAGAGTTCCTTTAGCAAATGCACCTACTACACACATGTTCAAAAATTATTTCGTAACAAATAATTATAATAAAAAAAACATTGATGAGAAAGTCATCGTGTCTGTTTCATTTCGTTGTTAATCTTTGAAAACTCGATAGGTACCGGCGGAGTAACCAATAACTCCGGACGCAAATGCAATATTCTGATACCGGGAATACGGAATATTACTGGCAGCGAGTTCGGGACAGCGCACTTCAACGAGCACAGCATCGTTATTCAATTTATAATTGAAATTAAAATCACATTATTATAACGTTATATATTAAGTATTTTCAAAATAAATATGTTAATCAACGAACCGGTGGTCATCAATTCAGTCTCGTGAAAATATTTTAGTAGTTCTATTCTTGGATTATAAACGAGCTTTTATTTTTTATCTGTTCTACATTTGTCATATTATGTTCGCCCTTATAATTCGTTCACCGACTTTAAGTTACCTTTATTAAATTTTATAATAACTGCCTTTTAATTATTATGGAAAGTCGTCTATATATATATTTAGACTAGATAGTACTTAAAAAAGTGGTTTATGCCATTAAGAATCGTCAGTATTATTTAGTTGTTTTAAAAACTATAAAAAAAACTGGAGACAATAAAATTTTATTTTTTATATTGTTTGTATAAGCTCTAAAGAGATGTTGGGATATAAAAACTGGTGAAAGAGACAGGGGGAAAAAGTTTGTAAAAAAAAGTATATGAAAAACCAACATGGGTATTGGGAATAAGTGAGACATCCGCAGTCGGTTCTATGTTTTCCTACATACTCTTGTAAACTAGTACCTACAAAAACATTTTTGAGGTTCAATTTTCCAACATGTTTCCTTTGGCCGTCAGCCGATAGTGTTACCAAATGAAATTCGTACATGTACGTTAATTCCGAAAAATTCTTTCGTACATGCCGGGATTTTAACCTATTGATATGCCATTGGTTAATCCACTAGACCATCACGACTTTGAGTTCCGGCAGCTGTATTTGAAAGCCATTTTTCTCTACACTTAGATTGTTACACTATAAAAATTGGTAAGTTTTACGTCCGCCGTGACTTATATCAGACGTATTTGAACACATCCGACAATCATAATGTACCGTGTACCCTTAAAAGTCCTTCATGACAGTAGATTAGAATTTTATAAGCGCAGATATAAGATTATTGCTACATTTTATAGTTTTTTTACCTTTATTACATTTACGTCTGACGTGTGTTGTAAATAAACATACTGTTTTTTTTAATATTGTGTAATAATAATAGACCGTTTGTTTATAACTGAGCCTCGTGGTACAGTTGTAGAAAGCCTTATTTTATTACTGACCCAACTAGTCGCGGGTTCGATTCCCGCATACGGCTGATATTTGTCTAACCAAAACAATTTGCAGCTCTGTATACAGGTTTCAAATATTCAAATATGTATGTATGTCACTTGGTTAGTTACAATAATGCAAGTTATGCTTTGTTTGAGAATAAATCCTCATATTTGTTTATTATAGATCGATATCGTTCTGTACGAAAGTTTGTATCGTTTTTTCTAACTCCAATATCTGTTTTTTCTTTTGCAAGTTAATTCAAGTATTTATTTAATTACCTTAAAGATTTTTATGAACAAATTGTTTTTGAAACAATTTTATATCACAACACTTTTTTTAAATATTTACGACTTAAAAAAGTTGCCTCGTAATTTAGGAAATCTGGCACCATTCTTAAACTTTATATATATCCAGCAATTTCAAACAGTGTTCAATTCAAAACTTCGAGGTTAAATATAACTAACTGACCTATCATATACTGTATGATACGTACCATACAATATTAAAACTATACGTGCGGTTCAACTACCACAAGCGACTTCCTTAAATCAATGAATAATATTTTGTTACTGTTAGAAATGGTCTGAATAATATTCCTTGATTTATTATAGAAAAAACTTAGGAGGAAGCGCAAAGAAGCGCGACGTCAACGAAAGTTGAACGAAACGAAATTATTTAGTAACAAGAATAGTATTCTGTTGCCGCTATCTCATGACAGGGACAGACCTTGAGTTTTTCTACTTCGCCACAAATACTTGATTTATATTCACTTAAATGTGATTTATAATGAAATAAGCATATACAAACAACGTTAAACAGGATTTTTTTTTAAATAATTCAGAAATTTTACCAAGATAACTAAATACAGTGCACTGTCCTAAAACAATGATCGTAAAGATTCACTTTTTGATTTTGTTTTTTTTTTTAATTTTAATTATTAAAATTTTGTTTATTATATACGTAAATTACATTTTTAATATTGTAAGTAGTGTAAGCTTTGTTAATGTGTTAACATGTATTTGAGTTTCAGTCTAATAGTTTATTTTTACACTTATTTTATTTTTGTAGTTGTAAATAAATAGAATATGAAGACAAATTCACACCAATATTGTAAATTCGAAAGTAAATATATATTTTTCTTATATTTCACAACTGACCCCAACAACATTTGGTATAGATTAGCCTGGGACGTGGAGAAAGGCATAAGTTCATGTTTATCCTGAATATTAATAATGAACTGTTGTATTTTTTATTATTCAAGAAAACAATAATTAGATTATTAATGTAACGGACATCGCAGCAGCAAACTACTTATAATATATATCAAGCAGTTGTACATTGTGACAAATAATTTAATTACCATTTTTTTTCTTGTAATATATTTACTTCTATTACATTTTTCCTTTAATCTACTTATTTTTGCTCTATTATTCCTATGACATCATTTCGGTTTCTATGTTACTTTGTTTTTATTTCTTAAACTTATAGTAAGTACATTTTTCTTTTTGGACACTACAATTAGTGATTTGTGATGTTATTTCTATTCGTCTAAATTATTGTAATTCATATTTTTCGTCACAATTTTTATATTTTTTAATGACTAAACCCATTCATTCACATTATTGTTTATTATTTTATATAATTACTAGCGGACCTGGCGGACGTTGTCCTGCCTTGATAATAAAAAATATAAATCCCAAAAGTCAACCGCAGGCCACCTACGGGCAATTGGAATCTAAACCATTCCGAACTCCACGAACAAAAAAAAAATACAAAAGGCAGTTGGGGCAAATATATAATTAAGATAATTTCTTCTATTTCAATTTTTATTGTTCTTCTCTTCCAGCAGCCTTTCTGTCAAAATCCAATAATCAAAGGATTACTATAGGTCATTAAGTAACATCAAGCACTACCTTAGAGTATCGGCACTAATATTATTTTTAAGCAACCATACCCTCTTTATAAGAATACATACAATATTTACGTTACAAAAGTCTATTCTTCTGTCTTTCCCTTATATAATAGATGTAGAAAAAATTAGAAGTTAAAAGACACGCACCTCTCATTCCCCTGCACGTACTCCCCGGTTGTTGCTAAAGGGTAACAAATTTAGTCCGCTACACTGTTCCACATGAATTGAACCTCGCAGTGACATGAATATTCTATTTAGCCATACAATTAAATAAAAATAGTTACCATATTCAAAAGAGTTAACATTTTGATACGGCTTCTGCAATAACGATGAGTTCCGTAAAAAATGGTAAAACATTTGATTTCATTTTAAGTTTTATTAAATTCTTCATCTTTGGAGTCTTCGGTGAATATCTTTTAAATATTGAAGCGAAACTAAATTCCTTTAAAATATCAAATATATGACAAAAGACAACACACACACACACACGCTTTCTCTCTTTTCTGCGATATTAAATGTTAGAACTTTTAATTAAAATGTTATTTAAACTTTCCTTTATGAATGCAATATAAACATTATCTTATCTCGGCACTGAACTGAACCACTAAGACAAGTTTAATATAAATATGAATTAGTTATACTTAGCAAGAAATATTCTGAATTTACAAAAGAAGCCACTGTTTTGAAAATAAATAAATTATTCAGATATGTTGCGCACAATACAATGATTTGCTTTTAAATAATTTGATTGATTGGAAAGTCCTCGAATTACCAATAAATGTCAACTTCGAACCTTTAAAAAAATCATTGAACAGAGGATTGTGTTATTAGAAGTAATGAGATTCTTAATTACATTATACTCTATTAAGTATGACTGATGAACCACCAAAACATAGCGACCTATTTTCATCTTGATAGGATTTAATATTTAACCAGCCGAGTAATAAAATGTTTTTTTTTAATATCTTATACGTATATCTTATATCTTTAACGTTTTCACCACAATCTCATCTGATTTTAAATGACTCTTCCTTCAAACAATTCCTGTTTACATAGGACCGCGGTCCTATTTATTATCGGGTATAAATATAAGTAACAATGACAAGATAAATTATAAAGCGAAAAGTCATCAAATAAAATTGACCTCAGCAAAAACCATTTGTGCCTTCCAAAAAGAGAATACAGTATGGTTGCGCCGCTTTATGTATGTTTGAAAATTCCCGCATTATGGATTGAATCGCGTCACTTTGAAGCCCGACCAATTAATTGCGATCAGGTCACGCCATCTATCTAGCCCAATCATCGTTTCCTGGCACATGCTAGTTCGGTATCGCGACGCTCGCGCCGCCATTAGTTTCGATTGCGGCCACCAGTGTTCGGCTATTGCCGCCATTGTGTAACTTCGTCTGCTATCGTCGAGTAGTTTACGCGGCTCGCACAGTGTTTTGTGTCGTACCGCGCCGAGCCGCGCCGCATGCTAACATTTTGAGTTTTTGCATGGTCGAGTGAGAAATAAACGCATCGCTACATACTGCCGACATATATTATAAACAATAAGTGTTGTGAAAGAGGAAACCCAGTGGAAAGAAACGAGAAATACCTAGCTTGCTAGCCACGTGGAGACTGCATCGCCGCGAGGTATGTGCCAAGTTTCCTTCCTACCTTGTCCCTAATCGTAACTGATCGCAATAGTTGAATATCAATATAGCACCCCCGCAAATACAGTCCACTTAAATTGAACATAGATACCCCCGCACACGCATGCCCCCAGTGACGTCGACAATCGCCGCGGCGTCACCACAGTAAATATTATTAAAGCCGCTTAGAATGCAATTTATTATTTTCTTAATATCAAGAACAATTATGAGTATATTCCAAATTTACTAATTGTGACCTAACTGATAAAATTATGTTTAAAAAAGTACTTTATGGATTTTACCGTTTGACCACAATCTCATCCGATCTTAAATTGTGATGTGGTCTAAGATAATAAACACATTAAACCTAGAGGGGGCTTGCTTTCAAGCGCAGCCACCGGAACACACCAACAGATGCATGGCGATAGATTTTCAACTTGAGCGTGGTAGCTAGCGGGCGGCAGACTTAAAAAAAGCCTTACCACCATGCTATGGCTTAATCACGATATTTTCCTTCACCGAAAGCCTCGACTCAGTTGCAAAGATTCGAACCTATGTCCATCGACGCATTGTCCGAACACGCTATAAACTAAGCCATCATCGCTTCATCGCGGTTTTATGCCTCACCTTATAAGATATACCTGCAAATATTTATTCCTGTATATAAAGAGTTTCCCAATTAAAACAACATCGAAAAACATAGTAACAGTCTTGTTTTAGACGCAGTGTGGTAAAAGGCCTTATTTTTTATGTCGCGCTCATAAAGAACAGCTCCAGTAAATTCAAGAGGAAGTTTTTTAGAGCCACCTAATTTGCAGTGAACCGAGATATTTTACGATAGAACATAGTAAAGTGAGTGGTTTTACTACAGAAACCATCGAGCTGTAAACAGCTACAATGTCTTTATACAAGCATTTCAGAACAGATAAAAACGAGCATCTGTTTAGGAAATGAATAAATCCTGCATTTTTAATACATCTTTTTACTGTGAACTTTTACCAGTTATTTTCCACTGGACTATCAAAACTCATACCATTATTCCATCGTTTTATTTACTTTAGTCACATTTGTTATATTGCAGATTCAATGCTCGGAAAAGGCATAAGATATTGACACAATTATATTTGCTGATGATTATCTTCTGTGTTCTATATTAGGTAATTCTATTATTATTAACATTATATCTAGAACTTATCTCCCAGATTCCCGTATCATGATAGCGAAATAACCAAGTTTTCCAGATATTGAGGATTATACTCAGAGAACACATTACTCCATCGTTTATTGTAACGCATACTACTGGATAATTACGTTCCGAAGGACCTATTGTTTAATTCTATTAAAGTATTATATTTTTATTCAATACAAGATGCAAAGAATTAATTATAACAATATATTACAAATTTGGTTTTATTATATTGCAATCGTCCGCATGTTCAGTCCATATGAATCCAGGGACGGAGACAGTTATTTTGCGATCTGAAAGGGGCTTAGATTCCAATTTTAACATATGTACACCGTTCCTCAATTATCCATTAAATCGACACAAGTTCTATAAACTTAAGGAGAGATGATCGCATAACTTCTTTACCCGCTGGGTCGCAGTTAAAATATAGACTGTTGAAACTTTTCGGCGCTCCATCAAATAAACGATGCCTCCAAACGGCATCACTTCCGGGTAATTTCACGATTTTCTCATCTATAGCCTTATGGCGACACATCCGCAAACAATGTTCTGGCGGTGTTATGGTTTGAAGATCGTTTTTTATTAAGTTAAAAAGATCAAAGTGCGTAGATTTTTTCATTTGATACTTATTATATGCCAATTGGCAGTTCTGTAAAAAAGTCCACAAAGAAAATGACGAATAACAAAGTTTTCTTGAGCTTAATATTTAAGGAGAATGTTTTCAATATTTCAATACACGATACTCTCAATACATTCTTGATAATTTAATGTATGTCCGCAGAGACTTTTAAAAGCTGGATTTCCTAAAAGATCGGCTTGATGTAAATACCACAAACTGTGACAAACTGGTCGTCCCATGTTTTAGACTCAGTAAAACCATTAAAAGTTTTTGAGGTAATAGTGTTAGGTTGTACAACAAAGTCCCAAAGCATATTACCAAATTGCCAGACTATAAATTTAAACGCCATGTCAAGCGGGATTTGATAAGCAAAATATGTTAGCAACTCAGTTCAATAAAATGAACGTTAATTTTACCGAATTTAGACAAATAATACAGACTTCGAGGACGCGACTGTTGAAAACCACTGCCACTTTTTTTAAATTCTTTATAAGGTTTAGTGTCTCGCCGCAATCTCATGATGATATTAAACAACGGTCGAGTTTAAAATGGCGAGAAACGAAACCTAGATACGTATGGTTCTCAAATAAAATAGCAACGACAAACGCCAGTGTAAGTGTTTAGCGACAGATTATCTATTAGCGAAAGCTCCGGCTCACTGCAGGATTCGAAACCTACCTATAAATTAAGGAAAACATTCTAATTAAACCATTGGCATAATGTTAAGACTTTTTCTAATGCCTATTTAAGTAGCTATCAGCTTCATGTTGAAAATTTGCCTTCAAACACTTATAACTGTGTTACAATAGATTTACTCGATAGCGAGACCCTTTCTAAGCGCTAACGTGTCACCATCTTAGACCATATTGTCATTTTATCTTACAAAGTACTAACTTCTCTCATGACTTCGTCTGCGTGTTTTGCGTATTAATTACGCAATCAATGAAAATCTAGTTGAAAAATATTTTAGGCCCTTCCCCAGGTTCCAGGATACTTTATCCCAGATATCATTGCGATTTTTGTTTAATGATGGAAAGGAAACAAACAGACAAGATATGAACCTATATGAAGTAATATTCTGCAAACGACATAATATATTCACTCTCCGGCTAGCAGACAGCGGTAATAACGATAAAAACCGTATATAAATTACTCTGCACTCCGTTGATCTTTAATTGGTAGAGAGGAGTAAACTGAGCTTTGTGAAAAGATAAATTGGACTCTATGTTAACCACCTAAGCTAGGATTTCCTTAGTTACTATACTTTAGTGAATATTCAGATTTCTGCAACAGAAAATGGCCTCTCACCCAGAGTCCAACAAGACACATATAAACCGCGCATCCACGACAAGTACGGTCATGATTTATACTTATAAAGACGTTCATTTTTACAGCTAATTGTGTACCATATGATTGCGAAGCACAAATACACCTAATAAAACCAGTGGCTTTTAAGTTTTGAACAAAAACTATCACAAAATCGAAAAGTTTCACTGTATTGTGAATCGCGGGAACGCGTACTCAAAATGTATGCCGTAACATAGCATAGTTACATCAAATTATAATCGAGATTTATAAACATTTAATTAATTCAATAATATTACACATGTGAAACTGAGTTTGTTTATTTGTCTGTTAGGCCTTCACATCCTAGCTACTAAACTGATCATCACGAAATTACGCAAATCGTAGTCAGAGGCACTGCAAAGGACATAGGTTCCCGAGGTATGAAATCTACGAAACGACTGAATCAATTTTGACGAACTTCTACAAGCATCTAGTGGAACTTAACAATATTATCTGAGCTACATATTGTTTAGCATAACTTATTTAAACATCTGGAAAATGGGAGTTTTATGGGTTATAAGAGTGAATGAGGATACAAATACATTTTTTTTAAACTAGAGGCTCATGAGGACTACCTCCAGAGGTGAAAACTTAAAGAAATGGAATTACTGCATACTCTTATAAATTTTTAAATAAATTTAAAACAAAGCCCCTACCGGTCTGTCTGTCTGTCTGTTCGGATAAACTCAAAAACTACCGAAGGATTTTATGGGGTTTTCACGGAAGAAAAAGGATTGAGGAGGAAGTTTTAGAATAAAATATGAAAAAAAAAAAAATTTAAAAAAGGGGGGGAAAAAGTTGCGGGGCGCTAGTTTTTAAATAAATTTACGAGTAGTATGAATTATTTCAATTTAATAATTTGTCAATTGAAATTATTATCATTAGTCTGGTTTTCAAATATATTGGCGCTACGGACAATATTGACATAGATTTTTATACAGTTTATTAATTAATTAAACATATGGTCTACACAATCTTAATACAAATAATGAATATTAGATGTGCGCGCGCCGCTATGCTACGCGTCGCTAGTCTGACGCAAGCCACGCAAACGCGATACGACCGGTAACGCTTACTAGTATGTCACGACGCGGAATCATAAGTTTATGTTCTGCTAAAATACCACTCAACTCGCCTAAAGAAGTTTTCACTTCAAAAATAAAGTATTTTAGTTTTATTAATCCGTACAAAATTCGTGATTTTCATCTAACAATATTACAATTTACAGAAGTACGATATCGTAGGCACGAGTTAATATAATAAATTAGTCTCTCTGTATACTTAATAGAAGAATAGAAGCAACCAATAGGCTTTAATAGACTATGTTATCCTAATACCAACGATAATTTACGAAACACTGTAGATATTCAAATCATTTAATACCATTTCTCTATAATACATAGTATTGTTTATTCATAACATTATAACCCCCGACTAGGCCACTTTATACACAACAAGGTAACTCTGCAATCAAACAAGATGCCGGAGCTCCTGTTAGCTTTTATAATATATTGAAAACCCTCCATATATATTGACATATCGATACAATAGTAACTAAATTATATTATTGTGGTGAGAAGTAACATAATATGTTACCTCATGGTTAGCGCAGAACAGAGGTTCACAAACTTTTTTTCAATTTACCATATCATAGACCATTTTCAAAATTTACCTACCTCCGGTGGATCCCCTGCAGCTACATTTTTACCATATTCACAAAACGGCGCTTTGCAAATCCCGACATGTTGTACTGAATATGTAATATGCAATTTTTTACAAATAACAGTCGTTGAGCTTCTTAAAATATTATCTACCTACATTGATAGGTGTGCTTACGAATTGTGAACCCCCATTTTTTTGTCACGTCAACATAGACCCCAGACGAGTCTTCCGGGGGCCCCTGGGGGTCCACTTGGACCACTTTAGGAACTAAAGGCAGAGAATAACGAAGTCCATCAAGTCATTCATACCACAGAGCATATTAAGTAAATTGCAAGCCAAACCTAGAGAACCTAGGAACTGGCTCCCAAGCGCAACTGCCGGAACACACCAACAGGTACTTGGCGACAAATTTTCAACTTAACCCTACGACCGCCCTATACTTTTATCACGATGTTCGATTTTACCGGAAGCATTCAGTTACAAGTTTAAACCTACGTCTATGAACGTTGTGTCCAAACATGCTATCAAATAAGCCATCATCGCTTCAATAAGTTGAGTAAAAATATTAGATAAGTCATTGGATATTACAAAAATCGCGAGCTTTGCTTTGTAGACATGATTTCCTGGTTATTATGATTTTATTTTATAAATCAAATTTCATTTATTTATTTCAAAGAAATCTACAGCTATACATTTAGAAGTAAAAAAGTAAAAGTAAAATGTTAGTTTCGCCAACAATGATTTCTGTATATAAATACTTATTTTTTTACTATTACATGGCTAACCCAATTTAGTAAAATATCAATAAGCTAATGAATTACATAACTCTTAAGTGAAAAAAGAAACATTGGAATCCAATTTTAAAATATAAAATAAAAACTACCAACAAACACAACTACTTATAATATACAAAGTATGTAAAAAAGAAAAGGAAAATAAAATTGCCATTATCCCACTAAAAACAAACACTACTTATGTTATGTGTGTAAATGTGAGAATCAATATGCAAATACTTTAGAAATCTGTAGGATCTTTAGGATTCAAGTGTGGTCAAGGTTCAAGATAACTTTTCTAACCATCGCTTCAAAAGATCTACTACACTCATGAAAAATATCTATATCAGGTATTTTTTCATTATATGAGTGGGCGCACCTTATCATTATTGAATTAGACCCATAGTTAGTGTTAGTTCTAGGTTCACTAAAGAGCTGTGCCTTTCGAATGTGTTTTGAATTCATTCTCAACCCTATATGCTCCACCAAACCTGGACAATCTATATTATTGTTTACTATATTCTACCACAACATCAGATCTGCCACTAAACGCCTCTGTTCAAGAGTGAGCATATTTAGTTCACGAAGGTTCTCATTTTTAACTGCAGATAGAAGCAACCCTCGTCTTTTAAGAAATGTCAGAATTTTGTTTTGAGTGTTTTCGATTCTGTTAATATGAATAGCATAACACGGTGTCCGTATTTGGGATGCAAATTCTAATATGCTGCGTACAAAAGCATAGAATAGTATTTTTAAAGAAGATATATTTTTAAATGGTTTTGAAATTTTAGATAATATTACTATTAAAGCAAAGTCCCTGAAGGAACCCCGATGGGAATGTTTTTAAAATCTCTATAACGAAAAGCGTAATAGACTTCGAGATTATCCTTGGTAATTACACAGTAAAAGTCTTTGGTGCCACAAGATGATTATTTTATATTTAAAAAGAAATAGTGTATCTGTCAAAATATTGTCGTAAAACAAAATTGTAATGTAAAAGTAAATAAAAAAATGAAATAAATAGAAATGCTGCTTGTGACTTATAGAACTTATTACGGAATACTGAATATTATTATGAATTCTACAAAAAATAATTTTTAAAATCGGACTACTTTAAAAAAGTTATGTGTGGTCATGCATCGTCTTTATATATAAATTTCTTCTGTACGTGTGTATGTCACTGAAGTCCTCCTGAACGGCTGGACCGATTTTGATGAAATTTTGTGTGCATGTTCCAGTGGAACCGAGAATGGATTAGATTGAACCCGTACACAATTGGATCCGGTAGGTGGCGCTGCGGTTGACTTTTAGGTTTTTTTTATTATCAAGGAAGGACAACGTCCACCGGGCCCGCTAGTAATATATATATATATATAGGCGTCGACTTGAAAACCTCCTCTGTATTTTTCGTCGGTTAAAAAGTTCTTAAAAAAGCATGCCTTGAAATTTTATCCTTCTTTTAAATTTTAAAACGAGATTTTAATATCTTTATAGATATCTCTACCCCTCAACTATAAATAAGAGCGAAACATTGATGAAGACAATTCTTTTTCTGAAACAAAAGTAAACATGAAAAGTGCCAAAAGGAAGAAATCTCCAATAGGATTATAATAACAGAAGAGTGTAAATCTATACTAATATATAAAGCTGAAGAGTTTGTTTGTTTGTTTGTTTGGTTGAACGCTAGGATCTCAGGAACTACCAGTCCGATTTGAGAAAACCCTTCGGTTTTAGATAGCTCATTTATCGAGGAAGGCTTTAGGCTATATATCATTACGCAAAGATCAATAGGAGCGGAGCACCAATGAAGAATGTTTCAAAATCGGTCACTTTTTTCCTTTTGAGAGATATCGTTAGCGTTAATATTATATACGTTGCCATGGTAATGTGGTAAGTTTCTATCGCAAACATTTTCAAAGCTTATTTTGTTTTCCTATTCAAAATTTGTTATCTATTACATATTATTAAAATAAAGTTTGTGTATGCACAATTAAAATAACAACTTTTTGATGAATGTATATGGCTACAAATGATCAAAAATTTTTTTTTTTAATTTGTCTATATTTTTATATTATTTTATTTTGTCTGTTTGTTTGTTTGTTCCGGGTAATCTCCAAAACGGCTGGACCTATTTTAACGAGAATTTTACTGGCAGATAGCCGAAATTATAACGGTTGATATATTGTACTTTATTTGTCTGCGGCTTCGTCCGTATTGCTATTTCCTAAATGGTTGGACCGATTTTCACGGGGTGTTCACTGGTAGATAGCAGACCTCATAAAAAGTAATTTATGTTTTTTTTATTCGCCTTCGGCCGCAGTGCAATATCTGTAATGCTTGAACTGATTTTCACGGGGCTTCCACTGGCAGATAACTCACCTTATAAGAAGTAACTTAGACTATTTTATTTTGTTACTCAAGACTTCGTCTGCAATATTCTACTATCTCCTAATCGGTTGGACCGACTTTCACGGGACTTTTACGGGCAGATAACTAACGAGCTCGGAAGACGTTGTCCCGCCCCGATAATAAAAAAAAACCTTGACAAATTTTACCTAAACCTTCCCCATGAAGTGTTCTACCTATTGGTGAAAACGGCATAAAAATCCGTTCTGTAGGTTTTGACTTCATCGCGAACAGACAAACAGACAGACCAGAGGACTTTGTTTTACACTATGAAGTGATGAACTGTTACCTGTGCATTCGTTCGTGTGAATTTAATAAAAAGAGTTTGTTTACTGTAAACAAGCGCGTGAGACGTGCGCTGTACTGGACTCCAAGAATAAATGTATGCAATTTGAATTATATTATCATTTTGGTCAATTTGGCGGCCATTTTGTTTTATTTACCGCGTTTTCATCTATATAACTCAGTGATTATAGCAACGTATAAGAATAATACAATTATATCGTCAATATGGGCATGTTTTGTCTATATAATAAACAATTTAACACATATTGTTCGATAATGTATAGTTTAAAATTTTTATTACTTTCTTTTATAGTGTTAATGAGCACTGAGGGTGGTATATAGTAGGTTAAAGTTCCAGGTATGTTGCTGATGATAAATCCCATCCCATTCGATATACTATTCGTATTGACATATCTAATGTACACGTTACATGTTACAGTAGATGGCGTAATGTAAGATTGTAAATAGGTGTGTACATTACCGAAATGCTTTTTCAAAAACATTTGTAACTATGACACCATAGTTATTTAATACATTTAAAAAAAAGCGTGCGGAGCCGCGGGGGACAGCTAGTTATACATATTAGGTCTTTACCTATGAAATTGCCGTTTTGTATGAAAAAATTTAAACGAATTTTTTTCATGTATTTTTTATTTGTATTAATCGAAGTAATCACCCATGCAATCATTGCATCTTTGCCAACGCAGTGGCAGTTTATTGATGCCCTTCTTAAAGAAATCAGCTGGACGGGAGGCAACAAATTCTTCAAAGGCATTTTGTACTGCCTCTCGGGTATTGAATTTTTTTCCCGCCAAGGAGTTAACCAAATTCTGGAAAAAGTAGTAGTCTGTAAGCGCAAGGTCTGGTGAGTAGGGCGGATGACGGAGAACTTCCAACCCCAGTTCTTGCAACTTGGAGACCGTCTGCTGTGCAGTATGAGGTCGCGCGTTGTCGTGCAGGAGCAGCGGAGACGAGCGATTGACCAATGCTGGTTGGAGATGTGCCAGCTTCTCCATCATTGTGTTCAGTTCTTCACAGTACACATCTGGAGTAATGCTCTCCCCGTTTGGTAAGAAGCTGTGATGAATCACACCGGCGCTAGACCACCAAACAGTGACCATCACTTTTTTAGGGGTAAGTTTTCGTTTAGGGCATTGTTTAGGTGCTGAACCAGGATCCAACCAACTTGCTGAGCGCTTGCGGTCATCAAACAGAATCTATTTTTCATCGCAGGTAACAATGCGGTTCAAAATTCCTTCATTTGTGTGTCTGTTGAGCAATGCAAGGCACGTCTCGACGCGTACTTCGCGCTGGCGATCATTGAGTTCGTGGGACACCCATTTGTCAAGCTTTTTTACCTTCCCAATTTGACGCAAATGGACCAATATTGTTTTGACGCTAACGTCGAAAGCTGCTGCTAATTCAGCCGTAGATTGTGTATCATCAGCTTCCACAATCGCCTTTAATTCGTCATTGTCGACCAAAGTCTTCGGACGACCGCGACGTTCATTTTTCAGGTCGAAATTCCCAGAACGGAAGCGAGCAAACCAATAACAGGTGGTGCGTTGGTTTGTAGTGTTAGCTCCGTAAACGTCGTTGGTGTTGCGTGCCGCTTGTACCGCGTTGCTGCCACGACGGTACTCATATTCCATAATTACTCGAATTTTTAACGTATCCATGATGACAAAAAAGATTGAAATGCGATGAAAATGTAACACTAATCAATAAACAAATGACTACTTTTGGAAAAAGAATTCCATGTTTTTAAAATAAAATTAATTTGAAATTAGAATTCTTAGCCAAACAAAAATTATTTTGATTTGAAATGGCCAGTACTGCAGAACGGCAATTTCATAGGTAAAGACCTATTATTACAACAGAATTTATACAGATCCGTTTTGTATGTAATAGTGAGTTTCACTTTTAACTCTGAAGGTAGAAATAAATTTCTTCCAGTAAAAACTACATTCGATTGTATGCCCAAGGCTGTAACAATATGTATTTGACGTGGGTCCAGAATGTATTAAACTTACTTTTTAATTGCTCAAATGTTCGTCCCAGTTAGAAAGGCGTGTGTGAGTGTATACAAATTGCAGACCCGTGTCAAATAACAGTTTAATTTACGCAGATAAAAAAAACGAGTGTGCTTTAGATCACACAACTAAAGTAAAACTTCTATATATGTATGTATAATATATAATTTTCTACAATATTTAAATTTATTATGGGTTTTACTATGGACTATCTTCACTAATTTATATCTCCCGCTCAACTTCCGTTCGCCTCTCCCGATCACACTTTTCGCAACGCTCTCGTCACGCATTCACCAGCTTACTACCCAAGTCAAGCGTGCGTAAAGAAGTTTCACATAAAAAAAATACGACATAATTATATGAAAACATAGCAACAAATAATTTAGTTTCGCGCAGCCCTTTAAGTAGGGCTATACTTTGTTATATTTGAGGTATATATCATTGCTGCGTCGCTTTATTTTCTTTTGTTCACCGTACTCAACAAGTAGCAATCAGAAACCCATCAAATTATCCTCAACAACATAACAACATGACATTCATTACAGTGATGAGTTACTTTTATATAAAACATTTTTTTTATCTTTCAATGTCTATATGACAAGTAAGATAGTATTTGGGGGATAGCGTTATTAGCTTTTTTTGTCAACACAAAAAGATTTTGAAGTATTCGATGTTATAGGTCTAGTGGCTTAAAAAATATTTAATAAAAGTGTATAAATTTACTCGAGTTTATGTTAAACTCTTTTGAATTTAGCATTACATCTATTATGTTGCTAAAATAATTTACTGTAAAACCCCTAATTCTTTAGTTTTATTCCAAACTACAATAAATAAAAATGAATACAATAGGCTTCGCCCTTCGGCATCACTTCAACCGAACACTTTTTTATGAAATAAAATGAACAACTTGTAAAACAATATTGATTACAACGTCGACGCACAACTGAAGTTCGTTATTGTTTTTTTAATTAGTTTAATTATAGATTTACTAATTGAGGACCACAGTTTAATAAAAACCTACGTGGAAGAAAACCTCTTTAAACAATTACCTTTGGGGTCGAAATCAGAAAGATAACCATGTAATAAGATGCCGATTTAAAACTTCAATGGAGACTACACTAATTGCAAAGACTCTTATACATTACAGTTAGTACATACAATCATATATAATACGTCAGCTGTCTTCCTTAACAAGCAGATAATGGTAATGGGTTTTGTGTCTCTCAGAGAAAAATACATTTTAAATATGTAATTTATGTATCACAATAGAACATGTAGTTCTAGAGTCACCTCACCCTTTTCTAGTATAAAGCAAACACTCCCGTTATTACATATTATAATTTGGTCTCAACAATCTAGTTGATACCACATATGAGACGTACTTAGTATAACTATCACATGTAGGTTAGGTTATAGACGACAGTACTTTAAGATATACTACTTCTAGCATATTCGTTCTAATGCACTATAAATTAACAAAAACAATATATATTTTCCATTCTTGATCTAGGCGTCTTCAAATAATAATATCTAATATATCTAATAATATCTAAATACTTCTTGATTGTAGATAAACGACGATATAAGTCTACTTACATACTGCGTGGCAGTTAAGTATCAGATGTCATAAGAAAGACAAGGAATAACAGAATTTATCTTATTCGTCTATAATTATAGTTGGTAGTAAATCAATAACGAGTAGGGGTATTGTTGTTATTCTACAACAGATGTTTTATCAACTGCTGTCAATTATTTTGCTATTGGATAATTTATTTGTACACGACACAATAACGTCAGCAAAGTGTTTTCACTGTTATTGATTGTTATATAACGCTTGCTGATTACTACATTGCGATATCACCGACCATTGTTAATAATAATAACCGATAACGAACAACAACATAATGATGTCTTCAATAATTATTCTTTACGTTATTGATTGTTGTAAAAAACACGTCTATTTATAATTAAATTATCCATAATGTGAACACGTGAGAGATGATTGCCACACCGTCCTACGCTTTATTCTTCGCTAGGCTAATAATAGCCACACAATAGAACAATCTAAGCTTGTTTGTGTCAAGCTTACTCAAGCCCCATAATGAGATAGACTCGAGAGGTATACTACATTAAATTGCTTTTTCACAAATAACATAAACAATAAATATATAGGCAACCTTTTTTGAAAGGCAGGGAGGGAAGCTTGAGTATGCCAGAACAAGAATCTAATTTATGAGAATAGAATGACATAGGCCTGCCGTTGTGCTCGCATCACTCAAAAACTATTCAATAGATTCCAATCATTTTTCACGTTAAAACTCAACCAATATAAAATACATACCTTTACGATAACCATTACAAATAAATACCTTCTATATACCTTTTATGATGTGTAGTGGTTGTACCACGGACCAAATGCAAAATAGCGACCACGTCGATTAGAATTTTATACCACTTTTTTTTGCATAGTATATTTTTTAATTTTAAGCTTAGAAAAATGTCTACAACGCTATTGATAATAATAAATTTATTAACGCATATATGCTCTTTTTGCTTTTGAAACCCGATATTTATTACTTTAGAAAAAAATATTTTCAAACTCTCCAGAACGCCGGTGCTTAAGAACTCAAACTAATATAGCGAAATTAAAATAAATAACTTAGTAAACAATCTACTTTGTATATATTTTATAGAAAGAGTTTTAAATACCAAAGTCGTAGCGTTCACAAGCGTTGCCAAGTTAGCAGCAACTTGTCACTTAGATCAAATGATATATTGACATGAAAAACAACTCTGTGCTTCTACTTAGCAACTAAAATAATGTAACCCATTTTTCTGACGCATGTTTTCATATACCAAATTGAATTGGAAAGTGGATTTGACAACCTCTATGCGTTCAATTGGTCAGACTGGATCAGCTGAAAAAGACCAATGAGTAAACGACTAATTCATTATTATTGCATATCGCATTTAAAGTTTGCAGCTTGCTTACTTTTCAAAGTAGTCTCTGCAAATTAAATCTAAATTAGATTTATGGTCCTTTCATTTTTTTTAAAGTGAAAACTTCATTAATCCTGTTGTGCGGTATTTTTTGGCAGGAGGTAAACTAATAATTTTGCGTCATGACATGCTATTAAACGTGACCGGCTATATTGCGCTTGCTCGATTTGCTTCACACTAGCGACGCGTAGTATAGCGGCCTGTGTACATATGGACCGTTTATTTTGAAAGTGGTGTAAGTCCATTTTCTTTTGTTTCGAGAAAATTAAAGGTTACTATATTTGTTGATTTAAAAATACAGGCAAATCATATGAGGTCTGGCATTGTTTCTATTGTTTTATCAACATTTAATTTGTTTATATAAATTTGTTTTTGGCTAATTAGACTACGATAACACATATTTATGTGCTGTAAATGGACTTACACCACTTTCAAAATTAGACAATTGTAAAAATCGTTTAATTTCAATTTTGAAAAATCAAATATCGCTTAAAATATACTTCATTTTAATATAATTTTGTTTACAAATACGCATAACAACACATACAATTTTATTTTAGACGGCAATTACATTGTCATTACAAGATACTGATTACAAGAATTTACTTATTCTCTGCATGTGGTAGTGTTTCAAAATATGCATGATGCACCGGAGGTATATAGGGTAGTAGCTGCTTCATGTCTTTATATTTTTCGTACGTAATAGGTCTGGCATTTTGGTACAAAGGCTCCAGGGCGATTTTTTCAAATTTTAACGGTCTTCCAGTACGTAGAGGTAATAAATTGATAATTTTACTACTGTTGTTTTTGTTGTTTTTTTAATTCGCCAAAATACGGGCAAAGATACGGAGTCATACAGCCTTGTCGTATTTATTTTCTTCTCACAGGTTATGCGCTGTACATTTTCTAATACATTTCTCTAATTTTTTAATATCTATCTTTTAACTTACGAGTAGTAGAAACACGGAGGGGAAACAATGCAAATCGTCCGCGGGTGAAACCGCGGGACACAGCTAGTATAAAATAAATGAAAAATAACAAAACACTGATCGGTATCCATCTATGCCACCTACCTCTGTCAATTGGACTTACACCACTTTCATAATCGATGATTATGCAATTTCATTTACCGACCGATTTTAAGTTGTACAAAACATGGGATTTTTTTGAGAAATTAAACATGGACTAGTTATATATAAAAAATTTACATTAAATTAAGCATGAATTACGTGATAGCTCATTTTTCTCAAAAATGGACTTACACCACTTTCAAAATAAACGGTCCATATAATATTGTTATTTTGTATTGACCTTGTGCAGCCCGTCATATCTTTGATTAATTCATAAACTGTATAAAAATGTATATCATTATCGTTCGGAGTGCCAATACATGTGAAAACCAGACTAATATTAATAATTTCAATTTACAAATTATGAACTTTACGTAATTCATACTATAATTAATTTAAAAAGTTGAAATAGAACACAGTTGTTATATTGTTTTAAGTTTTCACTTCAGTCGGCAGTGCATATGACTGCCTCGATTTTTTTATTGTTATAATATTTACTGCATTATTTTGATTATCTCTAAACGGTTTACATAAAATATATTTCAATTTGCATGTCTTAAGTAAACACGGTCGAGAAAGGACCCGCATTCATGTTAATGTTAAGCTCAATTAAGTACGGACGGCGTCTCTGCCATGTTATATTTTATCACAGCTTTCTGTTTACCATCTTAGAAAATATATTTTACTACAATCATATTTAGTTATGCTTATTAAAGTTCTTTTACGCCATTTAATACGCCGACTAGCGTTCGACCGGTGGCTGAAATTGAATCTTAATAAGGAGGATAAGATATTTTCTTCGCGTATTAACATATTAAATCTATGCTTTTAATCCTTTGCACTCGAACTTTTTTTTCATTCGTATCACCAGCAACTCGAAAACGCGATTGTCTGCTGACTGCTATCGAGAGCTTAACAATCCGCAAGCCACGACCCTCATTTGTTTTCATTGACACTAAGACCAATAGGAGCGGAGCGCCAATGAAGAATGTTTCAAAATCGTTTTTTTTCCTTTTGAAAGGATCCGCTGCGTGTTAGCGTTAGCCCAAAGTAACGATTCCATGCGTACGAATTCGTGGGCAATAGCTAATAGATTAAATATAGTTATTATTATCAGTATAAACCGTATCGATTTTTTTACAAACTTTATGAAAGATTGTAGACGTAGGAATTATGAAGTATGACGAAGAAGGTAGAGATTTAAACCAAAGGCTTCGATTTGTCGATGGTATTGGAAGAAAACTATTTCCAACATTTTTTACTGGTAATACTGAAGCTTATCAATGGCTACTAAACAAGAAAGAAAGTCGGTTCACCAACAGAGGAGAAAACGGTACTTACCGGTTTTATCTTCGCCTATCTATGTATACCTAGTCTTGCCATAAATACTGAAACAAAGAAAAAAAAAATTCTATTGCTAATAACATTTATTACTTTTACAGTGTGTTAGTTTAATACATAAATATAAAACAATTTAAAATATAAAAAGCTTATTCGAAGTGGTCTCCATTGGCTGCTTTACAGTCCTTTAAACGTTGAGGCCAGTTATCAATAGAAGCGCGCACTCTTTCCATGGGAAAATTCTTCACTACCAATCGTACAGATTGTTTTAGGGACGCCAAATTGTAGTGGCGTTTAGAGCAAGCCGTACTCTCTAAAACTGACCATAAATCGTAATCCAGCGGATTAAGATCGGGACTAGACGACGGCCAGTCTTCAGCTCTGATGAAGTCCGAAACGTTCGTTTCCAACTAAGACTGCGTAGACCGAGCTTTATGACCCGGCGCCGAGTCTTGCTGGAAGGACCATTCTTGGTTATTGAACATGGTGTTGTTAAGGAGCTTCACTACCTTCTCAAGAATGATATCTTGATACACTTGTGCCGATGTTTTGATACCTTTTTCACAAAAGTATGGCTCAGTCACACTCTTTCATAGATAATACCCCACCAAACCATCACTGAAGTCGGATAGTGCCCACGTTGCACTCTGTCGACTAATTAGGAAGCTTCCTTAGAGCTTTGAGCATAAATATGGTCATTTTGTTTGTTAAAATGTTGCTCAATTGTAAAAATTTTCTCATCCGTAAACAAATTTTTCTTTGACCTCCCTTTGTGTGCTGCTTCAGTAGTTTGTAACAGTATTTATGGCCAAACTAAGTATATGTAGGTATTAATATATTATGTATTGTGTAGTTATAGTAAGATCTTAAGAACAAGTCCAATTTTTGTTTATATAAATAGGCTAATTTCTGAAAGTACCCGTCAGATAGTTAAAATCTTTTTTGCATTTATTTATTGACGAAAGTTGTTGTTACCGCCACGCTACGACTCTTAGAAATGGAGACATTACCATACAAAGTAGGGATGGCAATCCGAGAACGATTAATTGATTTTTAGACATAGAAAAATCGATCGTTTTAATCGATATTAAACATCCAGTGAATTATTCTCTAACACTACATAATAGTGATTTAATTTTTCTATTTACATAAAAAGAAGACCATGCAGTAATTTATAATTAAAAAAAAAACTTTTAACAAATTTAAGAGATCGTTTTTTTTTTCACTTTATTTTTGGCAATCAATCTTTAGGATTATTACTGCTATTGTCGAGTAGTTACAAGTAACAAGTGTCGTGTGATCATTTCAATGTTTCAACAAGATGGTGACTCCCTTGTTAGAACTTTCCAGAGAGTTTTTGTGGCAACTCAGAATTTCATGCTCCGTGGTATTATTTTCCATTCACTTCACTTATGCACAATAAACGAACTATATTACGTAAAACAACTCCAATTTTACAAAATAACACAAGATTATGAATAAAATATAAAATCCACTACATGCCAGACTAAAATCCCGCCAAATTTTCAAGCGATGGATTTATGGATAAACGATCCTCTAGATCTCGATTTTTGCATGAATGGACTACGATTCGGATTGACTTAAAAATCGATTTTTCGCGAAGAATCGCCATCCCCAGTACAAAGTGTAGATCGGAAAGTACGCTAAACCGAGAACAAATAGTGATTTATTTAAATTTCACAATTTGTAAATTAAAATTATTATCATTAGTCTGGTTGTCACATCTATTGGCACTTTGAACAATAATGATATACAGTTTACTAATTAACCAAACATATAACGGGCTTCACAAGCTCAATACAAAATATCAATACTACACGTAGACAGGCCGTTATACTACGCGCCGTTATCCTAACCCAAGGCGCGCAAGCGTTATATGGTCGGTCACGCTAGTAGCATGTTGCTGACACGAACCCACGAGTTTATCCCCTTCCAAGAAATATCGCTGAACACACCTAAAGAAGTTTTCACCTCAAACTGAATGAAATCGTAGCGCACAGTACCTAAGTATGAATCAAAATGAGACAATTTTACGAAAAATAAATATGAAATATTTCATAACGTCTGAATAATAAACCGAACCCTTTATGAAAACGTAATCCGATTTAATACACTTAGAGGATGAAAAAAACTGGAGCTTATTTGAGAAACAAAAGTATCGATTTGCAATTACCGTTTCGTTTCGGTCTGTTTCCGGTTCATTAAACATGCGATTGAGGTTTTGTCGATTCGTAGAGGAAAAAAAACTCTTTTGTTATTTACAGATATGGATGGAATCGTCTCTCCAGTTTGTTATCTAATTGTATTATGTCTTTAATAATATTGAAAGATTTGCTTTGTACCGACAGATACGTAATAAGACGAGATTAAAGGGATGGAATATATTTATGTGATTTCTATTTTCCATAATATGTACGATGCATATAAATTTTAATTTCAAATTTACACATATCGCACCCTTAATAAAGTAAAGGCATAACTTTAAAAAGTAGTTTTTTGGGAAACGTCAGAAAACAAATAGACGATTACATTATTTTTACAAAACTTGCTCTAACGCTCTTACAAAGTCATCGTCATGAAAATTTATGCACTTGGATTTTGGTAGTTTATCTGTATTACCAACAACTTACATTATAAGCATTATTTGATTTCTGACTACCTATATAATATAGAGGTAAGGCTACATTTTTGAGTGAATTTACTATATGAGGGACTTAAGTCTTAATAGGTCCTTACAATATTTATGCGATAGTGCAACATTCACCGCAGATTTTTTCTAACATAAAGACACAACTCCAACTTGCAAAACGCTCGCGTAATCCGGCTTCGTCAAGTATAGGCACAATATTGATTTAGCCTTTATATCGGGAACGCAGGCAGCAGAACGTAAGCATGTAAAAGGAACACATATGGAACTGTCGCCTTATTTGTAGTCGATTTTCTTTGTCTGTGAAATTCACTTTGCAGAACTATCGCTAATAAACCCTTCTATTGCAAAAACTTTGTAGGTGGTATAGCCATGCTGAAGCTATTATTGGTTTCAGCATGAAAGGGTCGGCTCACCTGGGGTAGTACCACCCTCTCATAGAAAACCGACGTGAGGTAACAGTGCTTGCATTGTTGCGTTTCGTTCGGTCAGCGAGAGCGCAGCAGGCCCAATTTCCTGCCCCCTTCCCCGTCTCCTCTCCCCCCTCCCCCCAAACACAGGATGGCAACGCACTTACGATTCTCTTGAAGTTGCAAGTGTCTATGGACGGTGGTGATCACTTAACATCAGACCCGCCCGTTCGTTTGCATCCTATGATTTAAAAAAAAATGTAAAACAAGTAAAATTTCCTTTACTTTATTAAGGTTAACAGGAGTCCGTTGCTTATAGGTATAATTACTATACATTTTTTACTTTGTACAAACCGAGCAGATAACAAAAGGTCGTTCAACGAAATACTTGTAGTAGGTAGTTTTTTTTCGAACTGACTACGCTATTACCCCGACGTGCCTTCACAGATTCACTGGACTACTCGCGGTGAGCGCTTAAGGCCCTTCGCCGCTAGGCAACACGCTCAAGGGTGCCAGTTGTAGTATACGGAAGAAATTGAGTCAAGGAGGGTAAATAAACTGTAAATATAACAGGTTTACATTTATCACCTGTAAATTGAAAATCAAAATATACTTTATTCAATTTAAGTCTGAGAATGCACTTATACACGTCACAGCTACCACCGGTACGGAAAACAACCCAGTTTTCGCGAAGAAAAATAGCAGTTACGAAAAAAAATAATTTCACTACTGTACAGCTATATATAATGATAATTATCATATTTAAACAAAATTAAGAAGATAGATAAGCGAATATCAGCGTTCATAAAAAAAAATAGAAAGAACGAACTAAAAACCTCAGCATGCTACTCCCATAAATTACATACACGGTGAAAAATAGGTCACAGTGACTCACTTATATGTCATATACTTTCTGCCATACTATTTAAACTGGCATAAATGTAATCCAGTCGGTGTTCACATATTATTTAGTAGCCATCGTTGCTATTTAAACAAATTGTGATAGTATAAATTACGCTACACATAGTTAGTGAAATGAGTATAAAGAAAATACATCCGATCCACACAGGTAAGCGCAAAACACTCGTTGAATAAAATTCAACTAAAGTTGTCAAGGTAACGTAGCGTATATTCTCCTAAAGGCGTAGTTTCTTCTCCCAAAACTTTATCACTGTAGTAACTAGAGGAGACCGCTAACTGTCGCATTACAAGTGAGCATAATTGCTTCTAGTCACAACTTGTAACAGCCACAGTGTTTCGATTTTATTATTATTATGTCTTTTTATTTACTTTATATGGATAATCGGTATCAATTCGTCAAATACGTATGTTTTATTAAGACAAGGTCAGGGCGTATAACATTTCTTAAGTGTGGGATGATCTTATTATTGTGGGTTAAATGGGCAATTACTTCTTAGTGATTGAAACGGTCAAGTTTCTTGTGCTAGCCGTGGTCTGACAACAGAAAAGTAGATTTATTCTGGTGTTTTGATTTTAGCTTTTGGACTTTATATGTCGCACGCGAAACACTCTATCTTTATCTCATTACCTTTTTTTTTGCAATCTTTCTTCTAGCTGCTTATTACTGCCATCGTCGAGTAAATAATAATATTACAAGTTTCTTGCGATCATTTCAATTAACTAACAAGGTGGTTGCCCACTTTCCAAGGAAGGTTTGTGACTGGTCAGAATCCATGCTCCGTAGTTTTAACTAAGAAAACGCAGTAAATAATTCTTTAAAATAACAATAATTAAGTAAAATGTTTTTTTTTTTTTATATTTAAATCACAATATAAGTGCGCGTACGCCACTCTTATCCCAGGTCAAGCCGCGCCATCGTGGGTAAGCCAAGCGTTATATGCTTATTAATTATTTTAACAGATCTTTAGAGAAGTCTTCTTCTTCTATTCCATTTTGGCAACCAGTATTCTAGTAGACTATTAATGCCATTGTCAAGTGAGTATCGATATTATAAGTTTCTTGATATAATGTCAATGAACTAACAAGATGGTGGCCATCTTGTTAGAACCTTCCATGCAATTTTTGTGGCATCTCAGAATTCATGGTCCGTAGCATTATTTTCCATTCACTTCACTTATGCACAATAAACAAACTATATCACATAAAACACCACCAATTTTACACAATATAGAGTCAAGTAACACAAGATTATGAATAAAAAATAAAATCCACTACATGACAGACCAAGATTCCGCCAAAAAAAACCTAGAGAAGTCTTTGTACTTAATCAATTCAATATAGGAAGAGTTACAAAGGTTACTCATTTTAGAATTGAAAATAAAGTTGTATAATGCATTTTTAAGCACTCAATAGCAGTACTATTGATACAAGAAATAAAACATTCTAAGCAACACTGTATGTAAAATAGTTCCAATATTTCATTTCAGTTCATTCCCAAGCAATAGAAGCATGTGTCTTGCTGTTGGCGTTAGGATTTATATAGCACAGGTAAATCCCTAAACCTTCTTGTCCTGAAAGCACCTGCTTTAGATGGAAGAAGAGGACACCGTGCTGTTTTCACAGTTATACTGCCAAGTGAGCCTTTACAGATTCTACAGTGAGTACATCAAAATTACAATGACGTAAACTTTAATTTAATAAAACTTTCTTACATTTATACATCGGTTTTGCATGACGTAGACCACACTTCAGCATCTCCTAGATGACACTTGACCAGCAAGCTTATTGCTTATATAGCCTTGGTTCTTATCTTTAGCTTAAATAGTTGTTGTAGCAATAAATATTGTGTTCAAAAACGTTCTGCAACAAACACTGAAATATAAAATGCCGTAAAGTAATATGCAAAAGCTTTATTATTAAAAAAAAACTTGATCAATAATTTTATAGCCCACGCAAATGTATCACAGCATAGTACAGTTAATAAGTATAGTATAAACAACAAAAACTTGTATAGTAAAAAAGTCATTTAACAAAATAGTTACACTTGCTTTTTATAAAGACTCAACATAGTCGTTGATTTTATTTTATAATTAAACAGTTCGCAACCTACCTAACATAATATCTTGTTTGTTACCGTCGGGAATATTCTAATTGAAATTACACTTTTACGACATAACTCTGATTAATTAATTAAATGTAATGGCCTCGAGTCCTGATTCTATCATCCTCTGGAGTGGTACGAGTAAATTACCTATTCAAATCCATTAACTAATTCCTAAAATTAAATTACACAATTTTTCTACAGTGACATCTACAAATATATAACGTACTAATTGGACTAAGATGGAAGCTTGCTTAAACAGTATTGTTTAGTAGAAAAATAGATGGCAGGGATATAATAGATGCATCAGAGTTATTTATGTGAACTATTTGTTAATCTTACTAGATACAGCACTATACAGTTGTATAACTTTATATTAATTGTCAAAGATGTCGCTATATCATAGTTTTCAATAATAGACAACTCATTAAGAAACATATCTATCGGAATCGCATCATTAAAACTTAAAATATATTCTTATATTATTCATTTTTGTATAACTTAAAAGTTTTAAAATATTTAACTATGAAGACACTATATAGACACTAGAGACATTATATGTAAAGTGGAAGTCTTGGTAATCAAATAAGGTACATTCTAATGCAACTCTAGGTCCTTTATTTTACATTAACAAATTAACATTTTATTTAAAATATTATAATTGTTTCGCTACTTATTTCAATATTATATTTCTTTAAAGCATGTAAAACATATTGTAATATTGGTGTCGTTGTTCTTTAGTCTATGGACTACGGTTGACAAAAAGTAAAAGTGGTTGTTTATGGATTTATATTTGTGTCGGACAGAAGAGAGAGAGTTACGCCGGCGAAATATTTATTTCAATTATCATGAATAAGTGCACTCGAGACACTGTGTGTTATCGCTTGTTGTAGATAAATAATTGAACTTCAATATACTATAACAAGTAAGTAGGTAACTAGTGTCGTGTAACGAATAATGGTTCCTGAAGAAACAACAGTGACGTCTTGCATATATCAGCCTTGGATAATATGATTACGAGAAAAAGTGTATTTTGAAAATATACCAAGTGTTTTCGTGTAGAAAACGTCTGTGAGATATTTATTGACCGTACGTTCGTAATTGTGGTGACAGTTGATCGTTGTTATGTCCGGAGGTAGGAGCATCGACAAGGAGCGCAAGTCTCCAAGAGAAAGCGGGGAAGATTCTGAGGATGAAAGTGAGATCCTGGAAGAAAGCCCCTGCGGACGGTGGCTAAAGCGACGTGAAGAGGTAAGTGCCACACAATAACATTGTTTATAAAATTTATCAACGTAAAATTAGGGCATCTTGACACAGCCGTCAGCTGATCCACAAGGTTATGTGCTGATGTATAAATAAGACGCAGTTTTTATCTGTTTTGTGCGCGTGTATTATGTTTTCGCATTTAGCGGTGTTGGGGAAGGTCGAAAATACAGAAATAAATGTTTTCAAAATGTCAAAACATTAGTCCAAGTAGTAATTATACCAAGGACCTGTATAATTATAGGAACAAACAGCATTGCTACTTGTAATCTGTGTGCTAAATTCTTATAGTCTAATTCATTCAAATTAAAAAAGGTCAAATTTGATAATCTTCTAAAATTATAAAATTTTATAGTATATATATTTGTATATTGCAAAAATTGTATTAAATTTTCTTAAAAAAAATATTTTAAACAACAATAAAATTTATATTTGCAAATTTTCTAAATGTTGATTTATATGTGAAATCTATGAGGCAGTAATGTACAGTAGACTGAATTATGCACAAGTATACCAGATTGCTTTTTTAATGTCACTTTTATGCACCTACATATCACCATTATTTGTGATGTTAGTATTCAAGCAGTCCGAGCCACATCGATCAGTAATTTTATTTTATGTTAATACATTTTTGAGGATATCTTACTATGTTAAATCAGTGTAGGAATATTTTTGTTGTTACTGTGACTACTACTTACCTTTTTGTAGTGTTAAACAAACTGTCTATTTAGAGTACTGAAAAGATTACAATCCTAAGGATTCATTTAATTCAACAAACAATTATTTTATTTTTACATTCCTTACTCCTTGAGCTAAGATGCAGTTATGCTTTTGAATTCAATAGATTATTGATAGAGGAAGTATATTAACAATAAAATATAACTGTGTTTATTCACATTCATGAATATAATATTGTAAATTATATTCTGACTCTTGTGTGGATAAACTTATAAACTAATCACAATGAAATTTGTCATAAGGGTACCACGATACCTGAAAACTAATTTTCATCCTGATTACACAGAAAAGTATATAGAAAAAGTTTGGGTAAATTTAGTTTACTTATAATTTCTGTAGATACCAACTAAGCCAGTTTTTATAGTGTATACACTTATAAAACCACAGTAATTATAATATACATGTAAATATATGTTAGCAATATGGTATTTACAAAATACCATTTTTATTTTATTTTTTATTCAAACATGATAATCCTATAGAGAGTTTAATTTTTTTTTTATCAAGATCGCAATAAAGTTTCAGCATTCGATCACAATTTTTAGTATTTCATGAGGATGTCATCTGATGTTAAATTCTGACCGGATCTAACATCTAACATGGTCTATCTAACATGATATAATATCTAACATCTAACGTAATCTAACATGGTAAACACGATGGTAAACCGAGAGGGGATCGGCTCTCAAGTGCATCTACAGGAACATACCAATGTAAATTTAATTACTAGACAAATCTATAATTTATTAAGGAAAACTCTCAATAATTATTTTTATCTTTTCATATTTATTTTTACTTAATTTTATCATATACAAATTTATATCATTACAAATAAATCAATCAAAAAAGTAAATAATATTGAAAGTTGTGAAATAGTATTGCAATAAATAATTAGTCATTCTTAACATTGTGACTCGAATTCCTTTATCATTTAATTCTGGATATGTCATTTCTATAACTTAATGCATTCTAATCATAAATGATAAATTTAAATTAACTGTCAAAAAATGTTTTGTATCTTAGAGAAATTATTGTATGAATTTTGTTTGTTATATCAATATTATACTATGAAGAAATTAGATTCTAAGATGATTAGAGTGTTTATCAATTATCTAAATTCATTTAGGACCTTAAATACTACTAAAGACACAATGTAATATGTATGTTCTTCTCTCTCCACATTGCTCAAATAATGTCTCTTACTATATACCTAATATCTAATAATATAATCCATTATACAGAATGTGTAGAGCATACAATAATAATGCAAGGGTTTGGATATATTTTACAGAAATACAAGCAAGGTTTTCAATAGTGAAAGTATTCAATTGTATTGTATTTAGTAACTATCATAATAATTTTTTTGTTATTTTAAATTATTTCTATATATTTTGTTAATGTTGTGCTCAACATTAATAAGAAATCATATTTAGTTCTGTAAGCTATTATTAATGTGTATTTTATGTAATTGGTTTGTTGTTAAACAAGAAAAAATAAATAAATACAAGATCCATGATCTCTCATATAACTCCAGAGACAGAATTACTCTTCAATCATTCATGCAATATGGCGAGCTATACATGTGACCAAATAGTTTTGTTTTGTATCTCCTAACTTCCCAATATAACAATTGTATTTCTTGGTGTTTCTATCTTTCAATAACTAAGTTAACTCAAAGACTACTTTGTGGTATTTCTGATATTGGTGTTATCGATGTGAAAACTAATACAAGTATTGCTTGATATACTTTCTTTACTAAATACACAATTTTAAATACTATTCTTATGGGTTAAGTATGCATATATTTTGATAGCTGTGCCAATGACTTCACTGTTTATTTTTGGTTGTAATTGTTATTTGTTGTAATAAATGGTTAAGTTGTAGCAAAATTAATATTTTAAACAATGGGTTCAGTGATATATAAGTTGATGTGCGACAACGCCATCTAGTGCAGCATCTATACAAATTACACACCAAGGTGTGCCTACTTTTATGGTGATCAGTTTAATTATTTGGTGTCTATGAACCTCGGATATACTGATATTTATCTTTATATAAATAGATAATAAAGTCAATAACAAAGCAACAATTTAATGAAAGTTAAAAAGAAAGTTTTGTCATGTATTGATAAAGTACTCAATATATTAGCTCTCACTTTACTACTGCTTACATACTTATCTATCGTCCAACAAGATGGGTGAAAGTTTAGCCTGCATTAAGCACTCATTATTGAAACTGGGCTATAAATAATAATATTAACATAGTGATAATTAGGTCAATTATAACATTATACTGTGTTCCCTTCAGAGTAACGGATAATATATTATTGGCAAATATCTCATTCAATATTATATGGATAGGGTTGGATTAATTTGTTTCATTAAATTTTACTTAATTAAAATTGATTTACTACAGATAAGACCATAAGCGATATTAACGTAAAATTAAGTGATTCAAATTGAAAATATTCATTTGAAGTCTACTACTCTACTGAATCTAAAGGGATTCTACGAAGGATAATGACTGTGTTGTCTTGTTTATGGCTATTTTTAAATAACCTTCTCTACTTGTTTCGATTTGAAGTGACTATGGCTCACCGGTAGCATAATTGTACACCGCGACAGTTGATGTGGGTTCGAATCGTAATTAATGAAAATATATCCCCGTTTACTCATCAGTGTTTTCCACGACCTCATTTGGGACTAAATCTCATTTCCTAGGTTTAAAGTAAAGTAGTCTTTAGAATACATTGTTGCTTAACGTGAAATAAAAATATAGTAATGTATTCTACAAAAAAAGTGTTGGATACAATTTTTTGAATCTATATCTACTTATTAGATACAGACGAGTTTGTTTTTCACCGGCAAGTTCGCAAGGCGGTATAAAGATTGACCGCTGATCGGTTCTCGTCTTGTGGCGTTCGCTTATATTCGCGGAAGTGTGGAGTTATAAAATAAAACTTATCGAGATTTGAATAGGCACCGCTGACGTAACTCGGATCGAGTGCAGCTACAATTGCGCTATTACGGCTGACATACAAGAGTTAATTAAAGGCGTCACTTTCTCCGTGCGCCCGGCGCCGGTCAACGACCGCCGGTTATTCGGCTCTTGCGCAACAACTATCGCTTTCTAGCCTTAGGGACAGCACGCTGTGCGCTGTGACCTATCTATCCGCAGATCGGTTATGAAAAGACAATATAATATCGTGAACAAACAGCCAATGGATAAGAAGTGTCTGCGCAAATCTATATATATACTAGGGAGGGGGAGTTGTTGTTGAAAAAAAAAAAATTAGTCGTGGCGCCCCTGCCGGGTAGGTAACCATTGTACGAACACAAAGGAGGAGGGGGAGAATACACACGCACACAAGAAATATATATATTAAGATATAAGAGATTCCCACCTATATATTGACTCATCACGATATCTCTGGAACCATAAGGCGTAGCGACTTGAAATATGGTAGGAATATTCCTTTCGCCGAGTAGAGGTCAGCTAAGAACGGATTTTACGAAATTCCACCCACAAGGGGGGTTGCGGGGGGTAATCAGGGCGGGACAACGTCAGCCGGGCCCGCTAGTGTATACATATAATAAGAATGTAAATGTAACGTGTCCCTACTTTAACATTTTTGTAAAATAAAAATGTTGCAGGCGTCTATGGAATAAGTAATAAAATACTATTCAATCATTTTTAGAAATGCCTGTCTGTTGGAACACGCATCACTTCTAAAGTACTGCGTTCACAATAAAATCTCAAAAATCATAAAACATATCCTCTAGTAACATTTCATCTTGGTTTCATTAAAATCGATTTACGCTCACAAAAGTTATTGTAATTTTAATGACGACGCGACTTAGTACGAGAGAAAAGTAGATAAGTATTTTTTTTTTATTTATTTATTAATAAGATAAGATAAGGACTTAATACATTCAAACGATTGTATTAGTCTCTGTTTTTTACATTAGGTTTCACGCAGCACAGTTAGTATTTTAATAAAATCAATCAAATATTGAGTTGGTTTTGACTGACCATTGGCTTGAGTATTTTGTACTCTTATTTTATTGCGTGCTTTTTAATTCGTAGTGCCAATTTTTTTTTGCTGTGTTTATAGAACAACTGATCTGGTATTGAAAATATCTTCATAACCTTCATTACCTGACTAGTGATTGGTTATGGATATGTCATTATTTTTAAACCTGCTTTATGGTGATCGCGATCCAGGTAGACACAATTTTGTGTCCACTCGGCATATATATACAATTAGTTCATATACTGAATCCACATCTCTCATATTAATTGATAATGTAACGGTAATTCAAATTATATATAGCTCCTGTTTTTTAGTATACAATCTTTTGCGTATCTAAAACACCTTTTTTATTAAGACTTGAATGATCGTTAGTTCCGATTCACGGTGACTTCCGTAATTTTTTTTTTCGAATTATTTTAACATCTTGTCAGGTGTACATCGCGTGTGCTATTGTTGGGTTTTTATAGATTTTCTTATATACATCCCATGCTACTTCAAAATGTCTATATAAAAGTCGATACTGCTATTAATCGCCTAACTCCCATCACGTATAATATATACAATTAGTCAAGATAGTATAACTACCTATGTTATTTGTAATCTTTTTATGGTCTATTAAATACAACTAAGAGCTAGTAAAAAGCATAAATCTCGCTCACCTTCCTCGAGTTCTCTATTGTAACTTGTTTGAGTTAGTTATTCTATAGCGTTACAGAACACACCCTACAGACGCATCTTATGGTAAAAAAAATTATAGTCTTTTTCGTTCATAGACGTTTGTTGCTCTAATCTATACATATAAATGAAATTAAAGTATCACTTGTGTGTGTGTGCCTGCGACGTTTGAAATCACTGAATCGATTTTCTGGAGGCTTTTAATGATATACAGTAAATATTTGCTGATGTAATCACCACCTGTAGTGCAGTGAAGCTGTTAAGGCATTGCTAGGCCAATATTGTAATCAGATCGAAAAAAAAAAGCAATCACCATCCAGAACCCTCCATCCCCTATGCCATCAAAAATAAGCAAATCAAGGACCCCCATTAGTATTTACGTAATACTTGACTGACCTCTATTGAAACTGTATTAAACTAATGGTAAAGCGGATTTGAGCGGGTATTTATTCAGTGGTTTAACGTCTGTGAAAATTTAAACGTCACGAGACGTCAATTTATCAGATTTGCGGAATTTTGGCACGTCAAACTCGGGCCTGCGCAAAAACAGACGCGAACGTTGAAATGTTACCTTAATATTTGGAAGCGTCCATTAATTACTTGAAGGTTTCCAGAAATAAAATAAAGAAAAACTGTTAACAATCTGTCACGTAACTTGGTTGTTTTTTTTTTTTTTTTGTAATATAACTCGTAGTGGATCGACTCATGACGTCACACCTTTCTCCTGAAGATGGGTCATATTGTGGAAGTGTCCCGTTATGGGACAATGGAGACATCGATATCTGGGACACACGTCCGGTTCTAAGAATAATGTGGCGCGTATTGTGTTCAGTTTTCCATCGTCAGTTGTTAATGGACTGAGTTTCGCGAATTTTATTTGTAGATTTTCTTTAAATGATTTCGCTTTCAGTGTGGTCTAAATTGGATCCTTGTTTAATATAATTTCTTAGAAACGTTTTTTCATTTGAAGATGATCTATAACAAAATCATATCCGGTGACATCTTTGAATATTTCATTGTCTTATCAAGTTTGTACATTTTATTTTAAACACTTAGGAAATCTGCTTAACAAAAACATTAAATTACATATAGAGACATAAACGAAGGCCATTTATAAGTTTCCGCATCTAGCATTATACTTATAGGGTTCTTTTGTATTTCATAATTGGCAATGAATCCTTAGTGGTCAATCTGACTGTCTTTTCGTTGATAGAAAAGTATCATCGTAGCAAAAATCAATGAGATTCTTTATTACTTACTGCTGTTACTTGAGATTGTTTACCTAGTTTCGTTGAAATAAGGCTTTCATGTTATTTTGCGAATATACTCTATTTGAATGTAAGCTCACATCGAACACAAGAATTCATGCTGATGGTACTAAGAGGAATTTTAAGAAAAAGGTAGAAACTTCAAAGATTTCTCATTAATCAGTTATACGGTCAACTAAACTTAGCGTGGCATACATGATACAATGTAAAATGTCAAGTCAGCTGGTGAGGCGTTGAAAGTCTCGGTACATTAAATGCCTACGTTGCTATTAAACATTTGTCTCAGTCACACCAGTGTGAAAGGAAAGGGAATAGACATTCACTAATGAAAACACTCTTGTGTAGTATGAATGATCGATATGCTTATGAACAGGGTTACTGCGTGCGATATTTTATTTGGAATAATTTTATTGTGGCCCTCCATTACTTGAACCGAATGATGAATATCTTTGATTTCTCTTAGAATTAAATCCTTAAGAATATGATTGGTACGACTTTCATTGACGTCCGTTGAATTAAGGGTTGGGATGAGGATGGGAAGGAAGGGAGGAGAGGTACTACCCACCCTTTAAAAGGAAAAGTTGCGGAGCCCACCCCTTTTCGAGTTTTTTTAAATTTTTAATTCTGGTACTTACGTATACATATAATGCACCGAGGTCGGCTCGCGTCATCTTTTTTCGCAAGTCTAACCTAACCAAACTGGGACGAAAATGTTTTGTTTTTTAAAAATCATCAAGTTGCTAATATACAAAACGAAGTGCACTCGCCAATCGCAAATGACACTGACACATGACGCAAATAGCGTAGTTCATTTTTTACGTTCCGTTTCATCAACTTTGCACGACATTTTACACCACAAAGAATATACTGGGCATAAGTTAATACAGATTTAGTTATCGATTGTAATTTAATATACATAAACTGTTACATATAAATGAGTATGAAAACCTATTGAAATGAGTACAAAATATAATTATTTTGTAAATTTATATAAAATAAAATGTTACCGAACCTATGACAACTTAACCGTCGGTAAAACGAAACGTTAAATGACGAGTAGTCTATATAATCTGTGGTAGAAATTGCATAAATATTGCAAAAATAATTGATTTTCAATTATTTTTTTCACAAAAACTACGAGTCTCCGCATGTTGAAACTTTGCGTGTGTGCTTATAATAGTATAACCTTTCTGTAATATCAACCCCCAACTCGACGGACGTCAATGGAAAGCTAAACCATATGATTATTCATTCGCACTAAAAAGTGGTTTGACCGGTGTAATATCAATACGATGTCCGCAAGTCCGAAACCCGACATGTACCAACGAATTTTGCGGTATTCACGTACATTTAATAATTTAAATTGGTAACACTTTTGGCTAACGGTAAAGGAAAACATCGTGAGGAAACCTGAACCTGAGGTATGTTCTTGTAACACCATTGTATGTGAGAAAACATAGAACTGTGGATTTCTCAGAATTTGAAATCGCCAATATGTCGAGGGACTATGTGGTGATTAGACCCATACCTTCCTTCGGCAAGAGGCTTATAGCCCTGCTGTGGGTCTCTCACAGGCTGATGATGATGACTAAAATAGTCATAAGTTTTTGTGTAAAATTTATTAGGTTCATAATCCAGACATGAAGGCGGATACGTTCACCCAATAATAGGATAGCTGGTTGAAGGACTGACATGTGCTTTTCGAATCAATTAGTAATATAAAATAAAATATTGTTAGTGACAATCCTAATGTTAGAAGAAGCATTGTTCCTCCCGCGTGTTCATAACAATAGAGAAAGACGATGCGTGACCACTTCTGATATACAGACGTGTTGGAAATAGTACAAGCTGTCTTTACTACGCTGGTAATGCTGTGCTATGAATTAAAATTAACCAGCAATTCAAACATTATTTTTTTATTTAATTTTTAAGTTTAATTTACAATTGTCAAATGGTGCATATCATTTAGCTATAGTTTAACCTATGTTCATTTTTATTATACTGTTTGTCCAACATATGGCCTGATAATGTAACTAAATAGGGTAACAGCCTAAATGTAGAAATTGGGAGAAGTTTGGATGTCTGAATAAACTGTTAGATTCTTGGCAATAATTTTCTAATGTGTTGGTGTAAGCTACTCAGGCTGGCACTGAAAAAGTTTTTTTTTGCAATAACGTTTGTCCCTTTAACTAGTCAATGCATGTTTAAACCTATTTTAAGACCGTGCAAGGGCTTAACGAGCGAAGCAATATTCTTCAATTTATACCTGTAGTAGTATGATTCAAAATATTTTTACTTTAATACCTGCATCGTTTCATTGGTATTTTATATTTAAAAAACAAAAAAATGTAATATAAAAAGTATGAAATACGTATTTAAGAATGTTGTTAATTTCCTGTGAACGGCAATTTAACGCGCAACGCTGTTGAATTATACATTTTAATGGTCATTTAGTAGATAAATTCTATTAATTAACTGTAGTAATGAACATGTCTGCGGGTTTATTTCGTTTTTATTTACATTCTTCCACATAGCTTTCAGTATTTTATTTTAATAGATCGCAAAAAAGAAGGTTCTTTGTTTCCCTAGTATTTCTATTTATGTAGTATTCTTAAAAACACTTGATGCCTGATTATTATATTTCTTTTGCTGCGTTAATCTATCTACTTATGGGAAAGTTTTATCACATAAAATATTAACTTACCATTCAAATGACATATAAACTTATTCTTTACTGTTTTTCATGAATAAAGTAGTTTATTTGGTTATCAGTTGTAATAGCAACATTCAAAGGGTACGCTAGAAAATAGACTATAAGAGACAGAGAGTGGACATTCCAACTGTTCGTTGTAACTGAGATGGATTTTACTTTTACATGTGTAAATCAGGTTCTCACCTTTAAAGGATTCGCAAAGTAGAGTCCAAGTAGACGAGACTCCAAAATTTAAATTGTTATGTATCAAAAATGGTGACAAACAGCAACTGTTTATATATACTAAGTCTGGCCATAAATACTGTTACAATTAAAAATAAACAAAATATTACATTTGAAAACAAAATATTAAAATGGAGTGGGGTGCTAAAGAGAACCGCTGTGATTGCATTACACAAAGTAGGTATGGAGCCAAATGCAATATTTAAAACTCTCCATACGCTTGGTATTAGTAAAATGTTTGCGTACTGGGCTATTAATAGGTACAATGAGACCTCCTCTGTTTGTGACAGAAAAAGATCTGGCCGTCCACGTAGTGTTCGTACGAAAAAGGTGGAAAGAGGGAAGGAAGAAGGAGGAAGGGAAAGAATTCGAAGAAATCCTGTCCGAAAGCAAAAGTTTTTTCTCGGGAGATGAAGATAGCACCTAGAATCATGTCGCGTATTTTAAAAGATGACTTAGGACTTGCAGCCTATATGAGACGTACTGGTCATTTCTTAACTGATAATTTAAAAAAGAATAGGGTGATAAAATCGAAACAAAAATTTTGTTTACGGATGAGAAAATTTTACAATTGAGCAATATTTTAACAAAAAAAAATGACCGTATTTATGTTCAAAGCTTTAAGGAAGCTTCCCAATTAGTCGACAGAGTGCAACGTGGGCACTATCCGACTTCAGAGATGGTTTGGTGGGGTATTAGCTATGAAGGAGTGACTGAGCCATACTTTTGTGAGAAAGGTATCAAAACATCGGCACAAGTGTATCAAGCTATCATTCTTGAGAAGGTACTGAAGCCCCTTAACAACACTATGTTCTATAATCAAGAATGGTCCATCCAGCATGACTCGGCGCCGGATCATAAAGCTCGGTCTACGCAGTCTTGGTTGGAAACGAACGTTTCGGACTTCATCAAAGCTGAAGACTGACCGTCGTCTAGTCCCAATCTTAAACCGCTGGATTATGATTTATGTTCAGTTTTAGAGAGTACGGCTTGCTCTAAACGCCATGATAATTTGGAGTCCCTAAAACAATTCGTACGATTGGCAGTTAAGAATCTTTCCATGGAAAGAGTGCGTGCTTCTATGGATAACTGGCCTCAACGTTTAAAGGACTATATTGAAGCCAATGGTGACCACTTCGAATAAGCTTTTTATATTTTAAATTGTTTTATATTTATGTATTAAACTAACACAATGTAAAAGTAATAAATATTATTTGTAATAGAAAATATTTTTTGTTTCTTTGTTTCACTATTTATGGCAAGACTAGGTAATTAGATCAAGGAGTTATTAACATTAATAATTTGAAACTTAGGAGCGTTTCTGCAGAGGTAGGAGGAAACATGTAAACTTCATTGTCAACAATAATGTTGACGAGCAGACAAATTTCAGCTTAGTGCAATATCACGTTTTATGTCATCAGGATGTCAACGCAGCAGAATTATGCAGATATCGCATCATCATAACATTAATGCAGCCATACTCAACCTGCGGCCCGCCGGGACTTTGTAGTGGCCCATCCGATTATACTTTATTTTCAATTATTTTAAATTTCGTGCCCATCAGAAAAACTATGAGCACGCCGAGTAAATTAAATAGATTCCAGAGAACCCGACCGCAATGCGTTCTTTATTATATAAGTGTTATACCAAGCTTGTTTTATTGTACAATCATTTTTTACTATATTAATACGTTGTTAATTTGAAATTACTTTTTTTTAATTTAGTACATAAATATTTGTAGTTTGCGGCCCGCGACACCGTGAGTGAAACGTGTTTGTGGCCCGTTTAAAAGAAGGTTGAGTACCACTGCATTACTGTATTTGAAATTCGTTTACGGTTTGTGTTTTATTATTTAGCAAGGATTTACAATGACACGTTTTAAAGCTCAGATATCAAGGTTTCATATTATATTCTTGCGCCTCTTTGTGAAAAATTTTAAATGCGAATACCTATTGTTAATTACAAGTCCTTTTATGCATCCTTTTTCTTCAATTATTGTGTCAGAATTTGTCAACGTTGAAGTATTATTGCCGTGGCGGCTACAATATCTTTATTATGTTTTCAATATCATAAGACACTTTCAAGGATTTGCAATTGCCATGGGCAAGTTTATTGTAAAATGAGCACTACTAAAGTTCCCCAAAGAGTTATTGAAGCAACTGAAGATTCACGATCCTTGTTATATTTTGTATTCACTTATACAAATAACTAGCTCTAAGGATTGACATCGCGATCAGCAGCCAATACGGTATTTAAAATTTATAATAGCCGTTAGACACCAAAACCCGCTTGATATGGCACTTAAACTTAGTTCGGCAAATCGGTAATATACTTTGGGACTTTGTTGTAAAACCTAACACTATTACCTACAATCGGTCACAGGTTTTACTGAGTCTAAAACATGGAACGACCGGTTTGTTATAGTTTCTAGTATTTAGACCATGCCGGTCTTTTACAAAATCTTGTTTTTCAAAGTGTTTACGGGCATAAATTAATCTAAAGGGATTATTTTTAAGATTATTTTAATAGAATAATTAACGTCCCAAAAGTATATAATTACTTCTTTGAATTTAATACATAACGTTTAGTTAATACATCTACATACGAATGCCTCTTATCGAATATACTACGTTATCACAGTTGTTCCCAGTTCAGAGGGGTGAATCTAATGGCCCTTTTACTTGCCATCTATTTTCGATGTTAATATCTTCACTCGGTTTAGTAAACAGTGACGTTATTTGTTCGCTGCCTCTTCTATGACGATGAGTCACCGACTAATTTCTTCCAATTTTATCTTAATGTTTCTACATGTTTACTTAAAATAATATATTTTTGGCGTCGGCTTCAACCGCTACTTATATTGTTTCGTAATTTAGTTCTAAGAGTAACATAATATGTGTAATATATATGAATCAGTAATTTATACTGCAGATGGCGTTTTTGTCGACGTGTTTTGCGAATAAATCTGAACAAAGGCACTACCCGAAAACATTCGGACCAGTTGATTGGTCACTATTAGACATGGAATTGACATTTCTAGTTGTACGTCTTTTCTTCTCATGCGTTCACTTGTACTACCTCGTTGTTTCTTTTATCGACTCTGATTGATATACATTCATATTTACGTGATGCGGTAGATACAAATGTTCTTCTCATGAATTCTTATATATATGAATAGCTAGTTATGTTTAGACAGATTCGCGGTGTTGCATCCAACGCAACAAGCCCAAGACGAGGTCTAGGCGTTTTTAAGGAGCCAACATTAAATCTATTTGTAGAAGAATAATATATCTTCTATAAAATTGTAGACATCTCATTCACCTTTAAAAATTGACAACGCGGAACCGCCTGACTCATCCATCACCATAACATTCGTCTAGTTTTTCTGCTTGTCATTTTTTATACGCACCCGACTCCAAGCAGACGTTGCGATTTGCCGTCATGGAATCCTTATGCCCTTCTAATAAGATTCGTATTTTCGTGATTTGCTTTCGAATCGCTTTATCACTGGGTCATCGACACAGTTCTTTGAAGCTATAGATTGTTTTTTATATATTCGAAAGTGAAAATGACTGCACATGTCATAGATAAGTACAGTGGTGTTAAGTGTAATCTTGTGAATTGCTAGCATCTGTCCGCGGCTACTCACGTGTTTTTTTAAGGAGTAATCATTTACGATTTGTTATTTTACTTTATGTTGTTAAAATACGAGTGTATTTTGTGATTTACCAAAACTATTATTTATACATAATTTTTATAGGCTAACTATTTTTGAATTCAGAATTTCAGTAAAATCAATTGTTTTTAAAGTCATTCGAAAATAGAATGCATTTTTTAATGTAATAATATTTTTTTTTACTAAATATAAAAGTTTTATTGGTGAGCGTAGTGTACAAAGTTCCATCACAATCGGTTGAAAATAAAACAAAATTTTAATTTAAAAAAAGCTTTTTTGACGATTTAGTTCAATTTGGGAATTATATAAACTTCCGATGCTTAATGTATAAAAATCACTCAATCCGTTTTGAGTTAAATCCAGACATACAAACAGATAGACAACAAATTTTTAACGTACTATTTGACGATTTATTAATATAGATTAGATTTAATATATAACAACATATCGAGTAGAAACTGGTGCTTTGGTTTTCTACCTGGTTCGCACTCATTTTTTTTAGCCAAAATTGTATTCTGTATTTTTTATCATTATTTAATTCTTTGTATTCCAATCGGGTATGAGCTGTGTACCTTGTCACACAACGTTTTTACTTATAGCGGTCCGTTATATAAATGTTAGTTTATTTTTATCGTTGACTGTACGTACATAGCTAGTTTTTATTAGTATAGTTTTTGCTCATTTTTATATCGATAAGTGTGCACTTTCTTTTCGTCTGCTACGCATTGCGGCAGGAGAGAATGTAGGTACGATTGTACGAGGTAATAATATCTTAGAAATTTGTGGTTAGGAGAGCGCTTTCCGAATAGGGACAATCGGAATCCAGGACGCAATGAATATAGATAATAGAGTAACTTATCATGTGAAAATAACATTATATTTACATTCTTATTATATGTATAGATAAAGGCTACATTTAAAATATACATACTTCACTATCATGGTTTGTTTATGAAAATTTTGAATACAATCAGTTTGACCCCCATTGTTCGATAATATAAATATATTTTATGAATGCAGCCGGTACACCTTGTCGTTGAAATTGAATACCAGTCTGATAAGAAAGGTTTACAATGTTTCTCCTTTTTTAGTCGGGAATGTGTCATGGTTTTCTAATGAATTTGGTTTACGCGATCGCGCCCACGCTTATATTATTCTCTGTATCTTAGTTTTTATGAATGAAACGTCATATACCCTTATTACGCATGTGCTGAAAATAAATGTATCAGTTAATTTGCGAGATGTTGGTTGAAATTGAAATCTGTACATTAAATGATGTGCTTTAAACGGGGCGTCCATTAATTACGTGAGGGAATGAAGGGGAAGGTCAATTCGAATCTCATTATATCTCACGTGAGGGTGAGAGGGGGTTTCGACAAATATCACGTAATTTTTTTCGGGTAAAAAATAGTGTAAACATGTGAGAAAATCAAATTAATTTAAAGTGAAACATGTTTCTAGAATAAAATATCCCGAAATCTAACACGATTCTACTACATATTAAAATCCGTAAATATATATAAAGGTACTTAGTATTGATATTTCGAAATGTAATGTAATAATAATGGTAATTAAATGTAATAAAAGTAAAAATAATAAAGGTAATTGTTTTTTTAATAAATCAAAAGCATATACATTTTTTTTGACAACTAGCTCAAGGGTGCGCGGCACACCTCGGCTTGGGCTGTTGACTGATACTTGCAATTCGCGACCTATCTGAGCTAACCTAAGTTAAGCTAACGATTCATACATATATGAGTTGTTAAAACATGTATGTGTACCAAGCATACATGTTTTTTTGTAAGTGGAGAAATCCTACATTGTATACACCTCCCACGCCCGGGGACAGTGAGAGGGTTATGCCAGACTTCTACTGACTAAAACTCCACTGCCGCCTAGCACATGTGTGTGGACCAGGGAACCAGGGTGACGAAAGCAAACTCCTACGCCCTGGTCACGCGCTCATATCGCCCTTTGATGGTAATACGGGGATCATCTTCTCGTAGAGACAAGACTCTCCTTGGCCTCATTCAGAAGTTGCGGCTATCCCGTGCTTCTTCGTCACGGGTCCTCCTTTCCTTGGCAATGGACGCCCTCGCGTCCATTACCAGGAGGTTGTTCTTCACGGAGACATTTGATGATACCTGCCACCACCACGTCTCCTTCCTCGGCTGGGTCTACTACGGCGTGCTGGAGAAGCATCAGCAGCCCTCTCCCTTTCTCGCTCTGCTTCCTTTTTGCAGGACATAATGCCTTTACAACATGTGAGGACCGCTTGCCAAGCCCTCTCTTCGCCGACCATACCGCGAACCACGGCCACCAGCGAGAGGTCATCTCCTATGACAGCTACCAGCGCACTTCTTTATTTAGCCCATGCAGGGCACTCCTTTAGGGTATGCTCAGCTGTGTCATGATCGCTATCACAGTGGTGGCAGCGTGACGTCGACTCTTTCCTCACGATCTGATGCAGATACCTACCAAAACAGCCGTGGCCGGTCAGTATCTGCACCAGTCGAAACGTGAGCGGTCCGAATTGTCTACCCACCCATTCTCGAAATACAGGGCGGATAACCTCGATGGTTTTGTGGCCCGCCCTGGGTGAGGCCACAGTCTAGTACCATAGCTCCAACTCGATGTTCCGCAGATGTATCCTGAAGGCCTCCTTCTCCCTTGGGGCCATCCTTTCCTATGTATCCTTTACTATTTCATAGTAAAGCAGTTTTTACTTGAGCAGAGATGCAGGCATCGGCAAGTCTCCAATAAACTATTCAAGCGCGACTTCTGTCAATTAGCTAAGAGACTTTATTATCCAATTCTATAATACAATAGTTTTTATTTATCAATCCGCGCCATATACTTTCTAAGTGGATTTTGTATTGGCCGGATAAAAAAATATGTATAGTCCTGACCGGTATGGTATTCTTGGTTTTCCTCCCGAACAAGCCAAAGGCTACGTTAACGGTAAAATAACACAAAACGTTATCGCAACCTACGAATACGCAAGCATTATGCTACAAACAAAAGTTGTGTAAGGGAGAGCACTCCACGTTGTTCATACTTTAAATCACGTAACCTAGAAAATATTTTTTGCATTATCATGTCGTTATTACAAATTGCAATACGATAGAAATCAGCATATGACCGACAGCAGAATAACTTATAGCAGTTTATAACGACAGTTATTTTAATGTATATTATTGCTATTCTCATCTTTATTAAATACTAGCCGACCCGTGCCCACTTCGTTGGGCGGTAATAGGCATTATCAAGCTACAACTTTTCTCTAGAACTCTATCATATATATCTCATAATTAAGGCAGCGTTCGTAAGAAACGTTTTCGTTCCACCATTTTTCTCCGACTCCCCAGATATTACCCCTTACAACCTCACAAACTTTACCTCTGTATAATATTAGTATAGATTAAAGATAATATAATTAGTTAATAGCTTCTGCCCGTGACTTCGTACGCGTGGAATAGTTATTTTGGGCTAAGACGCAGCGGAAGCTCTCAAAAGGAAAAAAAGCCCCGATTTTAAAACATTTTTCATTGTTGCTCCGCTCCTATTGCCCTTAGCGTGATGATATATAGCCTATGACACTCACAAATAACGTGGCTTTCTATAGGTAAAAGAATTTTCAAAATCGGTTTAGTAGTTCCTGAGATTATCCTCTACAACGTCACAAACCCACAAACTTTACCTCTTTATAATATTAGTATAAGTATATAGATTATAGCCCCTGCCCGCGACTTCGTTATAGTTATTACTTTGGGCTAACGATGACACACAGCAGAAGCTCTCAAAAAAAAAACACCTCGATTTTGAAACATTTTTCATCTGTGCTCCGCTCCTATTGGCCTTAGCGTGATGATATATAGCCTATAACCATTCTCAATGAATGAGCTATATAACACTGAAAGAATTATTCAAATCGGACCAGTAGTTCCTGAGATTACCCCTTACAACGCCACAACGTCACAAACTCACAACGTCACAAACTTTACCTGTTGATAATATTAGTATAGATTTATTATTATTTATAAATTCCTAACTAATATAAATATGAAACTGAATTAATTTGTTTGTTAAAGACATTTTGTTCGTACGTTGTCAATGGTACAGAAAAAGACATACGAGTACCTTTTAAAAAAGTACTGTTCCCAAACGATTCCTCGAATCTACATTAACACGAACGAATCCGTCGTCTAAAGTTAGTATATTGCTGTTTAAAATCGCTGGTCGTCAATCCTACTTGAACTGCTTACAGGTTGTTGTTACCTGTCGGTGTTCCGAGACTCAGTGCTATGAACCGTACTACCTGACTTGGTAATCCGATAGCTAAGTTATACGCCATTAGTCGAACAAACACGACACCGAGACAAGGGTTGCCAGATTTTATAACGAAATTTTCTTACAATATCCCTGACTTTTTAGTTATTTACATGATATATTTTTTGAATTTATCAATCAACGGGATCTCTAGAACGCTCGTCTTAAGCCTATCTTTTTTACATTTTTCATAATTTTAGCTTACGTTGATAGAATGATTTTCCTCTTTAAGAAAATCCTGATAATAACAGCTTTCTCAATTTAATTGACAAGGGTCAACGTTTAGAACAAGTCTGAGAAGTTTGTATCGACTGATAACCCTAAAAAACCGAGAGACGCGCGAAGCGATAATATTGTGACCTCCCTAATAGCACCTTACAGTATATTTAAACTGTGGAACCATTATTGTTAACGGGCGATTATTTCGTCGATAATCGTATATTTCAATAAATCGAGAATTTAATGGATAATATAATAACGCAACGAAACACATGCTTGCAACTGTTGGAATAGAAGAACATTAAAAATGCGATGATTAGGAGATATACTCTTTGACAAAAGAAACTCAGTAAGGTTATTACTTAAAAAAATAATGAATTACGGTCGATTTACAAGCACTGGACAACCATTAGTATGAAATAATATATTAAGCAGAAACAAACTAGGTATACTAACAAATTTTTTGAAACTCAGCCATTGAAAATGATCAGTTGTAATGAATTTATTTTTGAAAATACCGTAAGAAATGTCGTAATCGAAATTACAAATGAACATTTTTGTCAACGTTTATTTGAATTGTTATATGTTCATATTTGTTTGCTATATCGTTTACAGAAGCAATTTGGTATACAGCATTAATACATGCAGTAAAGTCTAGTTCACACGTTGCTCTATACGTCAATGTATTCGATTTCTTATTATTTCTCACAGTTATATTTGCCTGAATGTAGAAATAAACGTACTAGCAATGACAAGTATTTGATTAGATGTTACTTTGCACTTCCGCATGGAATTGATTGGCCGCTGCCAAGTCTCATTGTAATGAAAAGCGTTTGATTTCATTTGCTCGACGTATTACTTAAAAATGTTAAATCGGAAACTAAAAACAGTAATTAATAGTAACTAGTAATAGTAAACAAGGCAGAAAACACGTAAATAATAGGTCTTTACCTATGAAATTGCCGTTCTGCAGTACTGGCCATTTCAAATCAAAATAATTTTTGTTTGGCTAAGAATTCTAATTTCAAATTAATTTTATTTTAAAAACATGGAATTCTTTTTCCAAAAGTAGTCAGAAAACACGTAAATAATAGGTCTTTACCTATGAAATTGCCGTTCTGCAGTACTGGCCATTTCAAATCAAAATAATTTTTGTTTGGCTAAGAATTCTAATTTCAAATTAATTTTATTTTAAAAACATGGAATTCTTTTTCCAAAAGTAGTGATTTGTTTATTGATTAGTGTTACATTTTCATCGCATTTCATCTTTTTTGTCATCATGGATACGTTAAAAATTCGAGTAATTATGGAATATGAGTACCGTCGTGGCAGCAACGCGGCACAAGCGGCACGCAACATCAACGACGTTTACGGAGCTAACACTACAAACCAACGCACCATCTGTTATTGGTTTGCTCGCTTCCGTTCTGAGAATTTCGACCTGAAAAATGAACCTCGCGGTATATTAACAGTGATGCACTGCAATATCAGCACCTCCAGATATCAGTATTTTCATCATTTTTTTGTCACTTTTTTACAAAAATATACATTTATTTCTAATTTACACTATTCTTAATCCAAATGTATTAAATTTTATTTTCTGTTTTTTTAGTTGGATTTTTTATGAAAGCGTATTTTTTTAGTTTTTTTAAACTATTATTTATTTTTCATTTTTTAGTTAAATTTTTTTTACTTTTTTTTTTCGGATTGTTGCATTGTCATCGACCTTTGGCAGGTGTGCAAAGTTTGAATTAAATCTAATTGTTCAAAGTAGGACAAAATCGAGCTCAAAGGGGTCGGTTACATACATACATACAGATGAAGCTAATAAAAGCGTGATAAAAAGGGTCTCATTATGATTGATCAATTTTTTTTTAAATTATATTAGTCGTATATAAACCGATGTACATTTTTATGTACAAATATTTTGTTGCTCGGATTATGCTCCATAGATCGTAATAGAGAATACTATTTTTAATCATGTAATACGCATGTATTAGATAATTTTCACCTCCTCTGAATGTTTAAAAATTTTAATCAACGGGTATAGTGATGCATGAGGAGTCGCCTTTATAATACGATGCCAATTACACGTTACGTCATTTATTTGAATTATCTGTTAGATAGTGTGTAATACATTTTCAAACGAGTTCAAATTTGTCAAGCTTTTAATATGAAAATTGTTTAATTCACACCTGTGTGCATTTTTTCGTTGTATTTGTTTATTACTTAATTTAGTGTGAGATTAGCTAGCTACCTATGTAATATACACACAATTTATTAGAAAATCTGAACAGTTCCGTGTTTTAGACTTGGGATGAAATCTATAAAGCGCACTCAGAGTTATCTCAGGTTAAAGTCCAAAGCATATATTAGTCACTTATACTCTATTAGCTTATAGCTTATAGTCGCAAGCTTAGCATTTACTTAGCTTTTGCTGAGCTAAGTTCAAGTCATCAAATGCAACGATTTACGAAAACTTGGGTATTACTCATACGAATAAAAAAAAGGTGATGAAATGTAACAATGACATTTCTATACTTTTTTGATTATCCGTATTACTTGATTGTCATTGGTGTGATCCTTCATTGCAGGAATGTCAAGAGCGGCTTCCCTTGTTTTTTTCGCTCTCGGTTGACTTATTTCTTTAATTTTTTTAATATTCTTTCAATATACATGTGGTTCAATTTATTTACAATTAAAGACACTTTATAGACCTGACGCGCTATTGAAACAACACTAATCAGAAACTTAACGTAATCAGACTATAAATTTGAAACCTAAGATTGCGCTGAGTTAAACTTAGCGAGGTATAAACTCAGCTAAAGGTAAGATAAAGATTAGTACGCACTATAGATTTCACCCTTAGTAATCCATGTTAGAATAACGCCTATTGGCGCACATGATATAATGACGTGTTCCAATGTACACAATAGTAAATTGTCAATTGCACAATCACGTCCGTCCTGCATTACAATGTACTCAAGTCATTGTTGTCTTGGTGTCGGTTACCAAACCTGAAACTAAAATGTCAGCATCAAATGATAATGTTTTTAGAAGTTGTAACACTTACACTCGACGAAATGTTTTTTTTTAATTCAACCGATGATGAGTGACTACAACGGTGACTGTCCAGAATGGAATAATCACGTCGTAATTGTGTAACAATAAAGTAAATTTTCAAAAAAAAGTATTAACCGACTTCAATATCAATCAAAAACCCATAAGGCACTAAAAAGCGGAAAATAAATAGTTTATCAAATTAACCAAATTAAATAAAACATATGAATATGTGTGCTACCTAGAGATGTATTGGAAGTCGGTGCCAACCGAAATTTCAAATTTGTTCCAGGTAGAAATGTATTACAGAGACGACTTAAACTTTGTACCTATGTAGATGATATGATTTTCGGTTCGCACCGACTTCCAATACATCTCTAGGTAGCACACATATTCATATGTTTTATTTAATTTGGTTAATTTGATAAACTATTTATTTTCCGCTTTTTAGTGCCTTATGGGTTTTTGATTGATATTGAAGTCGGTTAATACTTTTTTTTGAAAATTTACTTTATTTTTCCATTTTTAGTGTACATAAATATATTTTACTAGCAGTGCCCGCGAACTCCGTTCCGCCTTAAGTATATTAAAATATGCGCATTTTTGCGGTATGGTATGCGATATGGTTTCAATTGGTTGTACAATAAGTAACGTTTGGTACGAACGCAACCTTATCAATAATCCGCGATAGTTTCTACCACCAACTCGGCTACCATCGCTTCACACATAATACACCTTAAGTAATGTAATTACAATGCTTGCGTCATGTTGCAACACAGCAACGAACATAAGCACAATAGGCTCCTAAGAATTGAACAGTTTTTTTATAATATTGGTGGCAAACGAACATACGGGTCACCTGATGGTAAGTGATCACGGCCGCCCATGGACACCTGCGACACGAGAGGAAACACAGATGCGTTGCCGGCCCTTAAGAAAGGAGTAGGCTCGTTTCTTGAAATTTTCTTACTTTGTCACGGATCCCATAATCAGAACCTAACCAAACTCTCATCAAACTACCCTTGAAGTACGTCCTTTCTAATAAAAAATGAATCATCGAAATCGGTTAGCGTGATATTGAGTTATTCGTCTATTTGTCGTGTACATACCTAATGCAAATTTAAAACTTATACGGTTTTGCACTGGATGCCGTTGTCGGAACTGGACCAAATTAAAATGGGACCACACGGGAAGTACCAGCTTCCAAATAAAAAAAAAATTATCAAAATAGGTTCATCCAGTCCAAAGTTATGAGGTAACAAACATAAAAAAAAAAAAAAAAAAAAAAAAACATACAGACGAATTGATAACCTCCTCCTTTTTTGAAGTCGGTTAAAAATGGTAAAAACTTCTAGGTCATCCAATAGAGATTGGTTGACCAGGAAAAACCGATGCGCGATGAAATTTTCACTATATTTTTCACAGTTTTCACAGAATTTTTCACTATATTTGTTATGATTCATTTTCAGTATATGAATCGTTACATTTCAACATGAGCTAAATCCTATTATAATCGTTCATATGACATGTTTAATTTTATTTAAATTTCCAGTTTTTATACACCGAGAACGAAGTTCAAATTTTGCCTTTCATAAAGTTTTTAGTTTCTTTTTTATGATCTTCATATTTTACACTAGCCTCTGCCCGCAACTTCGTCCGCGTGGAATAGTTACTTTGGGCTGACGCTAACACGCAGCGGAAGCTCTCAAAACCCTGATTTTGAAACATTCTTCATTGGTGCTTCGCTCCTATTGGTCTCAGCGTGATGATATATAGTATACCGCCTCTCTCGATAAATAAGCTATCTAACTCTGAAAGAATTTTTCAAATCCGACCAATAGTTTCTGAGATTAGTGCGTTCAACCAAAGAAATAAGCTTTATAATATTTAGTATACTCGTAAACTACTTTTCTCTCGTACATACCTCGAGCCGTCATTCAAATTACAATAACTTTTAATAGAGTGAACCGATTTTAATGAAACAATGATTCCGTTATTCTCGAGGATATACTTTATGATTTTATTGATAGATTTTATTGTAAACCCAGTACTTTAGAAGTGATGCGTGTTCACACAAACAAACAGACAGACATTTCTAGAAATGATTGAAATGTATTCTATTACTTATTCCTAGACACCTGCAACAATTTTTTTCACGAAAATCAAAAAAATGACACGTTAGATTTACATTCTTATTAAATGTATAGATACATGTACAAAATTTGAGGATGTTGAAGACTAAAGTAAAATGTTATTTTGAAATGTAACGATACATATAGTCGTATCTCTAAAATTACTTTAAAACTGTGTTTGTTACATAAAAGTAATTGAAAAAATATTGGTAATCATGGAAGTCAGTAGAATCATAAAAACAAACAAAGAGTATAAAAGTTGCTTCTATTCGCCAAAAAAAAATACATAATATATCTACATATATTGGGCGTATCCCTTCGGATTCTTTGGTTTTATTACGGGTCTCCAGAGGCGCTGTGAACTTCATTCGAGGGTACCGAGTTGAACGGAACTCAAGTTTATTATGTTTTGATATTTTTACCTCGTCCTGTTCTGAATTTCTCGCAGATTTTTCCTAATATCTACGGCTTAGAATCGTTATTTATTATCTACTTACGAATAATGTAACGAATGTATTTTTTTAACTATTCACCAATGCGAATTGAATACGAATACTTGTTATCATTATTTGCGAAAGTGTTTTTACGGTTTTTAAATAAGCCAATAGTTTGTTTAATGATATCATGGCAGATGGATAACATAAACAAGTTTTTTTTTCGGCCAAGCTATACGGAATAAGTAATTGATGTTCCATATCACACTAATTTAATGATTTTTATAAGTAAAATTTTAAATTATTTGTTACTGCCGGTAAATATTGTTATTCGTAAATATTTGGAGGAATATTGCGAACGCGATTTTTTTTAAATACGCAGATATTCGCGTATGAGACCGCATATATAACATAACTAAATCATGAGAATCGCTTGAAAGTAAAAATGTATCAATAGTTAAAGTAAGTTTAACCAGTTACGAATTCACATTTGCTTCTTCACGTTTCTTCATTTGCTTCCTAAAACATTTGTCAAATCATTTTTGCGTTAAACCTAAACCTGCAGACAGACGACATAATGTTTTATTGTCACATGAATGATCACTTGACCTTTTATTAAACATCTATTACAAAACTTAGAAAAAAAGTGAAATGTACCGTCAGAACTACAGATTTCTTAATATAGATGCAATAATTTCTTAATATAGAACAATAATTTGTTGCTTTGTTTAGTACTAATATAACGGATATAACGAATTCTGAAAAATATATTTACCAACAATTATTTTTAACAAAAAAAATAGTTTCATATGCAAATTTGTGACAAAGTGAGAAACAATGCCAATTATGGGTTCGAGTATTGTGATATTAACATTTCTGACGAGAAAATTGCGCATGTAACTCGAAGTTTGTGTATCCATTTAGAGTTAGCACCAGGTCCATTATCACGTCTGCCGGCAACGGGCCGAGGCCAGACGGCCGGCAGACGGGAGAAAGGTTGCCGTGACTCAGCCCGCTCTGATGGGAGTGCGTTGATCTCTCTACGCGAAAGTGAAGCGAACTGTCATGATTGACAGTTTAATCTCTAACTAAATCGTTATCGTCTACACCTTTGTATATAAATCTATACATATAATAAGAATGTGAATCTAACGTGTCTGTACTTTTTAGATTTTCGTGGAAAAAATTGTTGCAGATGTCTAGGAATGAGTAATAAAATACATTTCAATCATTTTTAGAAATGTCTGACTGTCTGTCTGTCTGTTTGAACACGCATCACTGCTAAATTACTGCATTCACGATAAAACCACATAAGAAATCATAAAGCATATTCTTTGAGTAATATTTAGTCTTGGTTTCATTAAAATCTGTTGTTTCTATCAAAAGTTATTGTAATTTTAATGACGACGCGACTTAAGTACGAGATAAAAGTATATAAATAAGTAAATGGACTTAGTATATTCAGATGATTTTATGAGTGAGCCACTGTTTTGTTTTCCTTGGGTTCCACGCGGACGGAGTCGCAGGCACAGCTAGTAAGAGATATAAATGAATAACAGTTTTGTTTAACTATACGTAATTTTATGGTTCGAAACAGCAACAGGCTGGTGTTAACTAATCACTTCTATTTATATCTATTTATAACCCACTTCAAAAAATTGGAGTCTTAATTGAGGTCGGTCAATTATAGGCTTGTGGATCTTGTGGATTGACAACCAACCCATCTGATCGCATCGCAAGTTATTCTTCTGGCAAGCCTTTCACAGCCATTATCACTTAAGTGTTTATCGTCCTTTTTTTCTTCTCTTAGGCTAAGTGCTATTTGCGCATCTGCCAGTGTCCGTATATTATTCACTCGATCACTCTTGTCCAGTTATAAACGTGTTACAATTTCATAAATGTCCTTTATTATTTTTGAACGTCTTCGTGCAAGATACGAGTACATGCGATTTAGTTTAGTAATATTTTAATAACGCAATAAGTACTTAACTAAGATATTGAGGATATTCTAAGGCAATTTGAAATACTCATACCCTGTTAATATCGATATTATATAATACTGGGGAAAATAAATGTATTTGTTACTTATCTACAAAGGTACAGATTACAGTAACGCATAAACACAACTTTTTTAGTTTTTATTTTTGTGAGATTTGAGTCAAACGAACATACGGATCACCTGATGGTAAGTGATCAGCACTGCCGATGAACATCTGCGACACGAGGGGCACCAGAGTAGCGTTGTCGACATTTCAGAAAGGAGAAAAATGTAAAATGATCTGCACTCAAGGACATCCTGTACAATTAGTTTTGGGGTTCAGGATCCAATAAAACATAGTTATTCTAACGTATCGACAGAATCAGCTCTATAAAAATCTTATTTTTCAATAGATTGATACAACTGTTTCTACTAATTATAGTGATAATGTAACTGGGCGTGGATTTTTTTAAATGGAAAGATGTGGAATGTGGTTTCTTTCGCGTTTAATTTATAGAGCCTTAAATGAATATCATCGCACATAAATAGTCGTAAACAAATTTGGTGTAAGACACGACTATTGCATAGGGAGTGGAAACCGCGAAAGCGACGAGCGGCATTGGAACTCCCTAACATAGGCATTCACAGTTCGCTTCTCCTCGTGATCGTCGGACGACTAACCCGGCCTCTGTCCCCAACACCTTGCGCAGCGTTACAGTATAATTTCGTTCTGACTTAACGTGCATTAATTCTACCCTAAATTTTGTGTAGTAATTGCCTCTATTATGAACACTACTTACTACCCACCCTACCGTTGTCAAAAAATTGGCTATAAAATGCAAAAAAAAGTCCTAATCTGACAGGTAGTTGCAGACATTAGGAAGTTAAAAAACAGTTTACTGAACGTATAGGTGGTAGATCCACGGTGAAACTATTACTGGTTTCAGCATGCATGGGTCGGCTCGCTCGGGATAGTACCACCCTCTCACAGAAACACCGACGTGACGTAACAGTTCTTGCATTGTTGCGTTTCGTTTGGTCAGTGAGAGCGGCAGAGGCCCACCTTCCGTCCTCCTTCCCTTCCTCCCCCTCCCCTCAAACACAGGATGGCAATGCACTTGCGACTTCCCTGGTGTTGCAAGTGTCTATAGACGGTGGTGATTACTTAAAATCAGGTGACCCACCTGTTCGTTTGCCTCCAATGATATAAAAAAAACTGTTAAAATAACTGCATCTTTGTAGGTATTGGCAACGCATTGTGTTTTAGCTATTCGTTGGATGTGAAGATAGACTACAAACTCGAAATTTTACGTTGCAGATACTGTGGGCAAATAGGTATAATGTCATATTATGAAATGTATAGAATAACGCCTAGGTTATACAACTTAAAACGAGCAATGAAATTCGTAAACGCACTCGATTGCCCACGATCGCCATCTCTCTAATATAATAAACGGTCTATATTCAGATGTCTGCTCTGATTGAATCCGATTTGCAGCCATAGTTTATAGTAATATTAGTGAGTCTATTCGAATGAAATTTTCTGTCTAAGAATACGTGGAATAACGGACGCAGGAGAAATATCATCATTATCGACGATATTGCTAAAGCGGTAATCCGAAGAACTATTCATAACTTTCACATTACGGACAAAGAGGTGCCAACTATGAAGGGAATACATGAAAAGTTGAGAACAGAAATAAACTATTCAGGTTCAATTTGGTCATTACATAAAGAAGTGTCTCTTTTAGGATTTAAATGGAAAAGGACAGAAGATCAGAAGATAATAGAAAAAATCTTATGGAAAACTTGAGATTTGTTTTCTACGTATAATATTATTGATTTAAGTTTCCGAGACCCGGCCAGCCGTTTTTACCGCCGAAACATTTATATATAGACATGACTCTCACTTCTTCGAAATCTTATTCAGATGGCAGCACTTTTGGTTTGAAGAAACCAATTTCTAAAGGAAATCGTTCAATAATAGTTCATGGCGACGGAGAGGAGGGTTTCATAGCAATTGTACTGCTGATGTTCAAAGCAAATCAAAAAAGTGGTGATTTTCATAACAATATGAATGCAGACGAGACGACAAGACGAAGGTGAGTGGGCGTGTGAGAAGCTGCTGTGAAGCTCACACTCAAAAGCTGCTGCTGGCGCTTAAATTTTTGCTTTTAGTTTTTTTTTTTTCCTGAACAGAAAAGTTTAAAGATTGGGCTGTGGGTACTCAATGCAAAGCAGCTTCTGTTTTTTGTTTGAGTTGAACAGGTTGCAATTGAATATATTGGTTTGGCTAAAGGCCGGCAAGACTTGCGCTCCCCTGGGGGGTGAATTTATTAAGGTTGTTTGTTGCTAGAGCCCTGGAGTGTAGGCTTAGAACTGAGGTGCGTGTGTGGGTTTGGTTTGGGTTTTTTTTTTAGTTGGCTATGCGTTGTTTTTTCGTCGTTGTTCCGTCGCTGCGAGACAAAATAGTGGCGTGGCGGCAAAAGAGGGGGTCGTGAGGGGAATGAGAGGTAACTTGGCGGCGGGTAACGCTCCATGCTTTGTGTGTTCTTGTCATTTGGAATTGCGCGTCATTTTCTCCTCTGGTTTCCCGGTGCGCCACGAGGTACTGGTGGTTGTTATTTGGTTGCTTGAGGATAGGTAATTCTTTTCGATTAATTGTATAAGTATTTTTAAATTACAAATGAAATGATTGTCAATGTTGATTATTGTTTTTAATTATAAGTTGTCCATGATTACGATGGCGCTTTAAATTGGTTTGTTGACAGAAAACTGTAGGACCGACTGTTATAGATATCTCATAGATGGCGTCACGTTTTAATTTTGATTTTATTTTTCAATAACTGAGCCACAGTAACGCGTGGCCGATTCCGCTAGTACTAAATAAAAACAATAGAAATGCGCTAACATACTGCTAACATTTACACTATACCCGTGTACAAAATCGTATGTCTGGTTGTAGCGGCATTGAATGTAACCAATGATCCGTGACAACTCCGCAGTTTGCTAGATCTAAACGCTAACAGATATTTCAGTCTGACTAGAACTAATACGTGTCTGGCTATACGGTCTCTGTGTTTTATTAGAAAGCAGTGTTTGCAATCGCATGGGCTGAACATACTTCAGTCGCGTTTATCATTTTGCGATTTACACCTAAATAAAATGATAAACGATAAAATATTTATGCTAATGAGATATCACTATCACTATATAGTATAAAACAAAGTCCCATACCGCGTCTCTCTGTCTGTCTGTTCGCGATAAACTCAAAAACTACTCAACGGATTTTCATGCGGTTTGCACCAGTAGATAAAGTGATTTATGAGGAAGATTTTGGTATATAATCTGTCAAGGATTTTTTTTATAATCAGGGCGGAACAACGTCTGCCGGACTCGCTAGTTATAATATATAAGTGAAAATATAACAGACCTTAGACTAAGGTAGATTGTTAAGCTATAACCATGACCAGAATTAAATGGTAGCGATTACCTTCCAGCGATATAAAGCGCTAACAGGCTTAACACGGCTTGACAAATCTGTATAACTGGCATCTTATATGAATCACTACATATTATAAAAATAAAGGCCTCTGCCATGTCGTCTATTGGCGATAACTTGAAAACTACTTAATGTGTACTTATTTATGTTTGTATTATCTTTCTAGCTTGAATCTTTATTCGGATGCAACGGGTATGCCATGAATTCCTATCGAATTTGAAATTGTTGGGTAGACAGAGGAGATATACTATTTTAGCTGCTCTATACTTACTATTTGATATCTTTTATCACCATTATACTAATCTATTTTCACCATTCAGTTTCGGAATATTTATATATATAGTGGTCGAAGTTCATGGGTAGGGTTACTAGTATCTCTTTAATTCCGCAGTTGATTTTAGCTTTGCTGCTTTAACATTCTTTTTAAAAATAATACATTATTATTTTTTCAAGTCTCAATGTTATAGAGTTTTTTTTTTGCTGGAGTGTATAAAATGTTATAGATTAGTAGATTTAACGGTCGTGAAGTATGATTAGGGTTGCCACCTTTTTTTGTAGATGTACTTTACATTGGTTATTATAAGTAGGAAAAAAAGTACATAGTATTAAAATAAAGTACAATTTATTTATTTATTATTATTATGTTTAAATACATAGTTTTTATTACTTTTTGCGATTTGTATCAAATTAGTATTGCAACTAAACAATCGCACAACACCTTTACAGTCTATATTTAAATTAAAATAAATATAGATAGCATAATAAAATATAGAGTACAATTACGTGAAATAACGTATAATACTTTATTATAAAGTACGGGTGGCAACCCTAAGTATGATAAATAGGAACTTAAAGGCTTCGTCTCATCAATGGTGAGGAAAAAGTCACCAAATGTTTGTTATTACACTAAGAAAAAAACAAATTCGGTTGACAAACAGAAAAGAAAAAATACTCAAGTTGCATTATTACTCTATATTACTTAATATTATGTATGTATGTGTAAAGAAAATTCTTTATTGTATGTAAAATAATACGCTTGACCGTCGAGGAGTGGATGTGGGCCGTCCGTTCTTTGCACAAATTTCTCAACAGATATCATCATAAGCGAAATGAGTCGGCAATACAATAATTCAATGGCAGAGATTTATTACTTTTTTAATCTGCACTAAATAAAGAAGTCGCATTAATAACATTCGGTTCAGCTTCGATAACTTTCACCGTACCGTATAAGTAGTGAATACAGTCGGATAAGGTCGCTAAAAGTCGCCGTTCGCTATCTGAAATGGAACCGGGCACGCCCACGCGACTTGAGCGATCCGGTATATTATCCCTGCCGCGCCGGTCCATTGTGTGCTTACATGTAATGTACCTTTGGTTAGCCTCGAGCGCTTTCCTTTATTACGATTTATCGCTTTCCTTGCTTTCTTATTGTAAATTAATATAAATACGTATTGCGAGGCGCAGACTCAAATTGCATAAATTATTAGTTATAGGTACCTGATATGTTGAGAGTACTACCTATTACTAAAGAAAATTCTTAATACTGCAAAAATTATTACTACAATTGAGGGTCGATGATTTAACTAACCTGTCATTATTGTAAAATGTGATAAAATACTAAATAGCAGCTTACCCAACAGCAGAAGTTGTTCTTTCGAATTGACTACGCTATTGTGCTAACGGGTCTGCACAGCTTCACCAGACTACTAAGACGAGTGCTTATGGCGTTTCGCTGCTAGGCTAAAAGCTCAAGGGTGCCAGAGTGGCCGAACCTCGGCTTGGGTTGTTGCCTTGGATGCAACACCGTGAATCTGTATAAGCTAAACTAAGCTAGCTATTCATACGTATAAGAATTCCTGAGACACACATGTATACCGGCATGTGAGACTCACGATAACATCAGAATAACTAACAACAGTTATTTCCAGCCATTATTGACCAATATTTTTTTTTCTCAAATCGGCTAAATTTTCTTCGTTTAGTAGTAAATAGATGAAATAAAGTCCAAAAACAAGAGCCAGTGTGAAAACAATTACTTAGTTACCAAAATGATTCACTATGACGTGTTTTATTCACTTCCAACCACCCTTTCGCCATTGCAATTTAGACAACCCTACTTTAGTTATTGACTAGAATAATTATGTCTGAGCGTTTAGAAATAACTTCACTCGCTATTATTGAGAAAGGTCTTTTAAAAGGAAAAGGTCAGTCACATTCCGCCACTAAGTCCCCCTTCTTACGCTAAATCCTGTCGGAACGTTCGCACATGCCGGCTTAATTAAGCGCATCCTGAGTGATTTATTGTCTCCTTTTATTTACTTTGTTTAAAGTGAGATATTTATAGACAGAAGCGACGACCTCTGCCCGGTAACCTTTCTCTTCCACGCGACGTGATATAACCTTTCCAGAGTCTCTCGGTTAAAGTGCTTGATCCACGTGACCTGGATATTGTGATCGATTAATAATCTATCCACCTGGCTAACTTCATTTCATACGGCTGTTATAGTTGCGATTAAATTCGTCATTTGTTCTATTACACTTTGTATAATATTTACTAGCTGGACCGGCCACGCGTTGCTGCGGCTCAGTTATTGATAAGGAATTTCAAAATTAAAACGTCGCGCCATATATGAAATATCTATAAAAGGTGGTCCTATAGTTTACTGTCAACAAACTTATTTAAAGCGCCATCTTTTCGAGACTGATGAAACTTACAATTAATAACGATAATCAGCATTGGCAATTAATCGAAATATAAATTATCCTATCTCTCAAGTTGAACTAAAGTATACATAAATGTCAAATTTGATGAAGATCGGTTGAGTAGTTTGGAGTTCATCGTGGATACTGGATTTTTATATATTCCGATTTGATTTATTTTATTTTTGGCAGCCAATACTCCAGATTATTACTGCTATTATCGAGTAGGTATTACAAGTGTCTAGCGATAATATCAATTGTTCGCGACAGTTTAGAGCTATCTGTGTTGATAAATAATGTGTGTAAAGTAATTGATAATAGATCTAATATTGTATCAAGTAGATTTATAGAGTGCATAGATTTGATAGTATAGTTTAATAGTTCATAATAGTTAAGATACACCCATCAGTATGTGTTTTAGGCGATAATAAAGAGATTCGTCTGATCGAGTTTTATTTACCACATATTATATCATGTAGAGTTATGGTATTATAGTGAGAAATAGTTATTATAGTAATATGTGGTGTAGTTATAGATATTTATAGTGTTTTGTCTAGAAATAGTTTAAAATAGTATAAGTTGTTAGTTGTAAGTACAAATGTAATGTTTTTGTACGTAAATAAATAGAAAGCGAAGGGTGACTCATCGCGATACCGCCCCGTCTGTATAGATAGTTAGGAGGTGCTCTGACGCTGCGCACGCAACCAAGGGCTCTGATTGGCGGAGCGCCGCAGGCGTGCGTAAGCGGTTCTTTGTCCCGAAAACGTGCCTCAGAGCGGCCTTAAAAACCGGCGCGGGCGGTATAGATATTCTGTTTTGATCAAGTTGGCATACGAGCACATCCTTCGCTGCTCTATTAGTAACAATTCTTTTATTGCGAGAAAACCTCAACGTTCTTCAAGTTCAACTTCGGAATCAGCAAATCATCGCTATAGTTGTGAGTCATTCGGAGGTGGCTCATATCAATGTTCTAACAAGATTGTGGCATCTGAGAATTCATGCTCTGTAGTATTATATCCCATCCACTTCACTTATTGTGCACAATAATTGCGTAAAATGTAACCAGTAATACAAAATATGGAGTAAAATAACACAAGATTACGAATAAAATATAAAAGCCATGACAGACTAAGGTCCTGCCACCAATATTATTATTAAAAACGTTATTTGTTATATCCGGTACCGGTTCATTGAACAACTCCAGAGGCGTCACTCGAGAGCGTCTCGTCAATGGATAAGGGGTGTCCATCAATTACGCGAGACGTTTTTGAGGATTCTTTAATCCCCCCTCCCCATCTGGTGAGATGTCGTGAGGTTTGTCTCGACCCCTCTCCCCCGACCCTAATCTCACGTGAAATCTTTCAAAATTTGTGTTTTCAGTACAATTACGTTGAATTTATTTAAAAAACATTTTGCTTTATTATTTTTACTAGTATTACATATAATTCCAATTGTTATTATATTCACATTTCGATATATCAATACTAAATATTCAATTCATGGATTTTAACATTGAAAAATTGTATCAGATTTTGCTAGAAGAAAATTACGTATTATTGCTAGAAACACCTTCGTCCCCCACTCGAGATTCTGCTTGACCCCATCCCCCTGGTCCTATCACGTATTTAATGGACACCTCTCCTCTAACGAAACCGCCATATGGATATGAAATAAATTTGTGCTTACTCACTGACTCGGTCCGGTTCTAGTATGAACGGGCATATCTATTTGGCATTGCGCGAGGTTGTATTTACCTTGTAGTACAGTAATCTTGTCTACATTTCTATTAGCGTATAAAAATACTTATTTTACCATTCCTCGTATCATAGACACCGACTAGACATGTAAGGAGTTAACTTAAAAACGAGATAGACGTATTTACTAGTACATTCCACTAATAGGTTATATATTATGTTAGCGTCGCCGATGGACACTATAAAAGCTTCTTTGAATTTGAAATAGTTTCTAGACCATTCGTAACAAAACACTTTTTCTTATCTATGCTAATATTATAAAGCTAAAGAATTTGTTTGATTGAACGCGCTATTCTCAAGAACTACGGGTTCGATTTGAAAAATCAGTCAGTGTTAGATTATTAGATTGTTAGCTTATTTGTCGTGGAAGGCTATAGGTTATATACCATCACGCTAATACCAATAGGAGCGAAGCACTAATGAAGAATCTTTAATATCGGGGTTTTTTTTAGCGTTAGCCTAAAGTAACTATTCCAGGCGGACGAAGTCGCGGGTAGGAGCTTGTGTTAAGACAATTTCATAGTTATTGTATAGGGAAATTTTGTCGACCCGACACTTTGTTTTTGACCAAGTTGACGAAACGATAACAAGACAACGAACAAGCAAGAGGACACTTGATTATTTGGGACACCTGGCTAGTTGGATTATGTAGGATCAACAGCCATATGCCATTAAAAGATGAGGTCGCTACAGGAAAACGCGAGCTATCTGTACTTGTGGCGCCATCTCTAAACAAGAAATTAAATCTTGTATGATTAATTGTAATGCAAAAAATCTATTTTGTCACGAACAGTCATAATTACAAAATTAAGTCACATAAGTTAATAAAATTACACAGATATCTTAGTATGTATATTCTATTTACTCTTTGCCACAGCTATGTTGGTGCGAAACTATAATTATGATGTTTGTAGCACCGCGAATCTTTCAGCCATATTTTTTGAAAATGGGACACAGGTTTACTTCCTAATTGCTCTTGTACAGAGTGGATAGAAATATATGTTTTGCCTAAAACCTTTATGTTTTGAAGATTTATTACTGATATCGACAACCCTCTGGGTAAAGTCGACGATAGCAATAGAAATCCAGTCCACTTTGGAATGTCGAATTATCATATTCAAACATACGATCGTTCATCACTCAGCCTCATGTATTTATTGTAATGAAGATTCATTTCATATCAACAAGTGATGCTACTATTCCTCCATTTGATCCGTATTCCAAGTTTTTTGTATTTTATGATACAAATGAAGAGCAGAAAACACAGTTGCGTTAAAAGTGTGATAGATGGAGACAACTTGTTGCTGATAAAGTGAACACGTTTGAGGAGGAAAAAAATAATGATTTAGAGTCTGAATGGAGCTATGCAGAATATAAACTCCATTTAGATATGAAACACAACATTTCGACAGGTATATCTGAGTGCCCTATTGTGCATGTAAAGGCCATAGGGGCCTAAACATACTGAATCGGTCCCAGAAAGATATTGAAACGGTACTTAGAAGATATGTAGGTATTAATAGGATATTAAGATCCTGTAAGTTTCAGATCTCTAATTTTTCGAAAGAAACCAAATGTGTAAAAAGCGTACAAAAATTTATTTTCAATAATCTTATAATGCTATATCACTCTTAATTTTTTTGTAGAAACTATTAGTAGCCCCCAAGATATATTAAAAATTGAGGTCAATCGGTTTAGTCAATCGTAAGATTTATTTTAATTTTCTCATAGTTTGCCTTTTCTCGCAACTTTCAGGATTTTAATAATATTCACATTATTTAAATACACACACACACACAATATTTACATATCCTCTAAGTACCGTTTGAATATCTTTCTGGGACCGATTCCTTGTGCTTAGGCCCTTATGGTCTTCAATGCAGAAATTGGGAACATAAGTCATCTACTACTCGAACAACAGGCCTTTGATAGAATCCGGGCGCTGCAGTTACAATTGGTTAGGGAGAATGCGTAACTAAATATTTGTTTAGGTGTATTCAGATTTATTTTATTACATGACGATAAACTTTCATTTTGTTTATAAATAAATAATTTTTTAAGTGGTGCTCCGTTAAGTGAAACGGTCGTCGCCTGGTGCCGGTCGGGACGTACCGAGAATGTAAACGTGTCCTCGCCGAGGTGGCTCCAGCTAATGCGTCGCACGATTATGATTCATCCTATCGCTGAGTAATTGTCAGTTTTGACGGCCTCCGCTTGACGTGGTTTGATACAGTGATTAGTAGGTAAACTATGAACAATTTCATTGTTTTATTTTTTAATACAATGACGAGGTATCACGTCGTTATTCATTAAATGTGCGGTAATTGTGGAAAATTGAACAAGTATAAAGTCCGCGTGTACTTTTAAACACTCCAAAAGGCGAATTTATTATTAGTCGGGACATAGAAGGCTAGAATTATAATTTATGTCCAGTTGCTAATTGCTGTAAGTACTTATATAGTTATATCATCTTCGTCAGCCTATAAGAGAGCCACTGCAGGGTGATAGGTCTTTTCCCGAGGAAGAAGGTATGGGCATAATCACGCCAACCCACGACATATTGCCGATTTCAAACTCTGAGAAATCCACAATTCTATGTTTTCCCACATACGATGGTGCTACAAGACCATTTCGTAGTTTCAGGTTTCCTCACGATGTTTTCCTTCTCCGTTACTCGATAGTATAACCAATTTAAATCAGTAAATGTACGCAAATTCAGAAAAATTCGTTGGTACATGCCGAGGATCGAACCTGCGGACATCGGAATATTCCACTGACCAAACCACTAGGCCACCACGACTTAATTACATAGTTTTTTCATAGTGTAAAAGCAAATGCACTTCATCTTAGTATATTAACTAGAATATTTAAATGTGGTGGATGTTCGAATTTGCCTATATTATAAATGTCGGTGAACTAAAACCTTTGATTTTTTTTATACATTTTTTCTTTTTTTAATTACGGTATTAGAGTATGTCTATAGATATATTTTTGATAGTCGCGGTCTATAGGTATACATAAGTCTGTGTTAACAGCGAGTCGAGTTTCGACTGTGTCACTAGGTGTGGTTACTGTCTACTCGTTTATATTTATTGGAAGAGCTGATTCACCAGCCGATCGTCTCGACGCGCCATCAGCGCACAATAAACGTACAGAATGTACGATGATTCATACAATTTATCTGAGGTTACAACGAACATCGTGTCCTGGTTTTGCTCGTATCCTGATTCGGTTATTTTTATAATTTTACTAGCTCAGCCGGGCACGCGTTGCTGTAGCTCAGTTATTACATGTTGAATTAAAATTATGATAAAACTTAAAACGTTTCAAAATTAAAACGTGGTGCCATCTATGAGATATCTATAACAGTTAGCCCTAGAGTTTTCTGTCAATAAAATCTCTCTCATCTCTTCGAGCCTGATGAAACTCACAATTAATAATAATAATCAACATGGTAATAATTAAATTTGTAATAAATATTGAGTCCATTAATTGAAATATAAATTATTCTATATCTCAAGTTGGGCCAAATTATACATAAATTATACCAACGTTTCATGAAAATCGGTTGAGTAGTTTCGGAGTTCATGACATTGGATTTTTATATATTTAGATTGCCTGCATGGTTATGCGGTCACGATTTCCGTTTAAAATAGCGGTTAAGATTTGAGAAAAAATGCGGTTTGACCGAAAATATAATGTGAATAAGTGACCGAGAAGGAAGACTTTTTGCATCGCGCATATATTTACAAACTAATTACATTTTATGAATGTGAGAGATTTGTTATGGAAAAGTTTTCTCGCTCGTATTTCAATATCAACCTGTATGCATAAATCGAGCACATACTTTGTATTAGACTCCACCCGTAATTTAAGAACGTGTGCGAGATACGACATATGCATATATAATGATAAATAGCCTTCGCTGTTAGTTGCTACCAGTATAAACACTGTAATTATATACATTAAACGAGTGTTAAATGTGCAATTATAGTTAATAAATGTGCTATTAAATCGCATTAATATTTATAATTTATTGTTAGGCGCCCTTTCGTATAATGCGGTTTTGAATTTCGTGTGTCAAGAAATATTCGTCAGTTTTTTTGTATTGCATTTCTTAGTGATTGTAATCGACAAAAGAAAACGGTTGTTAGAACCACGAAAAAAATAATAGCAATAATAGCAACCTATAAAAACCCAGTAAATACAAAGCTACCTTTCTGAAAGAAGGCACGAATTAATCACTATAACTAACCAAGGCGCGTTGGCATCGAAAACTTTAACCTGTATAAAATTTTTGTTAGAATGGTTTATATATTGGAAAATGGTAAATTACAAACGTCTATACATTTTATTATTATAGGAAAAAAACTATTTGTATTTTTTTCAGTTATTTGTATGTATAACTATGAGAACATTCTAGTAGAGTACAGATTTCTTTTCGTTTTTTCCTACACCCTTAACTAACAGTGACTGTGATTTTAAAATCGTTAGTACATTTGGGGGTGGGAACCGGTAAATTGGTAGCGTAAGCTACGTACTTTAAAACTTCGTCCACATGCTTAAGTATTCTGAAGGAATGGCGAAAGGCGAGTTAAATATTAAAACATTGGAATAAGATTTTTTCACGCTCCCTAGACGGCATAGACTTTCGCGACAGATGCGGGAATTCACACTTAGACAATCTATGTGAACAGATATTTCTGTAGATAGATATAAAATGATTTCAAAATGCCTTTTCTTTTAGGTCTGATTAAGTTGAAACACAGCTGAAAATCTCTGAAGCTGAAAGTCTACAGTCAGTTGTGTTTCAGCTTTGGCAGACATACAGAAAAACTTTAATTTAACTGGAACTATAATAACTTTTACTCCTTAATCTAATTAACTCGGAATTAACGTTTGTTGAATCTTCTCGTTACTGCTTAATTTGTATATAAAAGTTTGATTTATTTATTTACATGTGTGAATAATGCAACAGTTAACAGTCCGATGAATAATATAATAACAATAATAAGAAGGAGTATACTAGATTGAAAACCTACAACGCTTTATCGTATCGATACAACTTACACTATTAATAATAATGAAAAATTAAAATTATGTAACAGTAAATATTGATAAACATTTAACAAAGAAACAAAATAGAATAAGATTAAACGACAAAGTGAAAATAAAATTATTTATATAAACTAAAGTATGGAAAAGGAAACAAGATGGCAAATATAATCAAATATATTGCAATATAATTTACCAAATGTTGTTTAAATATTCATGGATATAAAATGTGTTTAATTGTCTTTTGTAATTAAAAGCTCGAGGGTCAAATATATGTAATGAGATGTGCTTGGTTCCGAGCTCATTGTACAAACGAGACATACTTATAACTGGATTGCAGTAAGAAGTGATATCCTTGTAAGTTTTAAGGATAAATGTTATATTATACGTACCTAGTCCATAAAGTAACGCGGAAAGTCCTCTATATTCATATAAAAGCATCGACACACAAAGAACATTATAATTTTATTTATGTGTACGTATATGCGTCTATATGTTTCGACATCGCCTAGAAAAAGTCAACAGCTATACAAGTTTTTGTTTCGTATATAAATCATATTCAATTATAATAATTAGGTATTCAGTGCGCGGACGCAGAAAAACCGAAGCGCCTGCGCAGTGCGCTAGGCCGCGCCGCGCCGCTCGCTCCAAATGGAAACACTCATTACGCTGCCATGTCTCATTAATCATGATCATTGATCTAACATTTGTTGATCATCAGATATGATTGCCGTCATTTATTATTAAAAGAAAGTTGTTCCGTTATTTTTTTCTCGTACATCTTTGATAATACGTTCGTACCTCTGTTTTTTTATTACACCGTTTTTGATGGGTTAATTTGAAATTTTAATTTCAATTTCGTCTTAAACCTGAATTTCGTAAGCGTTGAGGTTGCAAATGGGGCTTAGGAAGATCCTACAGTTAAGAAAGTACGTTGGTGTGTCCTAGATCATCGTTTCTCAACATTTGTTCCACCACACACATGTTGACTATAATTATTTAGCTAGTTTTATAATAAAAAAAATCTTTAAAAATGTAGGTATTTACAGGCAGACAGAAATGGTGGTATGAAGAACTATCTCATTTGGGGACATGTTGAAAATGTGTCCAGCTCTAAGCACTAAATAAAAGTTCCAAGACCCTCCAAAATGTCACTAGCATAGGCAAGGTTTAGGGATGGTCCGAAATAATCTTGTAAATATAATCTAAAATAACTGCTGTAAGAAAACGCTGAGTGGCATAGAATAACTTATTGAACAATAATGAACGCTGTGCGCCACTCACGCCACTTCTCATAGACAGAGATTGTTCTCCTTACCTCTACACTTCATAGATGGTAAGCACAAAAGGAGTTTATAGCATAGAGTATATAAATTATACAGATTTTACCATAGCTTTGTGTTGTCATTACAATATATAATTAACTAAACACTTTGCGATCCCCTCACGTATGTTTATTTGCCATTTACGATTTTTTTACATTGGTTGTTAACACGACAATTTGTCATTTGTCTCAGTATCGCGTTTTTATTTTTAAATGATTATAAAAACCTATGATATCTCACGTTAAAACTCTTACCGATTGTGAAAAACTAACATCTATTTGGAGAAACTTTAATTTATTATGATAACAATTAACTTGGTAACTTTTGAATGCATACTAGTACAGCTTGTGTGTATCCAAGTAGATTTTAATACTACTTTTATAAACTTGCCCGGTTAATTCTTTTTCTAAAATTTGCTGCCAAGCCCTTGTAGATATACTCCAGTTACACATGAGAGCTAGTCCTTCAGTTTAGCATGTTTACCATCGTGACTACATCGTTATTTAACATCAAGTTATAATATGCACAACTCTTGAAAACCTATTAAATTAAAAGAAGTAATTTAAACAATTCAGCGGAATTTGGAATCATGGAATTATAATATGAAATACGACTAAGTATATGTGTTGTTACATTTCAAAAGCAGCTAAATGCAATTTTAGCCGTTCCTAATATTAATTATCAAGATTTTCAAATGTTGTATGTGTCAAATATGAAGATCATAAGAAAAAATTAACAACCTTATGAACGTCAAAATTTGAACTAAGTTCTCGGTGTATAAAAACTGGAAATCTTAAAAAAAATAAACATGTTATATGAACGATTAAAATTGGATTTAGCTGATTTTGAAATGTAACGACTAATATCCTCCACTGTGAACTCGCATTTCGTACAAGTAGTCAGGGCTTGGGAATTTTGGATCTCGGCTAAATCCGTGTGCTAGAATTTGTTTACTTTTTAAAGGTATCATTTGAACGTGGGTGTCCATTGACTAAGTCGGCATACTTAAGGCCGGCCTTCACTTAATTTTTTTATCTGTATAAAACGTTGAATAGAATTATTTATCATATACAAGTCGGGCGAGATATTCGTCGCGTAGTTTACCTTTGATCATATTTATGTTATCCTCTCAGAAGCTTAGTCCCTGGGGTTTATGAAAATTCCAATTTCTCCGCAATTATATTTCGGCCTAAATTCTTGGTACCGTTCTCATTTTGTACGATATGAATTCTGCATAAAAAGATTTCGTTGTTCAATAGCAGGTATGTTATAGATATGATATTTCGGTTCCGGATACGGATACGGATATAGGAATATAATTATGTCGGTTACGGTTACGTATATGTAATTATTTTGAATTATCCGTTAGTTTCGGATAGTTTCCATTACGGATATTAGATTGAAGTAAAATATAAACACAATTACTATGCAATAATTTGGTTTTATTTAGTCTAACTCTGAGTTATCATTGGGTACTATAAATCAGTCATATTAGGTAAGTAATTAATATATCTACTCAATTTTAAGCTTTATCTAACTATTAAAATAATAAAATGCTATAAATTCAACAGTAAATATAATCTTTACACATTGCACATATTAACTTATAACCTATGTATAACATATTAAATATATGTGTGTGATAACATAACGAGAGTTTTTGTTTTTAATTATCTTTATGAGAAATGAATTCATCTATACTTATAACAAAATTTAAAGTTGTTTATCATAATAAATTTAAAATTGTTAATCATAGTTCTTATAGTCAAAACTGAGCAAAGGAAGATTATATTTAACAAAAAGCAATTTTGCAGCCTTATCACCGGATAGTCGATTTCTTAAGGGGTCATAAATTAACCCAGCAGTACTGAAAAGCTGCTCACTCGGTAAACTTCCAGCAAGCGGAGAGAGATACTGTCTTACTATATTATACTATGGTACTTGGTCTGAATTCTCCACCATGTAAGCGGATCTTCAGTGAGTGAAAGTTTTTTCTCTATTATATTCAGTTAGTAATGTCTTTTTAACAATGAATTGATTGTATACATCATCGGCACAATCCATATTGTGCTTTTCCTCATCACTTACGATTAATATTTCAGCTAGACAAGATTCAATGTGCGATTGGTTGCTTGAGCTTGTTGTTGAAATTCTTGACATCATGTAATACGTTGAATTCCAACTGCAAAAAAATAAAACTAGTGTCAAATAAAATAAAACAATAATATTCATACATAGGTAACTAATGGGTTTATTTGCATGCATAGTTTAATTTAAAAAACCTTACCGTGTGGAGCAGTCCTGAAATATTATTAGTTCTGTCTGGTTCAATCATTCGATTTCAATTTGTTTCAATTCATTTTGAGCAATTAAATAATGATTAAAGTGAGTCGCAATTTTTTTGCACTTTGTAATTACTGGCAAGAGAAATTCTTCGGTTTCCGTCGCTAATTGAACACCCAATTGTTGTTGATGAGTAGTACAATTTGCATTATTGAAATTAGCCATATTCATATCTTTTATCATACCTCTGTCGCGTAAAATACAATGAACTGATGCTGCGCTTAAGTTCCAATCTTTCAAAATGTTATTTAAATTATTTGCTATAACTTCACCTGCATGACGACCCTCTAATTGTTCACACTTGAGTATTATAGAAACTCTTTAATATTTATGCGTGATGCCATGAGCAGTAAGGCTAAGTAACGAGACCTTTGCACGGTGCTCGGACCACACATCTGTAGTAAATGATAACTTTTCAAATTGCTGGAGTAATTCCATAATTTTTAACCGCATTTTGCTATAGATATCAGTACACAGTAAATTAGTGAAATACTGCTGACCTCTAAGATGGTAACGAGGTAATGTTGCCTGCATTAGTCTTTGAAACCCCCACGCCTTCCACAAAACTAAATGGTAAGTTTTGTAATATGATCATTCCGGCCACCAATCTATCAATTTCTTTTTGTTTGGTATTACTGTCTTCCAAGCTAGTCTTATTTAAAAAAAAATCTGTTATTGATAACTGTTTTCGACACTCTTGTAAAGGTAAAGGTGTTTGGATGTTTGTTGTTTTTATTGTTTATTTTGTTCCAACAATAAAAGTTCTTAGTACTTGTCACAGTGATTCGATTTGAGATGAAGTTTTAGTGAAGTAGTGCCACCTCCTTTTCGGGAAACTTTTTATCACACTGTACACATTAGAAATCAATTTAATACTGAACACAAGACTTTAACAAATTAAGTATCAACTACTTAATAAATAAAAAAAACTAACTTGTTATGAAAGAGGTTAAGTGATGACTACAAATAATAAACAAACTACAAACTATGGATGACCGATATACATTAGCTAAAAAATATCGATGTTTTAACTCCGATACATCAATACTTTGACGAAAAAATAAAAAAACATTGAATAGTCAATAATTCTTTAGAGCGTCATTAGAAACATCTGTTGAAATTATTTTTTTTACAGAGTGTGCCTAAACGACATAAGACTGCTATTTTTCGCCGTATTTTTGTTTCAAACATTTTTATGAATAGAAAAATATTTTATAATAGACTTTCATTCGTTTGTTACCAAAAACATCGATGTTTTCGTTTGTTTCATATAAAAATAAATAAAAACTCACTTCATAAAAAAATTGGTTTGTTTATTTATTTGTTACCAAAACATCGAACTTTTCTTTTGTTTCATATAAAAATAAATAAAACCACACTTCATAAGAAAATTACACAGTTTTATTTGTTTGTTACCAAAAATATCGATGTTTTTAATACATCGATGTTTTGCAATCGATATATGTCGTACATCGTTGCTTTGGATTTGATGTTCACATCGATATAAACATCGATGTTTTTCTATTATCTATCGTCCCGACTACAAGATTCACATGGAGTGCAAGTGCGGCGAAACAAAACCTGTCGAAACAAGTTTACAAGTTTTATTTAGACTTCACCCTTATTCGAAATTATCCGAAACTTTTGAATCGGTTACGGTTACGGATATATATTTATTTCGGATATCCGATAGTTTCGGTTACGGAGCTCCATAAAATCCCTGTTCAATAGGTAAGATATAAAACATGTTGATCTGCATGCGTGTATGTTTGTATTGAGTTCTGTAGGATATCTTTCACCGACGTTAATGGTTTTATGTTGATTACAAGCAAGCTACTTTATTTATATATTCTTTCAAAGAGCTGTATGAACTTGGCACTTTACTTTAAAAATAAAATAGGATAATGATACCATTCGATAGTGCTTCGCTTGTACCTCAAAATGAAAAAAGTTGTAGCGTTTTCTAAATTTCACCAGCACCCCGCTTTGTAATCGATTCAAAATTATTTCTAGGTGTTTATACCACTTATTTTTAAATTTGTAAGTGAGGTTCGTCGCGCAAACATCTATACTTGTGTAATAAATATGCAAGTAACAATTTGAATTTTCGTAATATCTCAGAAAGAAAGAAAATATTGGAACCTGAAAATTTTCAGAAAAAACCTTGGACTTTATAAATTTTCAACATTTCGCAAATTGCTTAGTGGGCATCGTCGCGTAATCGTTTCTACCTACAGGAAATACTTTGAATTACAAGACTATTTCAAATACTAAAAGCATTTAAAACTTTGTTCATTTTCAATGTTTATAAAATCCGTAAATGGAGATCGTCGTGTAATCGTGTTTGTACCCGTAGAAAACACTTTGAACCTTATGAATGAATGTATTAATAAGATTGGTAATAACAGCACTTAAATTTTTGTTTAAAAGTTCGTTGAAAAGTTTCAATTTTTCATTTATTCAATTACAATTAAACTTTCAAACAGATATCGTCGTGCAATCGTTTGTACCCGTAGGAAATACTTTGAATTCCGAAAATAACTCAAAAGAGAAGAAAATACATGCCTTTGAACATTTTCGTGCAAAGTGATTCTAATTTAGATATAATTTTTTACGTAAGAATGTGTGTGATTGATTGAGAAAAAAGATATAAGATGTTGGTAGGTGGATGTGTTGAAAAGTCGATGTAACAAACGTATCGAGGCTGGACGTCGTCGATCTCCCAATTCATTACCACCGCCGCGCTGATAGTGACAAATGATGCGATATGGGACCAGTCTCCGTTACCCTCCCTACATTTGGTATCTACGTGACTTGTGACACGTTTCACTAAGAAGCCGCTCTTTTTGTCATCGTCGATACGGGTTACAGGTTTTATTTTTATTTTGTAAAGTTACAATTAATTACTGCATGGCTTAATATAACAGTTATCGAGAACAAAAATTCCGTTCTTGCTAAAAGCGCTTTATTATATCATATTATTTTGTCATTTTTGTGTACTATATAGTGTTACGTTCATTATCCTAGTTTTATTTATTCATAAGACTATCTTTTGATCCGTAAAATGTGTGAATCGAACACTGACATCCGGAAATAAGGTAGATTTATTATTCTTTCCAACGATTAATAATATAAACTAAATTCGTTGACATGTTGTAGTAGTACTTTTGGTATATTTTAAATAGAAGCTAATTTAGTAATAGTAAATAATATTACTTATATTGTGAACTAAAAATAAAGTTGGAATTCGGAAATAAGGTTTACTAGTTAATTTCTTTAATAATTAGTAGTAATTCTATATCGTAGCAATTATCTAAACTCATTTAGATGTATTTTAGTATTTTTGGATGAAACTACATTTGTAATACCTAATATAATTTTGTGATAATTGGTAATATAAGTAACTCGATTAAATGTCAAGAATGGTAGACACACTAAACCTAGAAGGGGACTGGCTCTCAAGTGCAGCTGCCGGAACACATCAACGGCTGCTTGGCGACAGGTTTCCAACTTGAAGGTGGTGGCTCGACTTAAAAAAAAAGCCCTACGACCATGCTATGGTTTTGTTACGACGTTTTCCTTCACCGAAAGTTCCAGGCTGTGTCCGAACATGCTATCAACTAAGCCATTATCGCTTCAAATATGTGCGCCATATAAGCCTATTATTCTTGAATTTTATTCTATGTACGTTATCAATATACTTCTACGTCGATATTTTTTTTCTCGAACTGACTACGCTATTCACCTAGCAAGGTCTTAACAGCTTCACCGGACTACGAACTTCTACATCGATAGAAATCTGACAAGTCAGCACCATTGTCCGTAATAACTTATAATAACTCAACAACATTGTAGGTTCATTTGATGTAAACTCTAAGCTTCCTAATATATTTTACCTTCTTCAAAAATGTATGATCGCGCAGGTAAGATTAAACATAGGTACACTATAAACATAATTTTGGTAAAGTACAAAATTATGATTGTTATTTATTCATAGATTTTATAAATGCACACACACCCACGTTCTCGCACACACACAAACGCATAAATATGTACTCTCGGATACAGACATTGTACACAAATTTTCGCATGTTGATTTAATTAACGCACCGAAACATATTACCTAAACAGTCCCAATGAAATAAATACTGAATCAACTAAAATATTCCTTGAAATTCTATTTCCTGGTAATTTTCCTGATTGTTGTACTATGTATATCTGTGTTGCGTTTGAATTTATATTAAAATTAATTAACTACATATGTATCATATTGTTCCAGGTAAGACATCCCGAACTGAAGCCGCTGTATAAAAACGGACAATTCACATAGCAGTTAGTATATAGATTACAACACTAAATGTACTTTCGATATGTTTTTAAAATTGAAGGATATCGATAATCGACTCATATTTTTATTAAACTCGATATTCGTTATCGATTGGAATCAATTCGTATTATTACAAAAAAGTTAAATACGCGTTGAATATTCGCTTTAAAAATGTTTGATTACAAAACATTGTCTTACCCTTGTTTACATATGGACATAATTCTGATTTAAATATTCTCCAACATTTGTCCAAGTTGATAGTTGTTATTTTATTGTTATGATTTATTATGTTACTATTTGCCGGTAAAAGATATTTCGTTATCAATTATGAATTTGGTGGGTATAATTAATTTGGTAGAAACAAATAAATGTAACAATTTTAGAGATTCACAAATAAATCATAATTACTACTATATGACACTATTGACATTTGACAATGTATTTACTCTGAGATTATACTGTTATTCCACCTCACGCATTTTGACGTAATATATTAATTTTATAAATTGCTTATCATCATATATATTAATACGTGAAGCCAAAACTTTGTACCCCTTTTAAAGAGAATTGCGTGAACGGATGAAAGTGAAATTTGGCATAGTTAAAGTTTATATGGAGGAGAAGTGCAGAAAGCTATTTATTTTATATAAAATGCATTAGAAGTACATTAAATTAATTAAAATATGCATTACTCACACTACTGCTTCAATTTTACACAACATATACACACATGTAAATAAAAAAGACATTTTGACATCCGTCAATAACGGACTTCAAAAAAGGTTGCGAAGGAGGTTGCTATGCTCGACAGTATGTATTTTTTAACCGACTTCGAAAACGGAGGAGGTTACTACGTTCGGTTCTATGTTTTTTTTTATGTATGTTAATCGATATCTCCGCAAATTATGAACCGATTTTTATGATTCTTTTTTTATTTGAATTAGTTATATTCAGCGGTGGTCCCATATAAATTTGAAGAAAATATTCAACCCCTAAGGGGGTGAAAAATCGTTTATTTGATTTTCACCCACTTCGTCTCTACGTATTTTCGTGAAATTGGAACCGATTTATTATACCCATTACAAACCAGATATATTTATGAACACTAAAAATGGGGAAATAACTTTTTTTACAAAAAAAAACAAAAACCGCCTTCGGTGTGAAAAACTAATAAGGCACTAAAAAGCAAAAAATAACTTAATTACTAAATTAACCGAATTAAATAAAAAATATTGATATTTGAACTACCTAATTATATATTTGAAGTCGATGCCATTGATAAAAGAACCCTAATAAAGTTCAAACTTTAAAAATTCAATGAACTATGGTCGAATGTCGACCACTGGGCGCCCACTAGTTTTAACAATTACATCATTTTCTTTTAACTAAAATGTCACAGTAATGATAACCAACTTAACTTAAAAGAAGTAAATTTTCTTAATGAAGATCTGAACAAAAATATTATACATGAATTGAAATTGTTTGCAAAATATTTATATGTAATTGAACGTGTTTGAATAATGAGATTGAATTGAGCGAATTCTATTCGGAGTTGCTTGCATAAAAAGCTTAAACCTTATGTTAGTTAGTTAGAGACAGGTTGGACACGCTTTTGTAATAAAATATTTTAAACATGTGTTTAACTAGGCTTAAAATTTTAGGCGCTGCTTAGTAAAACTCGTGTTAAACCCGTGTTCATTTTTGTTTTTGTAATAAGACCGAATATGTTTAAGCACTAGAAATAAACGACCCTATCTATTAGAAATGGCGTATCGCTCGCAACTTGTCATTTAAAACTATTCACTGCGATGGAATAATAACGTAATATGACAATTTTATTAAAAGAAACTCATTGTAACATGTAATAACGTCCGTTGTAACTCATATACGTGCTATAAAATACCCGCAAATACAACTGGTGGAAGCACTTCTCAGATTAAACATAACAGATAAGATTCTATCTAGACTATTGTCTATAAACATTTTATATCGAAAATACAATTACCCACCAAGACATTACGATTTTGTCCTAGTGTAATGATTCAATGTGGTGTAACTACTTTGAAAGATATGCCAAGATTTAGACGTTACCATTTCGACAGGAAAATCATTTGTTTCCTTAGAGATTATAATTAAATTAAATGCTGTGTACAGTTTTTAATGATACATATATTAATTTAGAAAAATATTTATTCACGTGACCGTTTTTGCGTCTATCATTAATCAAGTTTGAACATTTATGTACGTAAATTTAACTAATATCCAAGGGGGCATCCATTAGTAGAGTGAGGCGTTTTTTGAGAATTTTTTAGAGCCCTCTCGTCCCCACTCGTCGTGTGAAATGTCGTGAGATTTGTCCCTTAATCTCATGCGTGATCTTCTCAATTTGTATTTTGAGTATAAATGCTTTGGACTTCTGCATCTGAAGAAAACACAATTTGCTTTATTATTTATATCTTTACTTTTTTACTATTATTGCATTTAATTAAAATCATTATTAAATTATTTTTCGATATATCAATACTATATACATTTACATCTATTCATGAATTTTAATATAAGAAGAATTGTGTTAAATTTTACCATAGAAACATGATTTTAAATTAATCAAATTTTCTCATATTTTTACATAATTTTTTTCTGGAAAAAACTATGTGATATTCGCCGATACCCCCCTTTCTGCCCTTCGTGAGATTTAGCGAGTTTTGACCTAATCCCCTCACGTAATTAATGGATGCCCCCTAAGAATAAATCAATAGTAAAAAATGTGTTATCGCAAATACTCGAACCACTTAAGAAAATATTTGCTGTGTCGTTCCGTCGTGGAGTTACGAGGTTCGCGCAGCGATATTATATTGTCTAAAGGGAAAACCAATAAATGGTTGTTTGAAGTTTACTTTCTAAACATAATGAAATTGAAGAACGGAGATTGCTACGTACCACCGACCGGTTTAATACCCATTTCTGACAAACTAATTTCCTACATGAGTGGTGGATATTAATAGACGTACCAACAAACTCGAGAACGCCCGTCACTTACCCTGCCACTTTAAATTACTGAGATTATCACATTTTTTTATACATATTTAAAAATACTAGTGGGCGCCCAGTGGTCGACATTCGACCATAGTTCATTGAATTTTTAAAGTTTGAACTTTATTAAGGTTCTTTTATCAAAGGGTATATATAACCTCTATAATCAAAGACTTAATCATGCCCACTCAGTTATTTACCTTTTTTTTTAAATTATATAAACATTTTAAAAAATCGATATCTAAATGAAAATTGAAATTAATTATAAATTTGAAACAAAAAACCGGCGGTTACATAAGGTGGTAAATCTTTCAAATACTAAGTAAACATAACTTTACGAAAATAAAGAAATTTATCGTAACTCATGACACAATTTTCAATTAATTTTACACGACACCATGGGTGCGTGGTATTTCTGGGTGATATTGAATTAAATATAGTATGTACATTATGAAAAATAGTGATATGCCCAGTATCGTCATTTGAAAAAGTAATGGGTGCACAATAGAATCAAATGATGAATCCAAAACAAAGATGTTTTTAATACTACCATTAACTTTTGAAAATGAATTCATTTTTGTTCATAATTCATCATCAACTGTACTAAATATAATTGCTACATCAAGTTGAACTGCATCATTGTAGCCGCGGAGATGTAAGTCATGGATTCATGACCAAACAAATTTTCTTATTTTGATTTTACAAAGTATTTTTTCGCTCATTTTTTTATTGAATCATCATTTGAAGTGAGTACACCATAAAGAAATACTAAACATTAAAATATTGACATTGACTTTGGAAATATTGCTTTACTTTTATGGCACCATGAAGCAAAGTGACATAAAGTGAAAGCAGCCCTGTCACCTAAAAATTTTGACATTCAATAAAACCAAAGAGAATAATAATTATTTCAGTAGTTCCATAAATTTACTAAAGATAAATTATTTATCAATTAATATTAATGTATATTATGAATTTACATATTATATTATTCTAAAATTAACCTACAATTTGACCAGTTGATTTCAAAGGGCATATTGTAAGGCATGCAACGTCAGTCATGTTAAAAATATTTAAAAAGTAATTGGACCGTAAGGAGGATGTTCGAAACGTCTTTTTCATTTACATGTGTGTATATGTTGTATAAAATTCAAGCAGTAGTGTGAATAATGTATATTTTAATTAATTTAATATGCTTGTAATGCATTTTATATAAAAAAATAGCTTTGTGCACTTCTCTGCCATATAAACTTTAACTATGCTAAATTTCAAGTTCATCCGTTCGCGCAATTCGCTTATAAAGGGTTACAAAGTTTTGGCTTCACGTATTAATATATAAGATAGTATTAAACATTAGGGCTCGTACACATGCCGTTTTGTTACGTCACGTTTTGTTACTATCGGTTGACGATTTCATTCGTATGAAATTACAATATAAAACTTGATGACAATAAAATGTACAGTCCTTGCCAATGATTTCGGAATATATTGGATATAACCGTAGGTAAGGGCTTATGCATAATATTATATAAGCGGTCAACAAATTTTAGTGCGGATTGTAGTCTTACACAATAGCGACAAATTACAGTACAATAGTTATTATAAAACGTTGACTAAGAAAAAACACCAATTTTGATGATGATAGTTCAAAGGTTATTAAAACCTCTATAATATGATATAACAACAGCGGTAAGTGTCAACATCGTTTTATATTCCGTACTGACTACCCTATCGACCTTGTATAGGGCCTATACAGCTTCACCGGATTACCGGCAACATCGTCTTGTATAATAATTCAGATATTATATCTTTAGTAGAATCTTAATCAACTATTAGTATTGATTTCAGTATAATCGTTTATAATTGTTTTAATAATTAAATTCGTATACTTCTTGATGCAGTACAGCCTAGTGCACTGATCGGCTTGCCTTGTAAGAGATAAATTGTTATTGAAACGCAATCCTACAGAAAAAAAGCAAATTTTTAGAAAGCAACAATATCACGGCGTGTACCTCGCAACGCAAAAAAATCATATTTAGTAAAGACAAGCTCGAAAATGTACTTTTAATCATAATTATTCCCATAAAAGTATCACTAATAAAACAGCTCAAGTTGAAAGAAGGTTCTTTGAATAAACTTCATTTTTGTATTGTTTATATTTGGCTTTCGATTACTAATTTGCCGACCACTGGCTTATATTAGTGCATAAAAGAGGAGTAAGTAGCATATTGCTTACATCAATATCAATGTAAATGGTACACGATACAGATGCGTTATTAAACAGTTGTGGATAGTAAGGGAAACGAATCCGGCGTGATATGACATCGTGATGCTCGCGAATAAAGACACGTACTGCAAACTTTATATAATTGAAAAAGTCGTGGTGGTCTAGCTATTTAATCAATGGAATATTATTCCGATATCCTCAGGTTCTAACCGCGGCATGTGCCAACGAATTTTTCGGAATTCGCGTATCTTTACTTATTTTAATTGGTAACACAATCGTTCGATAGTGAAGTAAAACATCGTGAGGGAACCTAAACCTGAGATTTGTTCTTGTAGTATTACCACATGTGAGATAATATAGAACTGCGGGTTTCTTGGAATTGAAATCACCAATACGTCGGGAGCTGGTCAATACCAATACCTTCCTTCGGGAAGAGATCTATGCCTCTGCAGTGGGTCTCTTACAGTCTGATGATGATGACTGTAGCTAACTCGCGTCTTGAAATGGAATCGATCGCCTACTTACGCGTTTATCAAGAACACGCGTTGAACAACGTCATGAATATATAGACCGTTATTCTCCGGTATCAGCGTGTTTGTATATCAGCTTACTCGGTATTGTTTGAATAACTAATTATACGACAACTCGATTTCTCGTAATTATTGTCAAGGCTTTGATTTTTCCTCAATTATACTCGGAACTTATGTGTACTTTAGTGCTTCCAAGTAATCCGTTGTGATAATATTATTTTAGTAATTGAAACCGTGCATTATGTTATTATTTTCATTTATATAATTCCAAACTTCATGAGACACTCGTATGTATTTAGGCATTTGTTTTAACTAAGATATATAAGGGCTGGGATGGTGTTGGACGCCAACTTGCTTGTCTTTATTTATGATCTGAAGTGCATACCGGAGAACAAACACTGGCAAGCGTATCAATTGTGTGTAACTGGATTACATACACCATATATAGTCTGTTCAAAAAATACCGGCCAATCGCGTTCTGGTTTGTCAGGAACTGCTTGGTCGTCAAATAAAGATGAAAACTTCTTATCGAGTTTTCTTCTTGTTCCCAAAACTAAACAAACCCCCAAAGGAAGAAGATTTGTAATGATTTGGGAGATTAAGACGAATGCGACGAAGGAGCTGAAGGCTATCACAAAAGAAGCGTTCCAGGACTGTTTCAACAAATGGAAACACCGTTGGGATAAGTGTGTGCGTTGGGAAGGAGAGTACTTTGAAGGGGACCCAGACGTGTAACTTCCAAATAAATTACATTTTTTTATGACCTCACTCCGTGTACTTTTTTAACAGACCTCGTACATACACTTAATGTAACACCCACCATTGTGACATATTTGAACATATCGCTTTCCCGAATCAAACGGTGTATATATAATAAACAAATAGGTGGTTAAGTCTGTATCCGAATGGGTCGCTATCACCATACGACAAAGTGACTGTCTTTTAGTTTATGCTGTTTCGTGATCAGCCAATGTATGTCCAGGTGTCGAAATGCGCGTAAAGCGGCACGATACCAAAAGCTCTCGCAATTGATTTTGCAGTCCACTATTGTTACCATCAAGCACAATAAAAAAGGAGAATTTCGGTTTTATCTTTAGATTCGTTTGGTAACAAACAATTTACCGTGACTTCGCATTCTCGTTATTTATGCAGTAATTATTTTCTAGTCTTTGCTTTATATTTATGTTATAAAATAGGATAACCGAGTGATGGAAAATTTATGTTATTCCAAAAAACATGCGGACTACCTGGCTGCCGGTAAACGTTGCGTTTATTTGTGCATAACGCAGCTTTACAGATAAAAATATTGATTTTTAAATCATTTTAGGATGGTCTTTTTTCATTAATTTTGAAACGCTATTAAAAAATTGGCATTATTATTGCCAGACATTTTTGTTATTGATATTAATTAATGTGCCTGATGCTATTTTTTGTAAATAAAAAAAGTATGGGCAAACCATGTTAAGATAGCTGTAATTTTATTTAGACACTAGCGGGCCCGGCAGACGTTGTTCCGCCCTGATAATGAAAAGTAAAATAAACTCTATTGTTAACGCCCCCGCAACCCCCCTTGTGGGTGGAATTTCGTAAAATCCGTTCTTAGCTGACCTCTACTCGGCGAAAGGAATATTCCTACCATATTTCAAGTCGCTACGCCTTATGGTTCCAGAGATATCGTGATGAGTCAATATATAGGTGGGAATCTCTTATATATTTAGACATAAGAGGGGGTAAATTATAAATAATATGTATAGAATAACTTAGCTATAGTTTAGCGCAACACTGGCTGTATGATAATGATAGCGATAATTGTGGCAGCGCCTGTTATAGACGCATGTATTCAAGATGGCGTCAGTCCCAAGTCCCAAGTTTACGTTTATCGTTGTTTTTCATTATTTACGGTGAAATATTAATATCATAATGGTTAATAAAACGAAATATGTTCTTTGTAATGAAAAAAATAATATGGTTTGAAATAAATTATTTTTATTTATAAAGAATATTATCGGGCACATTATTGTCAACAATAAAATTGTCTGGCAGTGATAAATTCATGTTTTTAATAACGTTTAAAAAGAAAGTTTTACTGAAAAGAAAGTTTCCTAAAATTATTTAAAAATCAATATTTTTACCTGTAAAGGTGTGATGCGCATTAATAAACTCAACGTTTACCGGCAACCATGTATCCTGAACCTTGTTTGGAAGAGTATAAAGAATGATATGTTAAAGAACCAGCTTTTCTAAAAAAAATGTTATTCTAACGTTTCTGGCTCTTTTACTAAGGTGTCGGATAAAAGTTATGTTACCACTTTTTTCGGTCTAGCTCCCATCCGCTCAATGCGTGTAACTCGCAATAAGAAACTTCGTTCCAATATAGCTTACATTTTTAGCTAATCCGTCTGCTATATATAGCACAAAGAAAATTTACCAAAATCCGTCAAGAATTTCACTAACTACACATTTTTGACTTTCGTCCGTTATTTTGGACAACCCCTTGCGTTTTATGGGACAAAAGGGATACTAAATATAACCTTGTAATATTAGTTACCACTGTGTCAAGTTTCATCAAAATTAGTTCAGTACTCTCAGAATGATACGTGTTCACAGGGACAAACAGACAGGAAAAAATTGTAAAAGAGTTATTTTTGGCTTTTATATCGATAACAGAGTCTACCCCGATTATAATTTTCAAAAAAAATTTTATGTACAGATTTGGCCTCGTTACAATTTTATTACAGTAATAGATAGAAGATATACACAGTCAGTGTCTCAACTTCGTTTATAACAAAAATATTTTTATTAATATTATTATTCCTCCACAGTTACGCGTTTTTTTACGTCTTGTGATGGCCGAATGTCCAAGCTAATCCAGTTAATCGAATTTTAATTCACGATCGATTCTCACTCGCTGTATACCGGCAAGCGTCTGGGGATCACAATAAGCCGCTTACTGAATATAAAGCAATATAATATCAAACAGCTACGCTGTAGGGGTGTACACGTGTAAAAATTACAGTATTTTGAGTGAATTATGGAAAAAAAAATTACATTGCTTAAAAGAAGTCCTTATTGATGTCAGCAATGCTTAACGAGAATTAGAGATGGTAAAATAAGAAACATCAGATGTATATTTGCTCCACGATGTAGTAAAAATTAAGAATAGAGATATTCACGTTTTAACAAACGCGTTCTTTAACCTGTGGCACAGGGAAACGCGGCTTAACTTTTGTACTATAATAATATTTACGCGAATGTCAGAGGCGCTCGTGTATACGGAGCTCTATAGATTTAAATATGCATTTAGACTATCTATACGTATAATAAGAATGTAAATCTAACGTCTCTGTACTTTTTAGATTTTTGTGAAAAAAATTGTTGCAGATATCTTGTAATAAATAGTAGAAAACATTTCAATCATTTTTAGAAATGTCTGTATGCCTGTTTAGAGAAGTTTAGTGTAAAGAACTGCGTTCACGATAAAATCATACAGCACCCCCTCGAGTAACATTTACTATTAGTTTCATTAAACTCATACAGCACCCCCTCGAGTAACATTTACTATTAGTTTCATTAAACTCATACAGCACCCCCTCGAGTAACATTTACTATTAGTTTCATTAAATCATACAGCACCCCCTCGAGTAACATTTACTATTAGTTTCATTAAACTCATACAGCACCCCCTCGAGTAACATTTACTATTAGTTTCATTAAACTCATACAGCACCCCCTCGAGTAACATTTACTATTAGTTTCATTAAATCATACAGCACCCCCTCGAGTAACATTTACTATTAGTTTCATTAAACTCATACAGCACCCCCTCGAGTAACATTTACTATTAGTTTCATTAAACTCATACAGCACCCCCTCGAGTAACATTTACTATTAGTTTCATTAAATCATACAGCACCCCCTCGAGTAACATTTACTATTAGTTTCATTAAACTCATACAGCACCCCCTCGAGTAACATTTACTATTAGTTTCATTAAACTCATACAGCACCCCCTCGAGTAACATTTACTATAAGTTTCATTAAACTCATACAGCACCCCCTCGAGTAACATTTACTATTAGTTTCATTAAAATCGGTTGACTCCATCAAAAGTTATTGTAATTTTAATGACGACGCAACTTAAATACGAGAGAAAAGTAGATAAGTAAATGGACTTAATACATTCAGATGATTTTATTAGTTACTGTTATTTACATTAGGTTCTACGCGGATGGAGTCGCGGGCACAGGTAATACTCTATAAAAAGTTTAGCAAGTAAAAATATGTTTTTAAAACATGCCTGTAAAAGTCATCGTCTTCGTTATTAGTTTAAATACTTGACAATTAAAATTTATCCAGCAGTAAACTAATATTCATTTCTAGTAATTTTGTGTTATATTACGAAAGCCTGACAGAGTTACCCGAATAATATAAGTGATTTTGCTGAGTGTTTGATTTAGTAACATTAAATTTATTCGCTAAATGTTATAGTAATGTATGTACTTCGCACATCATGCTTCAATACAATAATGCAGAGCACGCAAATGACGTCACTGACCAGTTGCCACTTATGCGTGCGATAAAATAAATGTATTGTCAGCTCTCATGAAAAAAACATTATTTCCATCAACATTTATTCAAAACAAACACTTTATTATGTTGAAAAACAACAAGTAGACTGGAAAACAAGTTACTTTTTTAATTTTAATATTAAAATGTAAGTAATATAGTACTTGCGTATGCAAATTTGTCTCGGGCATACAACTTTTATTTTATTATAATATCAGTTCGCGATTAACGGTTATAGACTATAAGTTATTTATTTAACCAGCAACAGCTTGTTATTAATAAACTATAGTTTATCATCCTCTAGTCATAAGATATATAAGAATGGACGGTAACCTTACCCTTAAAAAAGAGGTGTTGGTTCTGTTTAGCGGTCTCATGTACATTAACATCCGATTTTATATATGTATATCTATATATTAATACGTGAAGCGAAAATTTTGTGCCCCTTTTTAAACGAATTGCACAAACGGATGAACGTGAAATTTGGCATAGTTAAAGTTTATACGGAGGAGAAGTTCATAAAGCTATTTGTTTATATATAAAATACATTAAAAATACATTAAATTAATTCAAATAAAGAATTCAAATAAAATATTAAAGCAAGCGAAACCGCGGGCTTTGGCTAGTTATATAGGTATAAGTGGAAAGTTTGTGTTTTACAAAATATCCTATTGAAATTAAAGTTTATCCAATTATCGGAGATATAATATATAATTATTTAAGCAAATGTAATGTAATCAATATGCTACGAACAGGTGGGAATATTGCATTGCACTGTGTGTGGTTCTTGCATAGTGCGGTTTGCTTACATCAACCGACCGCAACGACGCTGCGCGGCGCGTACTGTGGTTTGTCTCGCTACTAGAGGTCGGACGTAGGACACTAAAAATATTAATGTCGTAATTTTACAAAACTTTTAACGCTATTCGATTCTTCTAATAAAAACAATACAAATGCATCAATGCATTTATTTGATTGAACTTATAGTTTAAGAGTAAATTGAATTAGACTCTTTTATTAGTAGCAACCTAAAACAATGACAAAATAATGCTGAAAACTAATGCTTAACACCTCCATAGGGTATTCATATCATTCTTTTAAAAATTAATCAGAATACTAAGTTTCACTGCTTGTGAACATTGGTCAACATGTGAACTTACACTCGATTTTTTTAAATGAATGATTACTCCACTAACAGATAATTATCATTAATCAATAATTAATCGATCTAAATTAATTTAATAATCAACCTTACTTAGTGGAGGCGATTGATTTGTTGCATTTTGCAACGTGACCAGAAAAAAATCGGCCCGCTGGATATATTCCCCTACGGTCTTACAACTCCCCGGATATTCGGTATTCTGCCAATTATAATATAATTTATTATTATTACCATTTTATAATATAAAACACTTTAGAATTGTCTTTAGTAGATACTCGTGAAGTAAATAATGTATTATTACATTCTATTTTAATTTTTTCTCAACAAGAATTCCAAGAGCAACGTTTATTCAAAACCTTTCACCTTTTCCATTTAATGATCATAAATTACGTGGGCACTTGTTAAATTTAATAGTAAAATAGGGTGAAATACCGTCTTTTGGATTGGCTTTGTTCTGGTCTATTAATAATTTCCATTCTCTTTTTATGAGGGATTAAACTTTGATTGTGAGGTAGCTTTGTAAATCGTCCCATTCGTCGGCCATTTAGCGTTTAGCAAATGTATTTTATGCACAGCGCTACCTTGACTTGACTGCTTTGACTATAAACGAAATAATAGTGTCAGTAGGATCCATTACCTTTTCTAGCATATCGTGAAACTCTGACAGTAGTCATTATTGTAAGTTTTTTTCTTGTCATGACCTCCTTCGACTGAATTAAAAACAATGATATTAAGAATTACGCTGAACAGTATGGTAGTAATTGCGTGCACGGCGCGATTCACGCTCGAATAATTACTGTCATTAATTAGTTAATCAATTAGCATATTGAATTGATGTTCTCTTATCTATGTGTGTGATCCGTTGCGCGCCTGTACGCTGTAAAGTTGGGGCCGAATTCCAGCGATTAGCGATTTGAACGAAATAAAACATATTTTGTATCTAGATTAGTATATAATGTACTTGAAACGTAATATATAAAACATAGCCTATGTTACTCAGTACTAATAACAATAGTGATACAATTTAAAAAAAAATAAACAGGAAGGAATTTCGTGTGTTGTGCAATTTACTTTCGCGTGACAACGCCATGATTTATTGTTAAAAAAAAGTAAAGACAGTCTTACGGATTGCCGACAGACATGAAATTTCAAAACAATGAAATAACCATGTTCTTTTTTTTAATTTTAAGTCAATTATACTCTGAAACATTTAAATTTCATAATTTATAAATTAAAATTATAAACGATATTCTGGTTTTTACATCTATTTGCATACCGATAATTGTATACATTACTATACAGTTTATTAATCAATCAAATATATGACAGACTGTACAAACTCAATACAAAATATTAATATTACATGTACACAGGCTGCATATACTACGCGTCGCTAGTCTGACGCAAGCGCAATACGTCACGAGCATGTCGAGGTTCTTTGTGACGCGAACCCATACACTTTTCCCCTACGAAATAAATTTATTTTATTTTTATCGCTAGTCGTGTCTAAAGAAGTTTTTACTTCCAAAATATGACAATAATGTAATGCATATTTTATTGTTTGTCATTAACAAATATATCTTTTTAAAGCACAAATATGTGTGTGTTTTTAAAGATTTTTATATGTATTATTTGCAAATGATTGGACCACACGCCGAAATACCTCTACGCAGCGCGATCCCCAGGCGCGGCGCGGCACGGACCTGTTCAAGCGAATTATTTAAACCGCAATAAAATTAATTATTTCAATAAAGAAACGATTTACTCGAACTCGTTTCAAGGATCGAGTCTTTATTTTTCATGGATGTTATAATCAACAATTTCTATTATTCTATTTACTTCCTGAAAACTTCCTTAAATTCCGTCCAGTTTCGTATAACAACTACTGTTTGTATTGTATGTTTTATTTTTTTTAATTGAAGTATTTCCCTATTTCTGACGAATGCACTCGAATGTGCTATTTATAAAATAACAAAGCAAAGCGGTTTAACTTTTGTTTAGTTGCAAAAATTTGAATTAACGCTGACGCAGTTAGGTAAATGGGAACAAAGTCAGTATGAAATAAAACTCTTACGAAAGGAGACGACTACAAGACTGAGTCACATGGTGTGGTACCTTCTGAGATACTTAATCACAGTTCGAACCTTCTCGGTAAAGTTTGGTTTTCATTACTCCATTTCCAAAGTTATTTACGTGCTGTTTCTACTATGGCTTTAATTCATCGTTATCTTCTTTCGTCTATGGTCGTGTACGGGACTCATTGCTGATATTGAAAGTTCCAGCATAGAAGCGATCAAACGCAGTGCACATTAACTTGCGGTTCTTAGTCCGTATATGTGTCTGATATTGCGTACTATCTGTGTTGGGTTGATACCACGACGGATGTTGTATACGAAAATAACGCGCATTTTGGATTTTTCCATGATTACAGAAACGGTGATATCAAAGAAAGATCTGAATAGAAATGAACAACTTGAATATAAAATCCATATATATATATATAATTTATTTGAACATAAACTCTATGTACATTGTGTTAGGGCATTCACAGTACTTATAGAAGGGTCCATCGAATTCTGGCTTTAGATCCTGTAAAACAGTCTGCCGTTTGAATAATTATATAACCGAAATCAAATTAGCTCTGTACTGATTTTATTACGTAAAATATGGGCAATAAAGATCGACCTTGAACCGCGGCGGCAGCGGCACGTGAACCGAGCCCTTAAACGCCACAAGTCGGAAAGAAAAAGAAAAAATATACAAACACGGTTTACCATACGCTTATGGTGTTTTCATATTCGTAGCGAAGTTAATACTGTCGTTTACATGCACATGTTTTATGATATTTTTAACTACATTTGTAGTAGCATTTTAAAAAACACGTTTCATATTCATTTGAGAAAAGATATATCATAATAACTTTCGTTTAAAATTTGAATTGTATTGTTAATTTCATAGTAATATAAATTCATCGTGAGCCTGTAAGTGACCACACCACTATAGGTTCATAGGCCTTATCCTGAAGGAAGGTATAATCGTGATAACCACGTCAGTCTATTATGTATTGGTGTTTTCAAATTTCGAGAAATCTACGGTTCTATATTTTACCCATATACACGGTGGTAGTACTACAAGAACATTTCGTTGGGTCAGGATTCCTCAGTATGTTTTCCATCATCTTCAGCCAATCGTGTTAGCAGCGTTACGTGGATTTATGACAGGGTTCAAACTTGCGGACATATATAGATAAGTACATAATATAGATTCACACAAGTGAAATATTGTATAGAAATTTAGAGAATAGTTCGACATGTTTAATACGTAATACAGTATATATTTAAACTATGGTATGTATCTACTTTAAGTAGATAAATGATAATACGTTCGTAGGACATAATCTATGGATCTACAAATGTTATATTATAGTTAACAAATCAGCAGGCGATAGCGAGAAATTAATAAATTACCACAAAAAAGAACTAATAATTTCATTCTTCTGCCTGTTTAAATGATTATATCACTTAACACCAGTATTTTGGAATATGTAGAATTTGAGTGTTTTCACGCGACTCCTCATATATGAACTTAAATATTACAACTCCTTGACTGAAAATGTGTTTTAATTTAAGATGTGCTAAATCTAATCTATATACAGCGCGACTGGTTAGACGCCAGCAATATTTTTACAGGATAATCATTAGTCGATTCTCATTCTAAATCATTTAAAAACTAGGTGCTTAATATTTGTCCTAATTATATCGAGAAACACAAAACTTATATTTAATCCATTACGCGGCTTTCCATTGCGCTTTGCATTTGCGCTTTCCATTGACGCGGGTGTCATTGACCATCGGATAGTGTTCAGTGAAGCGTGAATAACAACCAACCATTGAGATGTGCCGATTATGACATTGGCCGAATAACCTGTTTTTTGTAAAAAAATATTGTTGTGTATAGATATTACTGTTATTGCTCATTAACGTGAAAGAGCTCAATTAAAAATTGCACTTATAAAAAAAGTCTCGTGTATGGATGAAGCAGTTAATGCTTACGATTATGCGACATATTTTTTTTACTGTGCATCATATACGTGCAATGTTATTTCAATATTACGTAGTTGATTTATAAAAAAAGAAATAATTATAAATGTTTAATTAAGATATTAATTTTGATTGATAAACGTTATAGATATCTTTTCTTTACAAGCAAGTAACTTTAGAAACTAATTATCAAGAGAAAGGTTGCCTCGCTTCACGTTTCATAATGTGTAAGACTAATTATAAAATAAAAAGGTTAATAATCAATCAAGGTTTTATTTAATGTAATTCCCTCTACATACTTTTTATTGAGGAATACATAAAAAGCCGGATACTTGGCGCTCTTTGCCGAATAGTCGCCACATCTCTAATAATTTTTCGAAGTTTAAAAAAAGGGGCTATGTCGGTACTAAGGTTCTCTTTGTTGTATATTTGTTTTGATATTATTATTTTATATGTTAAATGTGACCATGCAGTATTATATCCTAGAGTACTGCGAGTGTTTAACCTATCACCTGGTATAAACTAGCAAGCAAAGAAATCGCTACAGATATTGTCTTTCAAACAATTTAAATTCTTACTTCGAATTTTTATAAACATTTGATAATAGTTCAGTAATTCGCTGCCTACGATGTCCGACATCACTTTTGTTATAGCCACAAACTAGCCTGTTTAAATAATTTGACTCGTATATACAAAAGTGTTAATCGATTTTAGCGTAGCGATTCGATACGGTAATTCTTGCGACCCTGAGTCCGCGTCCGCGTCTCAATGTGAACATCCACTTATAGTAGATAAATAAAGCGTCACGTGCTAAACTAAATTAAACTGTGACGTTCCTAAATGAACGATACCGTGTCTTCGCGCGTCAATGTATACTCTGAGACAAGAAGGTACCGATTCGTTTTAAACATTATACGTAGAGTTCAAAGTTTACAAATGATATTTTATTAGAAAAACAATATAAATTCCACTACACAACTGCAGTTTCAATATTACATTACGGACAAACATTTAAATCAGTTTTAAGGTATGAACAATAATTTTCAACTTCATAATTAGAAACAACAACAAAAAAGTATAAAAAATAATATTTTTATAAGTATTAGTAATTAGTATTGTTATTTATGAAATAGCTACTATTAACAGCCTACCAATAGTTATAATTAATACTTAGTGGCGTATCCCTTATTTTCAATAACAGCACTGCAACGACGTGAGATTGATTCAATCAATTTCATACATTTTTCTAGGGGGATTGAATTCCATGTTTCAACATATGCTACATATAGGTCGTTTTGACTGGTGTTACGTTTATTTGAGACTTTCTTTTTAACAATATAAAAGCGATTCTCTATTGGGTTTAAATCCGGACTATTTGCTGGCCAGTCTAAAACGGATATACGCTGTTCGCTAAGGAAACATATAACGCTATTGGCCGTGTGTTTAGGGTCATTGTCATGCTGAAAGATCCAGGTTACAGGCAAATGATCGTCTGAATAGGGAATCATTATGTGCTCTAAGATATGTTTGTATTGCCATTGATCGATTATACCATAAATCTTCCGAACGGGTCCAACTTCACATCCGGAAAAACACCCCCAAGCGAGACAACGTCTGCCGGGCCCGGTAGTTTTCAATATAATGAAGTTGCCGGCACTAGTTAATTTTCAATAACAATTTAATAATTGTACATAGATATATAAGTGAAAGACATATGTATCACAGCGTTAAATCGATTATCAAGCATTAAAAAGTAGAAATTAAGAAATATACCACATATTCGGTTACACGCCCTTAGAGTTGGCACTGACCTGATAATAAACAAATGGCTAAAGCAATCTAACAGTGTAACTCCCAGCTAAAAGACAGACCAACAATATAACGCCCAATCGTATGAGTTCTATGAGAAAAGCCGGTCTATAAAGTACATTTTAGATCTAGTTTAAAATCATATCCTTTGTTTGAATAAAGGAATACTATTCCACAACACGGTATTTCTTCTTGGTATATAATTTTGTATTGATACACCCACAAGTCATTCGATATCGAGAAAATTGTGTTTACAAACAATCCAAAGGTTTTCGCAGATGAAAAGGAAACTTTATATTTTATTCTGAGATAGAAAAATATGAAGCGAGATCGTATTTGATTCCGATTGGCGCGTGAACGTAAAATATATTGAAAGTATATCTTGTTACAGATGTGTCTTATAAATTCATGACGATTTGTTTATGTTCATAGAATTGCCTGAGATTGATTTTGATTATTAAGAAGAAATAGATATCTGTATTATCTGTTTCTCTGTGTACATGTATTGTAATTATTGACACGGTAGAAAAACCGAGATGGAGATAAAGTACTGTAAGTAGTACACATTACTGAAACCGAAATATTTATTTAAAAAAAAAATGAGTATTCAGTTTTTTATAAGTCACTTTCAAGAGCACTTGCTTACACTGACATTAAGTGCCTTTCAGTGAGCGATTACAGAGAAAAATTATAAAAAAATATGTTTAGTATATTATTGTGGTATTTATAACTGTTACATTTATTACGCCATTTTGTTTGTGATGTAACTTCGTTTTAAAAAACACAATATTTATTTAAACCATTGCATAATGTCATTACAATAAAGAGTTTTGACTTTATATTAACACGTTTTGAGTGTCTATCAATGTGACGGAATATTTCAACATCATTTATACCGCGACTTTCAGATGTTTTTTTTCTCTTAAAAGCTACGACACTTGTACCCCGAGATACGGTTCTGATTGTAGCTAATTTTTGACCGTCGATATAATGGTGGTTCTTGAATTAATGACAAATGTTTAGTTAATGTCAATACAGTGCATTTAAATTGCTATTACCGAACACCCGTTTACGTTACTTTATTTTCCCCGCAATAAGAGTATTATATTATCTGTCTAGTATTCTTTTAGCATAAATATACAGATAGAAATTTATAAATATACTAGCTGACGGGGCCACGCGTTGCTGTGCCTAAGTTATTACATGTTGAATTGAATAAAACAAATGCAGTTGGAGTTGAAAAATAAATTCAAAATTCAAATGTGGTGCCATTTATGAGATATCTATAACAGACGATCCTACAGTTTTCTGTTAACAAACTGATATAAAGTGCCACCTGTTCGAGACTGATGAGACTTGCAATTAATAACAATAATCAACATTGACAATCATTTAATGTGTATTTAAAGAATTTTGACGTCATTAATCGAAATTAAAAGACTTATTAAGAGATAATTATTAATGAAGATCAGTGGACTAGTTTCGGAGTTCATCGTGGACAAACACTGTGACACTGGATTTTGATATATTTAGATTTCTGTGTATTTTATACTTCGCAGTCGGTGAATCAGGAGCGTTAAGGTGATTTTATTTCGTAGGAATTCTAAACAGGAATTGCTCACTCGGTAACACAGCTTCGAAAAGTGATTCACTGAGTGCATTAACAACGAAGTGCTTGTATCCCCACGTTATTCGTTTATGTACGCGATCACAAGCATGCCCGGGATAGAGGGACGCGTTTATTTCTGGATAAGCAGTCGCATCTCGAACAAATAAAGAGAACAAGTGACGGAGTTATTGCTTAAGCGTTAAGCGAGTGCAAATGACTCAACTTGTTATAAGAAGCCCTTATGTAAAACGGTGTTCTCTGTCTTGTATAATTTTAGTGGACCCGTATTTTGAGGAATGTGTTTTTTTTAAATAATTATGTTATTCGTATACGTAAAGTCTGTTTCTCCGGTTTATGAATCGATGTTTTATCAGACAGATGCCGAGTTTTGATATGAAAGCTTTAAAAAATCTTTTATTGTGTTGTGTACGTCATATTTGAAGAATTTGTAAAAGAAACGAAAGTGAAATCATGATTATTATTTGCTATTATTTTCATAAATTATATTTTCATGTTACAATGGCACTGTGTTTTACAGTAAGCACAAGACAGTCCAAAAACGAAATGGCGATCTAAAAAAGAGTCCCTATGACTGGTTTATCACCATGTCTTGGTAAACGCGACATAGTCGTATGTATTGATTATTATCAATCCGGTTGATTACGACTAAGCGTGTCATCGCGTCTGTATTTTAGTAATACATAATTTATTTTATAATAGATATAAATTCTATTTAATTAAATATTCTTAGATTAAAGACTTCTATTATTGTATTGTAGGGTAAAGTTTGACAATAAATTTTGATGTCAAATGTCGACGTGCTCGTTATGTGTTAGTCTAGAATAAGTATTTATTCTATAGTGGAATCTACAGAAAACAAGGAAAATATAAAATGAATGATGGCAATAATACATTGTCGCTAGTTGTTTGAAGATTTATTAACTAGACATAATGTAGTGTCATATTGTGCTTGTCATGGACTTCTAGAGTGACAAGCACTGCTTCTTGACTTTGAGGCTAGATATTTATGTTTAATATTTCATGAGCAAGATCAAATTTAGCTTTCATGTATCTTCATTCACCGAAAAGACTCGTAGAGTCGTATTCTATTATAATATATGTCATAATCGAATATTGTGGACATAATACGTACTCCCATCACGATGAATTATGACATCGATTCGAGTTTTTCTGGGTTTTTTTATCATATTTCTGGGTTCTATGCGGATTTTTCACGATAAAACAACACAGTTCCGATGATAACTAGTTCATTGAACCGGGCGCAGGTTAACATCTGGATTTCAATCTGTTATAGATTTATAGCTAAATATCTATTTTAAATCCTGTCTCTTCTCGACGCGCCAAAGAAAACAATGCGTGCAGCAGCGAGTCTTACACATCAATCCGTGCACTAGACCGTGACAAAATGACTGATTCTATTCCTGATATGCTTTTTGCAGTTTTGCATAACAGTGGTTCTCAAATTGTGAACTCGTAGCCTGTTGAAGACTACATAATGAAATTAAATCAAAAATACTTTATTCAATTTAGGCCTTAATAATAATTAATTAATTATAAACGTCACAACTACCACCCTTTCGGAAAACAATCCAGTCATCGCGAAGAACCTGTGAGAAACTCGATTGGGTTTATCTTTTTAACATATTCCGTGTTATTACAAAAAAGTTAAATACGCATTGAACTCTTACTTAAAAAGGTTTGATCAGAAAAAAATACCTTATCTTTGTTTATAGATGAACATTATTTTAATTTAAATATTCTCTAACACTTATCTAAGTTGTCAGTTCTTCTTCTATTATTGTAATTAACTGTATCTCTATTTGCCGGCAAAAGAAGTTTCATAGTAAATTATGGATTTCGTGGGTATAATTAAATTGGAAGAAGTATATGAATTAAATAATTTTAGACATTCACGAGTAAATCATAACTACTACTATGACACTATCGACATCTGACAGTGTATTTAATCTGTCATTATCTGTTGTTCCACCTTACGCACTTGACGTAATATATAAATCTTATAAATTGTTTATTTTATACACCATTTTCTTTTAATATTTTAACATTTCTAATAATAAGTAAATTTTCTTAATGAAGATCTAATTGAAAATAGCATTCATAAATTAAAATTGTTTGTAAAATATCTGTATGTAATGGAACGTTTCCGAATGATGAGATCGAATTGAACGAATGCTATCCAGGGTTGCTTGCATAAAAATCTTAAATCAGATGTTTAGCTAGAGACCGCTTGGACACGCTTTGGTAATAAAGTATTTTAAACATGACTTCATCTAGATTTTCAATTTTAGCCAATGGTAAAACTCGTGTTATACCCGTGTTCATTTCTGTTTTTTGTAATAACACCATTTATATTTAAAATACATTACACGTTACAATCGTTTTTAGTGGATGCACAAAGGGGAGTCAATTCCAGACATCACCATCGTTCACATATAAATAAAAAATTATTGGCGGTACCCGTTTATGTCGCTTGTGTAAATTTTTATGTGTCGTGGATTTATGTATGCTTCATGAACTTAAGTAATAAAAAGCATAGTGTAGCTCTGTGCGAATATTTAATATTGTCGTATTGATGGTACTTAGTAATTCATGTTGAATTGTTTAAGTATTTATTTTATTCTTTCTCATTTCTATCTTTGGCTCATGTATACGTATTAAGGAAATTACGTCCAAGCTCTGACACGTATGCCTTTTTATTGAATCTATTTAAGAACCAAGTATGAAATTTACTTTACAAACGATATCAGAGAGAGACGAACTTCTTAGCCTTCCATGGATTCACCGTGCGGGTGCCGGGTCCATCGTGTTGCAGAGGGAGAAACTCATAGCAGTTCCCAGGACTTGCGACCCAGGTGTAGGTTTAAGGAGGCCCCCTTTGAGATGCGCATCAACGCTCACCTTCACTGCTCGAGTTTCCCGCCCTGCATAGCCAAATTTGGTAGGAACCTGTTAGTGCAGCCTTTGATACTCGTTCTAAAATAGAACTTACTGCAGTTCTCGACAGGCCAAGGTCTTTCAGTAGGATGTAGAGAGATTTTGCTGGTATACCTCTCGCTCCTACTTCTACCGCGTATAACTTAACCACATAGCCATTTTTATTTAGTTCATTAGTTATTAGTATTAATTTGACCAGGAAAATGTATTCGCAAATCTCATGCTCTATTAACGATAGATATGACAAAGATGATGTGAATATACAGATCTATGTGTAGAAGATGTGGAAACATTGTTTAAGATTAACAGCTATACAAACAAAACTAATTCTAGAACACGTTTCGATTTATCTTTCTCCAGCCAGATCTAGACTTGAGACTAAACGTCAATACAACTATTTATAAATAAATGTGTACTAAAATATTTTTGATGATTCATGATGGATTTTCAGAAATATTTACCACTGATATTTTTATGTATAGAAATGTAGAAGTTCTGAGAACTGTTTTTTTTTTTTTTGTTTCATTACAGAGATATTTTATTTTAATTAGATTTATATCTATATTATGGTGTTTGATATTCATTTTCAACTAAAAATAATGTTATTATATGTTTTAAAACACATCAAATATTGTACATTACTCGGTTTTTGCACATCAGGATCGAGATAGTCGTCTAATTTCGGTTTACTATAGCGTATTTTTTGCCTATCGCATGTGGTACATCTCGCTCTTTTTCCCGACGTGCAAAATCAATCGCAAGGTACTTTGTGTCACCGACATCAACAAAGAAATCTTCCAAAAGTAACTTCTTGAAATAGCGTTTTAATGACGAACTTATTTTATGGAACAATGAAGTAAACTAAGCGATCACGATCGGCGTCTATCGTATATCGTTTTAATATTTGTCAAATGCGGTCAAACACTATGTTACATGCAACAACAGTAAACTGTAAACAATACTATTGAAGTAAACAAAAAAATTGCACACTAAGAGTAAATCCTTTCACTGGAAATGACCATAATGCTTATAATAAGTTATAGATTACAATCAAAAGAATGTACATTGCTTACATTCAATATTTAAAGCAAACACAGAAAGATTGTAATATATCAGGACGTGTCTTCCATTACCACTGAACAAAATTATAAACAAACTCACAGATAGACGTTACATATATAGAGATATTAAATGTCAACGCGTTAATTATCAGTTAAACTTGATACACGCTAAGATAAATCGCTGTTGATCTTTTATTAGTTCAATGTTTATATAACAAGACTACTCGTGTTTCACATGGGCGGCGGCTTAGAGCAGCGATACTCAACCTGTGGCCCGCCGGGTCTTTGTAGTTGGCCCACCCGATTATACTTTATTTTTAATTACTTTTAAATCTCGTGCCCATCAGAAAATCTATGAGCACGCTGAGTAAATTAAATGGATCCCGGATGACCCCAACGCAATCCGTTTCTTATGATATAAGGGTTCTACTAAGGTTGTTTTATTGGACAACCATTTTTCACTATATTAATAATATGTGGTTAATTTGAAATTACGTTTTTTTTTTAATTTAAAACCTACATATTTGTTGTTTGCGGCCCGCGACTCCAAAAGTCAAACATGTTTATGGTCCCTTAAAAAAAAGGTTGAGTACGACTGGTTTAGAGTATCGTTCGCTAGTCACCCTTCTTCGGTTCTACTCGCCGTTATATTTATTTCTTACCAGATCAAATTATAGCTTGTGGAGGAGACACGCGAAGATAATTTATTCTTTAAATCGAAGAATATAGTATAAAAGTTCATTTATTACTCTAATTAATTTAAGATAAGATTTCCAACATAATTATGGTGAGGTTAAGGTCACCTCTTCCAGTATGAATTAAAGTAAAAAAAACTATGACATTCGCTATTTTAAACGAATATAATAATTATGCTTTTCCAAAATATGTCACGATTATTTCTGTACAATATTGATTACTGACTCAAAAAATACTTCGCTAAAGATTTAACACATGGCGCTATTGCATAGCGTGTGTAGTAAAAAAATGTAAAGTTATTGAACATATTATATAAATTACTAGCGGGCCCGGCAAACGTTGTCCCGCCCTGAAAATCCTGAACAAATTATATACCAAAACGTTCCCCGTGAATCACTTTATCCACTGGTGAAAACCGCATAAAGATCCGTTCAGTAGTTTTTGAGTTTATCGCGAACAGACAGACAGACAGACGCGGTAGGGGACTTTGTTTTATACTATGTAATGACAAGGGAAGACAGAAATTTTATTTTATAAAAATTTAGGAAAATGTAAATAGAAGACCAAACAGTTTGTCTCCTCTGATTTTGTGCCTAATAGCTATTCACAAGTTATAGTTTTATCAGTAAGAACGTTTCGGAAACTTTTGCTTTCACACTCATTTCTGTAGTGGAACTGCACGATGTCGTCGTGGTCCGCTCTGAAAATATCGTTGGCATACGAGCACAAAATTAATGTTTTTTCTTTTCATTTTCATGTAGCTTCCAGGGGAATTAAACACACCAGTTAGTGTTTTATTCACATATTACAGAATTACTTTCATTTTATACAAATTTGATTTCAATATACTACTTGTAATCGACAGATTTATAACAGTTTCAAATTAATTTACGGGATATTATGTAATATGTTATGGGTAATACTATACAATGTCCATTTAATTTGAATATCGTCACAACGTTGATGATATTTCAGATAGGTGAAGATGAAAACTGTAATTGTCAAATTGCATGTAGACAGACAGACTTACAGCTTATAATGCTCTTTGCGCGTGACTCGCGTCTTATTACTAACATTATATTTTTTATACATATGTAAGGAATTTTAACAGGTTTCGTTGTTGTATTGTCATAGTTTTTGTTACGTTGAGCTGTTAGTCATGCGTATGTCATTTCTGTAATATTGCACAGTATGACGTGATTATGAACATAATCTTATTTCAAAGTATGTACCTATCTATGTACTTTCCTTACTAACATTAATATTTCGTTATTTATATGAAGTAAAAAATTAAAACAATACAGATTTTATTTGTTTAGCATGATTAAGCTGTCAATTAATAACATATAATAACAATGTAAATCAAACGTGCCTGTACTTCTCAGATTTTTGTGAAACAAAGAAATTGTTTCAAGTGTCTAGGAATAAGTAATAAAATACATTTCAATTCTTTTTAGAAAAGTCTGTCTGTCTGTGTATCTGTCTGTCTGTCTGCCTGTTTGTTTGAACACGTATCACTGCCAAAGTACTACGCCCACGCTAAAACCTCAGTAAGAAAATCATAAAGCATCCTCGAGTAACATTTAGTCTTGGTTTCATTAAAATCGGTTCACCTTATCAAAAGTTATTGTAATTTTAATGACGACGCGACTTAAGTACCGAGAGAAAAGTAAATGGACTTAATACATTCAGATGATTTTATTGGTCACTGACTTTACATTAGGTTCCACATGGACGGAGCCGCGAGTACAGCTAGTTTATAATAAAAGTATCCTTATCACCTTTGGATTCAAATTTTGTAATACTACTCTCTACGCGCTTCCACAGCCTCACTTACGATAGATTTCTAAGTTTAGTGTGTTTACTTAGGTATGCATCGTTACTTAACATCAACTGAGATTATCTTCAGATACGAACTTATCTTACTTATACCTAACTTACAAATTACTAAAGTTACCACATGACAAAAATATATAATATTTAATTATTTTTTTAACTTACATGGCCCTTGACGTTTTTGATGAAATATATTTTTTGATCGATGGAAAATTCGAAACTAGAATTTCGTTACGCTATTCAAAGTACCTATTAAAGTTTATATTAAAATCAAAAGATACCTTGCGTTTTTTTTTTTATCTAATGGGATGCAAACGAACAGGTGGGTCACCTGATGTTAAGTGATCACCACCGTCCATAGACACTAACAACACCAGGGTAGTCGCAAGTGGGAGGGGGAGAGGAGAGGGGAGGTTGGCCTCCGGCGCTCTCACTGACCGAACGAAACGCAACAATGCAAGCACTGTTACTTCACGTCGGTTTTCTGTGGTACGTGTGGTAGTATTACGGGCGAGCCGACCTATTTACGCTGAAATCAGTAATAGCTTCAGCGTGGCTCTACCACCTATAGCGTTTGCAGAGAACATTTCAATTATAGTAGAGTAAAATTGATAATCAGCTAGGAAACTATACATTCATCAGCTAAGATAGCTAAGCTAGGTAAAACCTCCTGTATGTGTTTCACGTTCTTTTTATTATTTATATCAGGTTGTGTGAAATTCAATTACAATTTGTCTGTTTTCAAAACGTGATATACCTATACTTCATTATCTCAATAATGTATGAAAAATAACTCATTATTTTTTTATTTATTCATCAAGTCAAATCTTTTACGGAATGCCTTCTTCAACACCTAGGTAGTAAATATACAAATAATTGCATTACGTTATACATAACATAAAACAGGTAGTTTACTAATTTGAGACTGATTTAAACTTCTGCTAACGATTATTTTACGAAACCGATTAATCACTGAACTATATAATGACGAAATGTGAAATCAAACCTTTTTAGTTTCTTCATCCGATAAAAAAAATATACACGTACTGACTTGTCTTTCAAATGTAGCTGCTGTGCACAGGTTCAAAGTATGACGAGATAAAATTAATACAAGTCGAAACATGTTTCCAACCTCTTAAAGAAACCACCAACTTACAATGAGCTTTGACGGCTCGATCGTTGATATTCTAGTTTAATTAAGTAATTTGTATTTTTATTATACACCTAAGATTTTTTTATACAGTGCCAGGCTTAGTTTTTTTTTGTATGCTTTTATTTTTATCTAAATAGCTAAAAAACGATCATTCAAAATTCATTGGATCGATTCGATGTTTGATATCGATTAAATTTATTGATTTTTCTGTGTCAAAAAACTGATTATTAGATTAATCGATCTCGGATCGCCATCCCTAATTTGCTATCTCTAACTCTAACTATTGTTCCCAAATAAAAATAATTATGGCGCCGAAGCCACGACGTTCGAACCTTAAGAATTCTACAGATCTCACCTCGGATTCCTGACATATAATCTTGAAGTAATTAGGTCGCTTCTTAATTGCGTATTATCTCTTCATTATTATTTACAGAGAATATAGAACAACGCGGTAAGCTCTCTTATCGATAGAAATATTTAAATTAGTTTATCGAATAATTTATACCGGCAACGAATTAATGTACACCACGCCTTTGCAATTTACGCCGCCGGCATCCGGCACCCTCTGGATTCCAGGCATCAAAGGACTGACAGTAAACGCAGGTGTCTCTGTAATTTATCTACCAACGCTCAAACCTATATTCGCCGTCTTCGAATTTCAATCGTGCACAAAGTTGTTATGACGAATATATGATAGACACTATCTCACTATATTTCGGTAAATTGTTAGATTTCATTATTAATTGGATCTGACTAGGGCTGCCACCTTTTTTTGTAGATAGAGTACATTGGTTATTATAAGTAGGAAAAAAAGTACATAGTATTAAAATAAAGTACAATTTATTTATTATTATTATTATGTTTAAATACATATTTTTTATTACTTTTTGCGATTTGTATCAAATTAGTATTGCAACTAAACAATTGCACAGCAACTTTACAGTCTATATTTAAATTCAAATAAATAAATAATTAGTTTTTAATCAAATTCAGAGACGCTTTATTTCTTTCGTCTCGCCATTTGCTTTTCAAAATATCAAAGAAACCAAACTAAAATTCAGAGGTGGTAGAGCCACGCTGAAGCTATTACTGGTTTCAGCATGAATGGGTCAGCTCGCCCGGGGTACTACCACCCTCTGGCAGAAAACCTACGTGAAGTAACAGTGCTTGCATTGTTACGATTCGTTCGGTCAGTGAGAGAGCCGGATAACCCACCTCCCCTCCCCCTCCCCCAAACACAGGGTCGCAACGCACTTGCGACTCTTCTGGTGTTGCAAGTGTCTATGGACAGTGGTGATCACTTAACATCAGGTGACTCACATGTTCTTTTGCCTTCTATGATGTAAAAAAAATTTATGCCAAATAGAGTATTTTCGTGTACTTTATATGTGTAAAGTATAGAGTAAAATTACCTGAAATAACGTACAGTACTTTAGTATAAAGTACGAGTGGCAACCCTAGATCTGACTGTTGATGAAAATGTTATATAAAGATTAAATATAATCACATATTATAAAACAAATTTCTCTGCCACGTCTGTCTATTCGCGACGGACTCTAAACTACTGAACGGATTTTCATGCGGTATTCACCAATAGATAAAGTAATGCATGAGGAAGGATTAGATGTATAATATGTAGAGGTTTTTTTCTATTACCGTCAAACCAGGCAATATTGCCACTTTATTCCGCACAACGATGTTTAAATCGAATTTATTGCACAAAATTATATCAAGACATATAAAAAAAATTAACTAAAATCATAGTAAATTTTGTAGAGAATTTAGATATAGTAAAATATTAATATTATATAAGTATATATAATATTATATAAATAATATAAGTGCAATTTAATACCGAATTATGCCAAAATATTTTATGGCAAAGTCAACTATAACATACGGTAACATTGCCGGACCTAAATTTAGGAGAAAATAAACAAAATCACACATAAGAAATAATGAACAATCATGAACAAACTTGTACACAGCTAGAAACTCATGATGACTATAGTATTTTATCGTGCAAAGATCCTTTTTGATAAATATGGTAAACTCCACGACCCGATTTTGATTTTTTCGTACTAAAAAGGAAAAAACATCAGGGTTGTCGAGTAGGACAATTTTTAATTTACTTAAAATTTATTAAAGCGTTTCGAGAAACGTTGTATAAAAAGTTTATATTACATTTTAATAATGTGTTTTATACAACTACTTAAACTTTTAGTATAATAAAATACAAAAAAACAATAAAAAAATTTTTGTTATTTTTTTTTATTTTAGTTTTTGTTATTTTACAATTTGTTGTTATTCTGTAGCGTAAAGCCGTTGTTGGCTTCCTGGTTTTTTGCAATGTTTATTTTTATCGATGTTTCGCCTTGGTATGTGAAATTGTTTTTCTGACTTAGTCTTCTTCCCGTGAACCAAACCTACCGCTATATTCTAACATGTCTTGCGAATTAATTTTTATATGTTCTGCTCCACAATTTACGTCTGGTAGGATCCATTTTCTGAAAATAACCTTTTTTTTAATGACATTTCAACAAAGTTATATATGTATATCCGACCACATAAGTTACTATCGAAGCTGTAAATTAGTTTCAATACCTACATAATCTCAAACTTTTTTGTGACAACTCTTGTACTTAACAAAATATGGCAATTTAGACATCACTTTATCACTATACTGGGTTGTTAAATCTGCCAAGATTATTTTCTAAGGATGACTACCTGATACCGAAGTAAATAATGATTTATTCATTAAATCAAATGTAATTAAATAAATTATCAAAAGTTGATTTACCTCTGTAAAGTTTTTCCCATATATTTTTACTAAAGATTCGGAACACACAGACATCTGACGCTATCATAGAAAAAAAGTAACGGGCATTACCGTCATTTTGTAAATAGCTGGGCTGCCGTATAAAAGTAAATGTTGTTACTAAACAAATCAAATATCATTTAAAGACATCCCTACATAATAAAAAAGTATGGTTTCGGAGTAATAGACATCAATACTTCAGAAGTTGGTGTATGGCAAATAGAACATCCGGCGGCAAAGTTGCCAGGTTTCACGGTACTAAGGTGCGACAACGTCCGCGGATCCACTGGTGCGTTATAAAATTAAAACATCAATCAAAGAAACAATTAAAAGAATATGTTACGAAAATTATAAACTGATTGCTTTCTGAGTAAATTCTGTTTGTTGAATAGTTTATTAAAAAAGTCTTATATTAGAAACATTTATGAGATTATCGTCAGGGTCAGGGAGGCAATCGCGAATCCCATTGATTCTTTATAAAAATGATAATTAGTTCCAACATTTTAAATATTCACCAATAAATTCTCCAATACGTAGCTGAACTGATTTAAAAAGAACAAAGCCATCGATCTATAATATAAGGACCCCGTATGCAAGCGCAATCTATGCACGTAATGATACATTTATCTCTTTCCGTAATATACAAATCTATAGAGGGGACAAGGAGTACGGTGGCACGATGTCGGTTATTGACACAAGTACTGTCGTAAATAAGCGAATATAATATAGCACGTACATGAAGAGATGCACACGCGTATATGTTCCATCCCTTAGGTCTTTATTAAGCCAGCACAATGCTTGTAGTCAATTTCCTCAATTTACTGCGCGCAAATTTAAAAATAACTTTAATCAAAGGTCCGCCGACATTCTCCCATCTTTGTGTATATATATGTATATCTTCTGTCTGTGTATATGTGACTGAACTCCTAACCATCTGGACAAACTGACAATTTTTTAAAATAACACTTCCCTAGGTGCGACTAGGAGTTAACTGGACGACAATGCAACGGAAGTCCGATACGGCAATATGACGTCACGTTTCTGTAGCATCCGGTTTTTAAATATTTTTGATTTTGTCAATAAATAGTTTATAAACAATTCAATCAAAAATATATGAAAAAAATAATTGAATAATAATAAAAATCATACAATAGAATTAATTATGTATATATGGGCGCACCACCGTGCTGCCATCTGGTTTCAGTCTAAGTAACCAATTAAATCAATTTCATTATCTATAGTGCCCTCTATCAGCTACTCTTATAACGTCAAAGAAGTTTTACTTCAATCGCGTGTGACGGTTACACGCACTCATTTGTTTTGTTCAGGTGGATTCAAGAATGGTTTAGATTCACAATTCAAAAATTTATCAGTGGCGTTGTGATAGAATTTTAGAATTTATTTTTATTATTATCAAGGAAGAACGACGTCCGCCAAACCCGCTAATATTTTAAATTTTATTAGACGCCGGCCCCTAGAAGCGCGAAACCCGCGTAGCATTAACAACGTGTGTTTATAAATATGTATAAACAAAAAATGACTTTCGTATAGCTACTTAACTAATAGTATTGTATGTAAATAAATGGTCCCCATTTACTTTTTTTTTAAAGCAACAACATAATGGATGAGGTGCTAATAACGTTTGTCTAATACATTCGCGGTGAATGTATACAGTCGTGTACGAACGACGTCTGGCGCTTGGACTAGTGCCAGTATAATGTCGCGAACGGTAGGAATGCCAACCACAACTCATTATTACGTATGTCTACAATACGAACTGCTTTTTGACGCAATTCAATAAATCGAATTTAAATTATTACGAGCCACAAACAGACGTTGGCAAAGCAACGACTTTATCTACTAAAATCTTTCTATGTGTAAGTGTTTATAGAGTGCATTTTAGTGTAAGTTACTGCGGATAAGAGACTTCGGATTTGCTATATGTAGTAATTTCGGCATTGTATTGCTCTCGCGAGACACGTAATAAGCCAAACGGTTATTTGTTATTTTGTTTATTAAAAAAACTAAATTGTTTTAATTTAAACATTTCGAAAACGTCACTTTTAAATTTACATAATTAATTTTTCAATTTCAATATTCAATTTCTCAAAGCGTTGTTAGTTCCGAATGCGAAAGTCAAAATTAAAATTCGAACATTATAATTACTTTCACACTGGGAAAGTATTTATTATAATATCCATATACTTTGGGTATTGTCGTAGTGAGGTTTTCAATGGCCAGTTTTTATCATATATGTATATATATTTAACAGCTATAGGACCTGTCCATTTTAATCTGTCGTACAATTATTATTCTTTAAATTATACAAAAAAGCTTACGTGATATTCGAATTTCAAATATTTGTTTTGATAGTTCGTTTCCTGTGTGCACAACGCAAGTTTTTTTATGGTTTATTTGCGGTAACCTTCTATACATATAATAAGAATATAGATTTATCGTGTCTGCACATTTTTGACTTTTGTGAAAAAAAATTGTTGCAGGTAAAAAGAATAAGTAATAAAAGACATTTCAATCATTTGTAGATTTGTTTGTCTGTCTGTCTGTTTTTTTTTTAACACGGATCACTGCTAAAGTAATACATTCACGATAATACCTCATCAAGAAGATCATAAAATAAAGCATCCTCGAATAACATTTTGCCTTTGTTTTATTAAAATCGGTCGACTCTATCAAAAGTTATTGTAATTTTAATGACGACGCGACTTAAGTACGAGAAAAAAGTAGATAAGTAAATGGACGTAAATACATTCAAATGATTTTATTTATCACCGTTTTTTACGTAAGGTTCCATGCTGACGAAGTCACGGGCACAGTTGTTAGTCTTTTATATATTTATTTATAGATGGTAGAGCCACGCTCTAGCTATTAGTAGTTTCAGCATGAATGGGTCGGCTCACGCGGGGTAGTACCACCCGACCCACAGAAACACCCACGTGAAGTAACAGTGCGTTTATTGTTGCGTTTCGTTCGGTCAGTGAGAGCGCTGAAGGCCCACCTCCCTTTTCCCTTTCCCTACCCCTACCCCCTCCCCCATACACTGGCTGGCAACGCACTCGCGACTCCCCTGGTGTTGCTAGTGTCTATTAACGGTGGTGATTACTTAACATCAGGTGACGCACCTGTTCGTTTGCCTGTTTTTGATATAAAATATATATACATAGATATTAATTCTATTTTGATTGTGTTTGTACTTATCAGCACAAGATTTGTTCGAAAGGAAATGTTTCAAAAATCGCACAGTAAAGAGGATAAATTTGGGTTAATTCTCTCCATATAAAAAGTGAGTGAGTAAATGAGACAGACAGCAATAGACAGATCTTTAAAAAATATTGACAGATTTGACAAATTCACTTTCAGTTACACAGTCATACCCATACGTAAATTTGGTCTAATTTTTTTAAGCTTAAGCGCGCAGTCAGTTTCTTATAAATGTGCTTTGTTTTTAATGTTTCATTTTGCTAAGTTCTATCATAATTGTGTTTATTACAATTTGCTATATATATATATATATATATATATATATACATGTGTGTGTGTATGGGATACTTTGCTTTAAATTCAACACTAACATAAACCGAAATGTCAATTTAGATTATGATGCCTTATAAGATATGTAAGAAACTTGTTGTCACATTAATCGATCAATTAGTTTAAAAGCTTTTCGTATTTTTCTAAAACATGTATTTAAAACATAAGGTCATCGCCGTTGTGTTATTTTTTCTTTGGTATTTAATCTTCTAGTTTATAGCCATTGTCGAGTAGGTGTCCTGTGATAATTATACAAGTGATACATATTACAAGTGTCCTGTGATAATTTCAATGGTTCGACAAGAAGGTGGCCTTGTTAGAACTTTCCAGGGAATTTTTATGTCAACTCAAAATTCATGTTCCGTGCTATTGTGTTTTTTTACACTCTACTTATGCACAAAAACTGAACTATATTTCATAAAATACCACCAATGTTACAAAATGGAGAATCGAATAGTATAAGATTACGTATTACAAAACAAAGTCCTCTGCTACGTCTGTCTGTCTGCTCGCAATAAACTCAAAAACGGATTATCACGCAGTTTTCACCAGTACATAAAGTAATTAATGAGGAAGGTTTAGGTATATAATTTGTCACGTCATTTTGTTATCAGGGCGGGAAAACTTCCGCCGAGCCCACTAGTTATGAATAAAATATAAAAGCACATGACAGGCTAAAGCTACTACCAAAAACACGTTGTGTACTTTATAAAATTGTTTAATTTTTAGTTAGGAATAAGGAATCTCGTCATATTTCAAATATCAACTATGGAATGGATGTTTCTACTACGTCAATTGAGTAAAAAGTTGTATTAAGTTTGGAATTGACATGGAAATTGCCATCGGAAACCAACGCGGCGTCAACGGACGACGGACGGTAATCGATCAATTATATTTACGTAAAGTCGCACGTCACTTAGGGGTTGTCCGTTAATTACATGAGCCGTGTTTTGAGGATTTTTTGAGCACTCCTGCCCCCAGGTGAGATTTATCTCGACCCCTCTCCCCTTATCTCACGCGAAATCTTTCTAAATTTGTATTTTGAGTATAAATGATTGGATTTATGAAAAAAAATCACAATTTGCTTTATTATTTTTACATTAACCTTGTTACTATTATTGCGTTTAATTATAATTATTATTACGTTGTATTTTAAAATATCAATACTAAATAACAGCAGCTATTTATGGATTTTAATGTATACTAGCGGGCCCGGCAGACGTTGCCCCGCCCTGATTATGAAGAAATCCTTGACAGATTATATACTAAAACGTTCCTCATCAATCACTCTATCCACCGGTGAAAACCGCATGAAAATCCGTTCGGTAGTTTTTGAGTTTATCGCGAACAGACAGACAGACAGACGTGGTAGGGGACTTTGTTTTATACTATGTAATGATATGGATTGGGTAAAATTTCGGCAAATTTTAAACTAGATACATGTATTTTGAATTAATCTGAATTTCCCACATATTTACACTATTTGTAGCTCGAAAAAATGACGTGATATTTGCCGAAACCCGCCCACGTGTGATTTAGTGAGATTCGGCTTGACAAATAAACGTCTGACGTAATTAACGAACGACCCCTTATCTAGAAGAGTCGCTTCGAGGTGCTTGTCTCAGCCATAGACGTTTAGAGCGTCACTCGCCACGTCAACTATTACCGCAGTTTATTAATAACCCGATTTCCTAATTTCTGCCACGAGTATGCAAGATATGGTGTTGCCGTGTAAATAAATTTAATCGGTTGTGTGGGATTTTTTTTATCGATTACCGTTATTATATATTACCGAACAATTACCGTTTTTATTGTACTGATTACACGTTGTTGGTCTGAAGGGCTTTTACGGCTACACCTGGACGTGTGCGCGTAAGGCCCCAGACCGAAATAGCAACTAGCACAAAAAGGGCCGAAACGGGGTTCAAACTGTTGCTCTGCATGCAAATTCCATGAATTCGAATTTAATTGACTAACTAAGCGAGTTAAGAAAACCGTACATTAAGTTTGTCATTAAGTTGTCCCAATTGTTTTTTGTCTTGTGAGAATATGTTAGTTTATCATGTTTTACGAGCCTTGTTCAGGTCGATCGATATAATGTTTTTGGGCTGACTCAAGATTAAAAAATTGACAAAACCTATGTACCTACTGTATGGGTCTGCAGATGCGTGCGTGAGGTAGCGTCGTGCGTGTTGTGAGCTACGGAATGCGGTGCAAATGTGTCGCCCAAAAAACGTGCCCGAGGCCTTCATACCAGAGGATCGAACTTACTTACTTTATTATAATATGTATATTAGGGTGTGCTAAAAAAAATCGATTTCTTTTTCTTGCTCTCACCCTAAAATATCATAGGATATATCCAAACAAAAATTATGCTCAAAGGACAGCTCTTAATTTCAATTTTAAGAGGTCCTTCAACGAACTTTAAATTTTCCCATATAAATAATATGGTGAAAAATTCTTTGAACATTTTTGTCACTTGCAAACTGTGAAGAAATTTTATTCTGTAAAAATGAAACGATGGGTCTCATTAAGCGATAAATTATCAACAAAAAATTCATTGAGTCAAATTTCTATCTTTAATACCATAGTATCATTAATAACAACAAAGTTCTTTATAGTTTAGCCGCAAAAGATAAAAAACGCAAAATTATTAAAAATTCAATTCTGAAGGATCCGTAGAAATTTTAATATAAAAGATCACTGTTCCTAGTATTTAAATTAGGTCGATATTTTATTCGGTATTTCCTATTATTAATTCGAGCTTAGTTAGTTACATTACTTCCATTGGCAATACTTATTCTACCTAAACTCTGAAATATTCGCAGTGTTTTTGCTCTTCTGACAACACTGTCTATTTAGGGGTTTGATCACTGGTTTTGATAATATATACGAACTGCTGCTGGTGACGGTGTTTGTGACGCAACAAACGAAATGGCTTTAAACAGCTAAGAATAGATTCGTACTTGACATTGAGAGCGCGGGCGCGTGCCTCATTCCGGGCCCGAACCAGAGGTCAATGTCGATGGGACCCGAGCCGTTCTTATTATAGACTTTGATTTACGGAACTTTTACGTAATACGTTGGTTGCGTAGTTCATGTCCATGGAGTTCGGAAATTACGGCTTTTTTTTCTTTTGTCGGCCTAATTAAGCGGCATTTATGGTATCCTGTTTTCCAATACCGATGGACTACTTCGCTATGATAGTTGATACCTTCTGTGCCACGTGTACCACCGGTGGCACACGATTTGATAACTATTGAAAACTAAACAATTAATACTTATGTCATGTTATATATGATGTTGTGACGTAATATCGTTTAATAATACGTGATGTAGTCCGGTGAAGTTGTGAAGGCCCGTCAGGCAAATAGCGCAGACAGTTCGAAAAAAAGTATTATAATAGATACATTTTTTTGTCAAAATATCGAATGGCTTAGTGCGGAACGTGTTAAAGTTAGAAAGAAAATCAGTGACTATATCTATACGTGAATCCCCAAAATCGTTAATAATTAAATAAACAGAAAATATTATTAAAACATTGTTTTTTCGTGTTCTCTTGTCGAGACATTATCATATTAGTGTCAAAATCCGATATCTTGTTTTCAGACTATCTGTTAATTTATGGAAGTTTTATTTTTGTTTTTAATGTTTGATGTAAGTGTTATATTCATCATAAATGTGTCACAGTTTGTTTTGTCGTTCGATTTCCGCGTTTATGTACATTTCGTTTACTCTGTAAATTGATAATGCGTTTTAGATTTATAGGTAAGAATGAAATTAGTAAATATATATAAATATAAGGTTTCATAACGTTCTGGATATTAGACTGTATTGGTATCAGAACCAATGGGTATGTAATGGTGTAAAATAATGACTCGTTTCGGTAATTGTACTGAAAAATGAATTCACATTTTATGGTTATAAGGAAATAGGGAAACGTTCAAGTATTACATAATTATAATTTAAGTTATTTTTGACCCGCTCCTCCGTGTCGGTATAACTGAGCAAAACTCTTAACTCCTTCCATAACAGATTTAGAAAAAAAATAGAATAAGTAAATATTTATACTACCCGTCTTTTGAGTTGTCATGCGGCGACAAATACCACAGTTTACACAACCGAAATAAACTAATCTTAACCAGTTATGTCATACTTCCCGACGTGTTATATCAAATATCTGGTAGATAATAAATATTAGTAGTAAATTGATATTGCTGACGTAATCCCCTTTCATGGTTACCCCCCCTCCCCCTCTTTGGTACATACGTAACATGTGAATGCCTCATTGCCATTGTCATATATCGGTTTTTTTACGGTTTATAAAACAGAATAATTAAAATATGAGGCCGTTACAGCAAAGTGATCTTAACTCGCATTTATTGTACTCTTTGATACGAGCAAGTACAATAGAATAACTAAAGTTAGACTCGACTGAAGGACCGTCACCTTCTATTTCCAATTGATGTCGTTAGCTACACTTCCTGGTACATGACCTTTTATTATGACTGACCTCAGGACTGTAGTCCTTTTGAGGTTGGGTTGTATATTTGTCTATTTATTACCTCGTACTTAAAAAGTCGAAGTTAGGTTTAACACTGAAATTGTTTGAATTAGGCTGTTCTTAAAGCCTTATTTTTTAATAATTTTTAATTATCTAAGAGAGGGTTATAAGTGTTATCGTGGCAAAGATAACGTGAGCTGCCATAATAGGATAGTTTTAAGCTATAAAAAACAGTGTAATTAAATATCTTTTGCTAACTATATGTTTACATTACAATGGATGAGATTGATAAACTCTAACATGATTTGACCGACCATAATTATATGTTTTTATTTATACTTTTCAATACTCACCACTAGATGGCGTTAAAGCAGCAGTAATCTGTAACGTACAACCGATCCTCGTGAATGTTATGTTCAAATACATTGGACATAAAGTATATTTACATAATATGTATTTTACTATATCTCCACTATCTATTACAACAGATCATGGCATATTATGTGGAGACGCGAGTACAAAAATGATTCAACGAATTTTAATACCGAATATTTAACTTTTATATAGGAGTGCCTATTTTTTCAGTTTTGTGTTTTTTTTGGATCAATAAAGGTAAAGAATCAGTATATAATAAAGGCTCCCTAGTGCAAGCTCACAACGCGCTCGTTCAGGAAATATCATTGTAGGCAGTCAAGTCTGTCGGATGATTGCGATCTTTAATTATATCTCGTTGACTTTACTAAGTGTATATGGCCTATGTCTTTTTACATGTAAACATAAAAGGTATAAATGCATTTATATGCGGCAGATGTGCGATGTAGTATGAACTCATCCGGTGTTCGCATTCGTTTTATTGCTGCGTCGTGGGAATTCGCTTTTATATATTGATTATATTAAAATCGGTAACCGTGTCAGCTGTCTGAAAAGGCGAGGGACGTCGTAAACTGAGCACGATAGGTAAGTGTTCAAGTAGACCAGAAATCCAGTGAGAAAATATAGGATGAAATATTCTTGACGGCCATTTGGCAAAGCTATATTTAGTTTTCTTTATTTCAACTTGTTTATTTCGAGATTATTCATTTCTTCCGTTGGAAATGAATGGGGTAGCGACAAAAGAGAGTAGTATAATATAATAGAGATTTATTTACTGTGATGTTTATGTGAGATCGGTAATCGGTACCTAAAAGTTAACACCCATAATAATTACAATTTACTGTACAATATTTGCTGTCCAATTATTTCTCATCGTTTGGCGCTAATTTTACTGCAGAACTGTAAACTCCGAAGCGTGCTACCAGTTGGTTGTAAGAGTGCGCAGCAAATGGACAGCACTGTGCCGTTACAAGTGGATGCCAAATTGACACCAAAAGTTGGAGATATAACTTTTTTTTCTATATGTCATATTAAGTATTTCTTTTATTATGTGGCATGAACTTAAAAATCAGGATGTGTTCTAAAGACACACGATGGAAGTGAGACATTTGCAATAACAGTAAAACATTTTTATTGAAAAAATACAACAAAAAGCCAAGGTCACGCGGTGTTCCCGCGGGACGGTCGTGGGCGGTTACCCATCTAAGTGCTGACCGCGCCCGACTTTGCTTAACTTTGGTGATCGGACGAGAACCGGTGTCTTGAACACTCTACCCGACACAGTGTTTACCACCACCACTTTTCGTCACATAAAAAGGTTGTCGATCAGAATTACAAAGTCCTTCCATAAGAAGTTTCACTCTAAAATACTAATAGAATACCATGGTTAAAGGTTCAAAAGATGTATGACACTGAACTGCAATCATCGCTACGGATTTTAATTGCATCTTTTATTGTTAAACTGACATCCACTTAGGTCAGCAATTATAACGCTTTAGCATATGCTGAGCTGGATTCCATTTCGTAATGCTGCGATGTGCATTCTTTTTTATCCACTGTATATTTGTAAACAATGCATTATGAATAAAATATTTCTTTCTTTCTTTTCTTTCAATTCGTCATCAATTTGCGGTAAAGTCTGATGCTAGTTAACTATGAAATTAATATTGGAGTCTTCAAAGTGTTTTATTTATTTAATTATTACCAACCTCAGTTAATGTCCAGAAAAAAGAAAAATGTTCAATTCGCATAGTGTATTTACTAATTAGGATCTGATGTCCGTTGAACACGGAGCATCGGTTCATTTGGCGAGGTTGGTTCCATAAATTCTGTCGCCACGCGAACGACAGCCGCGGCCGGCCACAAATTCTCGCTTCGAAATCGCCCAGGCATTTACGGCCGCTTTGATCTCGCTCGTACCTAGGTGATATTTCACTGCCGATATTGTTTTATTTCATCTATATATTCTCTACACTTAAAATGGGCGGGTAGAGGAAGTGGAAACGCACAAGAGAAAGATAATTTCCATATCCAAGAAACGAGACTATCAGGGAAATTTACTCGGGGACCTCAAAGCGTAAGGTCTCTTACAAATCACTTTTTTTGTTTATTTAAAACAGTTAATATTTGTAAACCTAAACAAAGTGCCTTACCTCCTTGCTTTAGATATTTTCGCGTTCCCTTTCTGGAACTTTCTCTTATCTCATCTAGGTGAACTTGCTTCGAAAGTCCGCCACATATTTACAAGCTGACACGTTTTAATATTTATATTATTTTATATAAAAACCGGGACTGTCTGACTGGAACAAGACGCCAAGGAATAAAGGTAGAAGAACATGACAACTATGTTCTATGCTATGCAGGACTCATACCAGGAAAATATGGTGTTGGATTCTTAATACATATACGACACAGAAATAACATAGAGAGCTTTACAGGTATCAGTGATAGAGTCGCACTCCTAAATTTAAACATACAAGGAAACAAATTATCACTTATTCAAGTATATGCACCCACTGAAGCGGCAAACGATGAAGAAATAGAAAATTTCTACACAAATATAAACAAAGCTATGAGTCAAGCACACAAAACATATATAGTTATGGGCGATTTAAATGCAAAAATTGGTCAACCGAAACAAGATGAATACTTAGTAATGAAATCAAATGGTTACGGAGAAAGAAACAAGAGAGGCCAGAGATTAATAGACTTCGCTCTTGAAAATAAAATCGCGATATTAAACACCTTCTTTAAAAAGAAGCCAAAACATAAGTGGACCTGGCGTTCACCAAATGGAGAGCATAAGAATGAAATAGATTTTATCATGTCAAACCAACCAACCATGGTGCAAAATATCGAAGTGCTAACTATCAACTTTTCTTCTGATCATAGGCCTATAAGAGCATCAATAACACTAACAAAACAAAAGAAAAACAGGTCTAACTTCAGCAGCTGCCATTACTCTACATTGAAAAATAAAGAAGAAGTATTGAAATACAATCAGTGCATAACATCCTACTTACCAGACCTACAAGATTGCTCTACCACTTCTGTGCAAGCCTATCACGATAAAATAATAAAGGCTATCACCCAAAGCCTTCAAAGTGCCCATTCTACAAAGAATTCCATACAGAAAAGTCAGACCATTCTATCTGAGCGCACTTTAACACTTATGAGAAGAAGACAAACATTACAAAAAACTACAAAGAAAACACGATCAATGAGAAACGAGTTGTCAGCGCTGTATAAGCTTATTAGTAAACTTATAAAACAGGATTATATCAGACACAGACACAACACCTTACAAAAACATCTGATACAAACAGGCAGCACGAAAAAAGCTTTTAAAGATTTACAAACGTGCAAATCATGGATTGACGGACTAAGTAAAGTAAATAAAACACTAAATAGTCGTAAGGACATTGTTAATATTGCGACAGAATTTTACAGGGATCTTTACAGCGCCAAAAACTCTAAGGACACAGGACATAGTAGTACGATCTTGTCAGACAACTACAAGAAAGAAAGCACAACAAAATTCGAGGAAAAAGAAGTAATTGAAGCAATCAAAACTTTAAAAGTAGACAAATGCCCGGGCTCCGATTGTATTACAAATGAAGCTATAAAAGCAGCCAATAGTCTACTAGCTCTACCACTTACTCTTCTGTTCAACCGCATACTAGAAACCACCGAAACACCTACGCAATGGTCAGAGTCAAATATAATATTAATATACAAAAAAGGCGACCCACACGATACAGGCAACTATAGGCCAATAAGCTTATTACCATGTTTGTACAAATTATTTTCCTCGCTTATCAACAAAAAAATAAGCATCACATTAGCGGCGGAACAACCAAAAGAACAAGCAGGTTTCAGAAAAGGTTTCTCAACCATAGACCATATTCATACCCTGGAACTATTGATCGAAAAATATCAAGAACGACAAAGAGCACTTTACATTGCCTACATAGACTACAAAAAGGCTTTCGACACTGTGTCTCACACAAGCATCTGGGAAACTTTAAATAACCAGGGAGTAGAAGATGTATATATTCGAGTAATAAAAAGCATATATAATAACAATACAGGAAGGGTAAAACTGGAAAAAATCGGTTCAAGCTTTTCCATCGACAGAGTAGTTAGACAAGGCGATCCCCTATCTCCGCAACTATTTATTGCCGTCCTGGAAGGAATAATGAGAAAAGTAGACTGGAAGCAATTCGGAATAAATATTAATGGAAACTACCTTACTCACCTCCGTTTCGCTGATGACCTAGTGTTGCTATCAGAATCAGGTATACAGCTACAATTAATGATTCATTCATTAAACGAAGCTAGTCAAAAAGTAGGTCTAGAAATGAACCTAACAAAAACAATGGTCATGACAAACAGTATAGAAACTAGAATCTCAGTCGATAACGAAGTACTTGCTTACACTGAAGAATATATCTACTTGGGAAAACAAATAAGCTTCAATAGTAAAAATAATGAGTTGGAAGTAGAACGAAGAATACAAAAGACGTGGAATAAATACTGGAGTATGAAAGAAATATTTAAAAGCAACATGGCAGTATACATTAAAACCAAAGCGCTGAACACATGTCTTCTACCCTGCCTAACTTATGCTTGCCAGACCTGGAAATATACAAACAAAATTAAGAATAAAATTACCAGCTGCCAACGCGGCTTGGAACGCAGTATGCTCAACATAAAAAAAAATACATAAAATTAGACATACAAAAATACGAGATATTTCTAAAGCCATTGACGCTCTGACCCACGCCCAAAGGCTGAAATGGAAATGGGCGGGCCATGTGGCGAGGCTACAAGACGACAGATGGACCAAACGAGTCACTGCGTGGACTGGCCCTAAAGGAAAAAGACGCATAGGAAGACCCCACACGAGATGGCAAGATAATATCAAAATAATAGCGGGCCCAGACTGGTTAAAAGTGGCTCAAAATAAGGAAAAATGGATGTCATTGGAGGAGGCCTTCACCCGAACAGGGGTTCTTGCAAAAAATAAATAAAAGGATAGTCATAAGTTTCTTTTCTTGTTTATGATTATTATGTAAATATTTATGTTTAAGTTCATGTTTAATTTGTAAGAAATATAAGGCTTTTTTATTTTTATTTTTATTTATATATAAAAACCGGGAAGCCTGAATATCTCTATGAAAAACTAATTTGGGCAAGAGATCAGAATAGTTATAGAACTAGAGCTTCGAAGTATATGTTATGTATGTATGTATGTTATGTATATGGCATGCTACCACCTCATTTCGGGGTAGTTTTAGGTTCGCTGCTATTAGATGCTGGAACGACCTGCCCCCTCCAATGCGCAATCTCAACGCGGTACTTACATTTCAAATTCATTTTAAAACGTTTCTATTACTGTCACAACGTTTGTAAATTAAAGGTTTTGCGTCTAATTTTTGTTGGATATATACTTAGTCTGGCCATAAATACTGCTACAATTAAAAATAAACAAAATATTACATTTGAATTTGGAATCTGTCATTTTTATATGATTATTCATTGAGTTTTCTCATTTTGGCGCCAATACATTGTACAATATTTTGCGATATTAAAATGAAGTGGGGTGATAAAGAGAACCGAATCGCTGTGATTGCATTACACAAAGGAGGTATGGAGCCAAATGCAATATTTAAAACTCTCCATACGCTTGGTATTAGTAAAATGTTTGGGTACCGAGCTATTAATAGGTACAATGTGACCTCCTCTGTATGTGACAGAAAAAGATCTGGCCGTCCACGTGCTGTTCGTACGAAAAAGGTGGTCAAAGCAGTAAGGGAAAGAATTCGAAGAAATCCTGTCCGAAAGTAAAAGATTTTATCTCGGAAGATGAAGATAGCACCTAGAACCATGTCTCGTATTTTAAAAGATGACTTAGGACTTGCAGCCTATAAGAGACGTACTAGTCATTTCTTAACTGATAATTTAAAAATGAAAGGGTGGTAAAATCGAAGCAACTACTGAAGCGGTACGCAAAGGGAGGGCACAAAAAAATATAGTTTACGGATGAGATTTTTTTTACAATTGAGCAACATTTTAACAAACAAAATGACCGTATTTATGCTCAAAGCTCTAAGGAAGCTTCCCAATTAGTCAACAGAGTGCAACGTGGGCATATCCAACTTCAGTGATGGTTTGGTGGGGTATTAGCTATGAAGGAGTGACTGAACTATACTTTTGTTAGAAAGGTATCAAAACATCGGCACAAGTGTATCAAGATACCATATTTGACAAGGTAGTGAAGCCCCTTAACAACACCATGTTCAATAACCAAGAACGGTCCTTCCAGCAAGACTTGGCGCCGGGTCATAAAGCTCGGTCTTGGTTGGAAACGAACGTATTGGACTTCATCAGAGCTGAAGATTGGCCGTCGTCTAGTCCTGATCTTAATCCGCTGGATTCTGATTTATGGTCAGTTTTAGAGAGTACGGCTTGCTCTAAACGCCATGATAATTTGGAGTCCCTAAAATAAACCATACGATTGGCAGTGAAGAATTTTCCTATGGAAAGAGTGCGTGCTTCTATTGATAACTGGCCTCAACGTTTAAATGGAGACCACTTCGAATAAGCTTTTTATATTTTAAATTGTTTTATATTTATATATTAAACTAACACACTATAAAAGTAGGAAATGTTATTTGCAATAGAATTTTTATTTTTTCAGTATTTATGGCAAGACTAGGTATTTGAGTTACGTCTGCAATTGCTTCTCTTATATGTTGTTTTATGTATCCTACTAATTTTATTTATTTGTTTTGCCCTGTATACAGTATGTACTATATTATTTTTTTACGTCACTTGTTTTCCCTATATATATTATATTTCATAATTTTAATTCATATCGCTCCGTGATTTGCATTGGGTTTCAGCTGAAAATCAGCGCGAAGTGTTTCTCATAACACTTTAGCATATGCTGAGCTGGATTCCATTTCGTAATGCTGCGATTTGAAATTTTTTATCCACTCTTGTATGTCATTACATTACATAGTATAAAACAAAGCCCCCTACCGCGTCTGTATGTCTGTCTGTATGTCTGTTCCTGATAAACTCAAAAACTACTGTATGGATTTTCATGCGGCTTTCACCAGTAGGCACAGTGATTCATGAGGAACGTTTTGGTATATAATTTTAAGATTTTAAGGGTTTTTTTTATTATCAGGGCGGGATAACGTCTGCCGGGCCCGCTAGTCTATTTATACTATAATAAAACTGTAACAATGCCAAATCTGTACCTTAAATGTTTTTTGAAAATTATAATCGGTTTAGACTTTGTTATCGATATAGACGCCAAAAATTTTGAAGTGAAACTTCTTTAGAATCGTTATGATTTCAAACCGGATGTAACGAAAAAACGACAGGTAAGTGACGTAACAACTTTTCGCGGTATTTTCGTTCGTCGGTTACAAAATTATGGCGGTTATTATTTTCGAACGGATTTTTTATTTACGATGTAGAGTAACTAGATTAAAACGTAAAGAAATTTCATCGTAAGTTTATTATTTTATTGAAGTGAAAAACGACAGGTAAGAGACATAAATACAAAAATCTGTAGGATGAAGCCGGCATAGAATGAGACAGAAATATACATACTATTTTATATTATATTTGTGCCATGCTTCGTAGCATCCCTAAACTTTGTAATTATCCTACCCTTGTTATATATATTCATCTCATTCTTTTGCCGATTTACTGAAGTTTCACTTCTATCGTGTGTGAATCGCACACACGCCTTTTTTGTCTGGCTGTCTCTCATTCTGTCTGTCCCTGTGAACACGCATCACTCTGAAAGTACTGAACCGATATTGACGAAATTTGGCACAGTGATAACTAATATTACAAGGTTACATCTAGGATACTATCTTTTTGTCTCATAAAACGGAAGGTATTTTCCAGGATAACGGACGAAAGTCAAAAATTTGCACTTAATGAAATTCTTGACGGACTTTGGTAAATTCACTTTGTGCTATATATAGCAAACATATTAGCTAAAATTTAAGCTATATTTCCCTAAGCTACTTTAAAAAAAATACCAAAAAAAATGATCGCTGGGTTCCAAACTGTCGACTCCGTCGCACCATATAATGTCCAGTGTGTTATAACTGAGCTACGGCTACCTGACACTTCTATGCGTAATTAACAACCACATATGGAAAATATGTGTAAACGAAACTGTCACTTATATTGTAATATGTAGTACTTAATATGTAGTTACATTTATTTTATTGTATAAAAAATGTTTGCTAAACAAAGGTGACAAGATTTTTTCCTAAAACATAAACCTAGATAATAGTTACATTGCATTGTAGAAGATGAATCTCAATTAGAGTTCTGTCAGTACGTGTGTTGTTTCGATATTTGATAAAATTAGATTTATAAATATTGTTGAGCCTTGAAGTAGTTAGGTTCAGGTTTCTGAATCTACGATTAAAATAACTAGTTGAGGTGTTTGCAGTTACCATACTGTTGTATTTCATTACATAGTATAAAACAAAGTCCCCTACCGCGTCTGTCTGTCTGTCTGTTCGCGATAAACTCAGAAACTACCGAACGGATGGTCATGCGATTTTCAACGGTGGATAGAGTGATTAATGAGGAACGTTTTAGTATATAATTTGTCAAGGATTTTTTCATAATCAGGGCGGGACAACGTCTGCCGTGCCCGCTAGTATACTAATATTATAAAGAGAGGTAAAGTTTTGTTTTCGAAGAATGCTTGGTACTACTGATCTGATTTCAAAAATTATTTCAGTGTTCCAAAGGTATATTATCCCAAGTTCAATATCTCAGTGAAAAAGGTGGTTTATATGTCAAAAGTAAAATAAATTTGACAAAATTAAGATTGAATGCAGATTTCACGTATACTTTACGAATTCTTATAAAACAAACAACTAAAACAAAATGGAAATTTAATGTAGATAGAGTTTATTTTTAACCGACTTCAAAAAAAGGAGGAGGTTATCAATTCGACTGTATTTTTTTTTTTTTTTTTATGTTTGTTACCTCATAACTTTGGACTGGGTGAACCGATTTTGATTATTCTTTTTTTATTTGAAAGCTGGTACTTCCCGTGTGGTTCCATTTCAATTTAGTCCAGTTCCGACAACGGCATCCAGTGCAAAACCGTATAAGTTTTAAATTTGCATTAATTATGTAAACGACAAATAGACGAATAACTCAATATCACGCTAACCGATTTCGATGATTCATTTTTTATTGGAAAGGATGTACTTCAAGGGTAGTTTGATGAGAATTTGGTTAGGTTCTGATCATGGGATCCGTGACAAAGTAAGAAAACTTTCATGAAACGAGCCTACTCCTTTCTTAAGGGCCGGCAACGCATCTGCGTTTCCTCTCGTGTCGCAGGTGTCCATGGGCGGCCGTGAGAGGTGACCCGTATGTTCGTTTGCCACCAATATTATAAAAAAATCTCTTCAATTCTTAGGAGCCTATTGTGCTTATGTTCGTTGCTGTGTTGCAACATGACGCAAGCATTGTAATTACATTACTTAAGGTGTATTATGTGTGAAGCGATGGTAGCCGAGTTGGTGGTAGAAACTATCGCGGATTATTGATAAGGTTGCGTTCGTACCAAACGTTACTTATTGTACAACCAATTGAAACCATATCGCATACCATACCGATAGATACCATACCGCAAAAATGCGCATATTTTAATATACTTAAGGCGGAACGGAGTTCGCGGGCACTGCTAGTAAAATATATTTATGTACACTAAAAATGGAAAAATAAAGTAAATTTTCAAAAAAAAGTATTAACCGACTTCAATATCAATCAAAAACCCATAAGGCACTAAAAAGCGGAAAATAAATAGTTTATCAAATTAACCAAATTAAATAAAACATATGAATATGTGTGCTACCTAGAGATGTATTGGAAGTCGGTGCGAACCGAAAATCATATCATCTACATAGGTACAAAGTTTAAGTCCACTCTCGCGTCTCTGTAATACATTTCTACCTGGAACAAATTTGAAATTTCGGTTGGCACCGACTTCCAATACATCTCTAGGTAGCACACATATTCATATGTTTTATTTAATTTGGTTAATTTGATAAACTATTTATTTTCCGCTTTTTAGTGCCTTATGGGTTTTTGATTGATATTGAAGTCGGTTAATACTTTTTTTTGAAAATTTACTTTATTATCTATCTTCATTGGACACTTTAGGTAATGCTGCGAACAGGTTCTAGGCTTATTTTAAAAGATCTCTCACATACCAACTGGGTATATGTTTGAGTGAGTCCCTGGATAGTTTGTATTTACAATTGGAAGTGCTAGATGTCGCTGCAATCGGGATTTAGGTTTTTTAACATTATTTGCATTCAAAAATACAATTGGATCCTGTAATAACCGATTTGGTGCAGACGAAGTTGCACGGGTCAGCTAGTTTGTAAATAATGCATTACGAATAAAATAATAGGTCTTTACCTATGAAATTGCCGTTCTGCAGTACTGGCCATTTCAAATAAAAATAATGTTTGTTTGGCTAAGAATTCTAATTTCAAATTAATTTTATTTTAAAAATATGGAATTCTTTTTCCAAAAGTAGTCATTTGTTTATTGATTGGTGTTACATTTTCATCGCATTTCAATATTTTTTGTCATCATGGATACGTTAAAAATTCGAGTAATTATGGAATATGAGTACCGTCGTGGCAGCAACGCGGCACAAGCGGCACGCAACATCAACGACGTTTACGAAGCTAACACTACAAACCAACGCACCACCTGTTATTGGTTTGCTCACTTCCGTTCTGGGAGTTTCGACCTGAAAAATGAACCTCGCGGTCGTCCGAAGACTTTGGTCGGCAATGACGAATTAAAGGCGATTGTGGAAGCTGGTGATACACATTCTACGGCTGAATTAGCAGCAGCTTTCGACGTTAGCGTCGAAACAATATTGGTCCATTTGCGTCAAATTGGCAAGGTAAAAAAGCTTGACAAATGGATGCCCCACGAACTCAATGATCGCCAGCGCGAAGTACGCGTCGAGACGTGTCTTGCACTGCTCAACAGACACACAAATGAAGGAATTTTGAACCTGCGATGAAAAATGGATTCTGTTTGATAACCGCAAGTGCTCAGCAAGTTGGTTGGAGCCTGATTCAGCACCTAAACAATGCCCTAAACGAAAACTTACCCCTAGAAAAGTGATGGTCACTGTTTGGTGGTCTAGCGCCGGTGTGATTCATCACAGCTTCTTACCAAACGGGGTGAGCATTACTGCAGATGTGTACTGTGAAGAACTGAACACAATGATGGAGAATCTGGCACATCTCTAACCAGCATTGGTCAATCGCTCGTCTCCGCTGCTCCTGCACGACAACGCGCGACCTCTTACTGCACAGCAGACAATCTCCAAGTTGCAAGAACTGGGGTTGGAAGGTCTCCGTCATCCGCCCTACTCACCAGACCTTGCGCTTACAGACTACTACTTTTTCCAGAATTTGGATAACTCTTTGGCGGGAAAAAAATTAAATACCCGAGAGGCAGTACAAAATGCCTTTGAAGAATTTGTTGCCTCCCGTCCAGCTGATTTCTTTAAGCAGGGCATGAACAAACTGCCACTGCATTGGCAAAGATGCATTGATTGCATGGGTGATTACTTCGATTAATACAAATAAAAAATACATGAAAAAAATCGTTTAAATTTTTTCACACAAAACGGCAATTTCATAGGTAAAGACCTAATATTTCTTTCTTAAAATTGCGTTTGTAAATTACAAACAACAGTTTATCGCCATAAATAATAATTTTGTAATATTTTAAAGCCTGAACAGGAAACGACTCGAGCTATGGTTTTATGCGTCCGCTCACTGAGGTTCCTACCTTTATGTCTTATAGTTATTGTACTGTAAGGTGTTTTGTTTACTTAGTGTTTTTACAAGAAAGTTTCGTTTGAACTTTTTTTATTTCCTTCATTTTAGAGTTTTTTTGCCGCGCGGCAATTATTGCGCGGCTACCAATCGTGTTAGGGAATTGGCGTGACGCATACGCATTCGCAAATTACTGTAAGAAAGACACCACGCAATGACGAGTTTTACGTGTCAAAGGTACCTGAAGTGTTAATCCTATTGATTCAGGACGTCATACACTAATCATATTTTATACGTTGTGGATTATCACCGTTTGAAAAGATGACAATTGATGGTTAATGACAATGCGGGCTAAAATTGTAAATATGCTAAATTTAGGAAAGGATTGGCTGTCATCTGTTATCTGCCGGGACACACCTATAGATGCTTGGCGATAGGTTTTCTAATTTGAGGACAGTAGCTATCCAGATGGGAATTAGGAAATCCCTATATCACTATGTAAATTACGGCTCACTTGTTACTGGTTCATGATTCTCATCCACTTCTAAACTAATCAAAACGGAGAGATGAATATTACTGTAATCTGTGTACGTACATATATCTCGAAGAATCCAATTACTGTCGGTCATGAATAGTCGGTCACGTGTATTTTTCCACATAACTCGTGAAATATTACCCCGTTTTAGCACAAAACGTAATCGTTTATTACTTGTCAGTTTTAATGCGGTAAATGAGTTCTTCACTTACGTTCTTGTTTGATGTTGTCAACGACACGTTAGTTCCAGCCGTAAACTTCAATCAGCGTTGACATTTTTTTTACAATGTAAAGCTCGTAAATATTGCCGTGCCCGGCACCGTGCTGTTGTAAATCTCGGAAATAAGCACGTACGTTTTGCAAGGTTTTACTTGAGTTTCTGAAAGATATGGCTGTTTTTTCCCTATAATTAGAAAAGACTAGCTTGCGATTTTATCCCAATTTTTGTCTTTATAAATGATGATACCATAAATTAACTTCGTGTCACTGTATGGGCTCATTCATTGTATGCCGAGACACCTTAGTAGTTAGCTAGCTATTGTGTAGGAGATCATGTACATGATGTAGAAGCCTGGTTAGCTACCTCGATAAAATAAAACTGATACAAAGCAACTAGCGTCTGGTTTTGGGTATCTTATCTCTTACAACTAAGAGTCGTTGTTGTCAATTTGCAGACTTCTCTTCTCTATTCTCTCTCCTTTTTATATCGGATACTCTGTTCAGACTTAAAACACAAAGCATAATTATTTAAGATCCAAGTTAGAGTATGTAGAGCCATCGTATGAATCTTCTGATTACATCCTTTGTCCTACATCGTTTTTTTTACGTAAGAATTACGATCACCAAGTATGACATTGATTAATGTCCATTACCGTCACATTTGACTGATTGTATTATACTAATAGTACATATGCTTTAGACCTAGAGGCTCTTCGATAATCATGATCGATCTGCGATAATGGCAAAATTGAAATAAATTTTGTCACAAGATCCTGGTGTTAAATTTGCATGACAAGATTTCAACGGTTAATCGAATTTAATTTGGACAGAATAAATTTAAAGCGAGTGATCATATCCAGTGGTCGGCTTCGTGTAGTTCTATCTAGGAACTGGTCTTGTCCCGTGTTAAGTGTGTGCCTAGCTGTACACATATCTGGTCACGGCCATCGACTCGCTAGTGTGAACGAACTCTGCGCATGCGCCTGATAACGTACAACTACGTAACCATTACGTGTACTGGCAACTAGGTTTTAGAGATTTGTTACTTGTTCTACTTCTATAGCTTAACGTCTTATGGTATTTTGTTGCGGGGAACAGCAGCTGAGGTGGACACCATATTAATACTATAAAAACGGGCAATTCGAGCAATTTATAATATGGAGCCTCGCGAATCATTAAATACTAAGTTTCAGGAATTCGGTATATTAACTCTGCCCTCCCAATATATTATTGATAATATAATGTATGTCCGCAAAACTAAGATAAGCTGGATTTAGTAAAGTACCTACATAATTTAGATAATAACAGAACAGATTAGAAACAGTAACAAATTGGTCATTCTATATTTCAGGCTCATTAAACCAATAATAGTTTTTTAGGTAATAGGTAATTAGGATGTATAGCAAAGTCCCAAAGCACATTACTGATTTGCCGGATAGTGAGTTCAAGCACCATATCAAGTTATTTTAATATCTACAAACGAAAACGAATGTAACTATCTATGTTTTTAAAAATATGTATCATGAAAAGATAACCAGATCGGGATTTTTGTTGGTTCTTCTCGATTATTGTTGTCGATGATTGTTTTCCGAACCGGTGGTAGCTTTGACGTTCAGAAGTGCCTTTTCAGGGCCTAAATTGAATAAAGTATTTTTGATTTTGATTTAGAAGTCCGATAATTTTTATTACAAGTTTTTCAGATAAATGGACTGAGACAATTGAATGCACTTACTTGTTCTTGCCCTTTTACTGACTGCTTTGCTCTGTTGTGTCAAATACAATACTGTAAGATATCTGCCATATTACTCTTTGTTGTGGAAAAATTTAAATTGTTAATACAATATAGTAAACAGTCTATCGATGTTATCAAAATGATAACAATTAACAATTGTTATCTGATTGGCCTCATATAAAACTGCATAATAATACGAGCGATCAGTCAGTCGCGGTGCCCAATTGCCGTTTGCATTTCATTAGAAAACGATGCGTTTCTTTGGATAGAAAAGGTAATATAGTAGTTACGGAGGTGCGGAAACCGCGGGAGGATCTCCTGTAATTCGAAAACAGCTCGACTCTGATTATTCTTCGGTCTGCGCTCCAACAACCGACAATTAGGAAGGGAGCACATCGAGCGATAAATCTTTCGAATAAAGCTGAGGCACGAGCGACGCTGCGAAATCGCTCGTTCCACGCGCAACGTATAATTGGCGTAATACACGAGAAAGTGGCCCGCTACAGACAATCGAATCTGAGATTCTATCTGCCGAGGGTTGTTTTTATCCAAGTGTTAAATATGCTGTTCAACTGATAAAAACACTGTAATGATATAATGCCATTACGTTACTAAGGCAATTTATTAAAAAGATAAGATTTAAATAATTGATTTATATTTTTATTTCTATACGTCTCTACATACTCAATGCTAATGCAGTATTTCGTCTCCCTCTGTTTTGTATCTGTTTTTGACGTGAATACATCTTTAAATTTGCTATCATACAGGGGCAATCCAAAAAACCTAATGATAACAAAATCGGGGATACAGTTAGGCAATGTAGCTTCAAATCTATTCTCTGCATGTAAAATTAGATTATACCATTGAATAGCTAAAGAATCAAAGAATTCATTACGCTAAATCAGGACTGTAACACATCGCACGCAGTGTAGGGGGAAGCGCCGCCATTTTGAGATAATTCTGCTGCGTTTTCAGATTTCCATTTAATATAACTTTCGACTCGGTAAAGCTACCACGTTTTTGAAGTTTCAATCGACAGCTCTTGTTAAAGTCTATCGATTATATATAAAATATTAGTGTAAAATCGTGACTGTGTATATAATAACGTGTTAAGACGAAAAAAATATATGAAGAAATATACAATGTCGGCCTATATCCGTCGAAAAAGTACCAATAAAATACCATATGACCGAGTGAAGCAGTGCAGGCAACGTAAAAAAATGGTACCAATATAATACCATATGACCGAGTGAAGCTGTGCAGGCAACGTAAAAAAGAGAACGTGGCCGAACGGATCACACAGACCTATAATTAATAAAGTTATAACATAGTAATTATTTGTTAGGTTGATTTATTTTCTGAACCCGTTAAATGGAGCAGTTGCCATAATAAACAAAACATGGAAACCCGAAGGATTTCTTATGATTATGCCATACATAAATTTATATAGAAAATATCGCCCGTTACGAGACGTATTCACGTACAACAAACGGCCGTGTCCATGACACAGTCACACCACATGTAGTTTTGTAGTAAGTGGTCATATATTTGCCAGTTTCATAAAATGCAATATTTCTAAATTTTTGATGATTGTAGAGACGCACACTTGCATATCTATAGAGTGCATGCTATGGATATGCAGGGGTCAAAGTTCACTCATCGTTTTCCCGTTACAATATAATATTCTACAGCAGTCCGGTTGCAAACGTGTATATTAGCATACGTAGATTAGGTAAATCTATGTCTATGGATAACACGACTCTACAAAAAAATTTTCGTTCTTTGTCCTAAAGTTTATACTATTATTTTCCAGTTAGTTATGCACAAAAACGAAAAGAAAATACCTTTTTTCGGTATAAAGTTTGCTTTTGTGATAGTTATAATAATAATACTCATTTTTCAATTTTTTCATAAATTTTAATTGATTTTAATATTTTTAAAAAGACCGCGCGGTGAGAGTGGGGTATTAACGTTTACACTGTGCCGCTAGATGGCACCCGAGTGATAAACAACCATCAGGTGTTATTTACAAGCCCAGAATAACTTAAAATGTCGTCACGAAAGTGCAAATACATTTTGTTTTATATGTGGTCAATTTATTAAAGTTCGAGACGTGAAATATTAACTACAAGACATCTCACGTTCTCTGTGAAGCCTATGAAGCATATTTTGACTGTCCTGTACGGAATCAAGATAAGCCATGGGCTCCACATGTTGCTTGTAGTTATTGTAAAAGGTGTTTGGAAGGTAAGCAATTTTTATTTAATTAAGCGATGAATCCAAAATAATAGACATATTAATTTTTATTTTTATATTTTTAGGTTGGTATCGAGGTGAGAAAAGGTCTATGAAATTTGCAATACCAAGGATTTGGCGAGAACCAAAAGACCATATTACTGACTGCTACTTTTGTACGGTGAATCCGAGTAAAAGACGTAGAGTAAAAAGTACATATGCTGCATGCTCATTTGGATAAATTTAAAAACAATATGGGAGCCTATTCCGAAGAGCAAGGAGAACGTTTCCATCAGGACATCATGAATTTTGAACAACGCTATCAAGGCCAATACAATAAAAACATGATGGGCGACTATATTTGGGGTTTATTGAGAGAAAGTAGCTATGAACATAAAAGAAAAAGTAAAAGTGTGCACTTTTAAGTTATTTTCCACTTTTCTGTAAGCTAATTTGATAGTAAAACTTAATAAAAATAATAAACATTTTTTTTTTTTTTTTTTTTTTTTTTTTTTTATTTATTTTGCATGCGATACAATAGGTTACGGTGCTGTTATATTATTTTATAAGTAATTATAACTTATTACACATAATATATAAAAAACAAAAACAACAATAGTGAAAAGGTTAACTATAAATCATAAACTTATAAAAAAAAAATGTTATTATACAATTTATCAAACTAGAACTAAGGACCGCAAACTATCAAAAAGTAGATAAAAAATTGATGAAATCTACATTTGACCACTGCCACCTAAACTAGGTAATCCTGTGTCTCAGGTGGCAGTAAACATTATGACTCTATTAATGAACACGTTATACAACCGCAGTGTATAATTTATTTTGAAACGCTATATACAAAACAAGTGCATGTTAACAACATTCTCAATATAGTTACATATTAGAAATTAGGGCTAAAATATATTCAATTTTGTTACAAAAATTCTTATTCTAAGAAGTAATCATCTACATTTATTACATTTAATGATACCTGCGTGAAAAATTATGCATTGACAGTTATTACACTTTATATATCTGCCAGTAATATTTTTTCCGTTTGATCATAATCTAAGTTTTGAAGCCAAGATTCAATCTTCATTTTGCATCTGTGCTTGTTTAAATGTGTAATATCTAACAATCTGTCAATCTTGTTAATCAGTCTAGAACTCAGTATATAATATTGTTTTTCAGCGCAAGTTGTTCGGTGCTTTGGGACTAAAGATACAGTTTTATGTCGGTGATTTATATCATTATCAGAGTCTACTGTCAGTGTTGAATGCTTACGGATGGTAGCTTTGAGTATAAAGAGCTGTCTAACCGATAGGACTTGACACTCTGAATATAGTTTTTTAGTTGGATAAAGTCTTGGTCTAGATGACATTACTTTTAGAACAGCTCTTTGGGCTATTTCTAGTGCGATAAGTATAGACTTTGAAGCACCACCCCATACCGGAATGCAGTATGATAATAGTGACTGGCATAACGAAAAGTAAACAATTTTTAGAGTTTGGTAATCAGCGGAGTCTCTTAGGTTTTTAAATATGTATATTAATTTCCGCGTTCGATTGACCAGAGCAATTATTTGAGAGTTCCATCTTAGGAATTCATCAACATGAACCCCTAAATATTTTATTACGTTTGTCCTTTCCAATGCTGGACAGTTGCATATAGATCCTAAAGAGCATGTATGACTTTTAATACATAATGGATTGTCAGGAGGACGAGTTAAGGAACTCAAGTTGAAGGCTATATATTTAGTCTTACTAACATTTAGCGTAAGTGAGTTTTCTGAAAGCCAGTCCATTACAAGCTTAAGGACAGACTCGGCATGAGATGATGCTTCGGACCAAGAAGTTCCATATACTAATAAAGCTGTGTCGTCTGCAAACGTGAATATATGAGAATCTCGAACATTTAACTGGCACAGATCATTAATATAGATTAAAAAAGTATAGGACCCAGGATGCTACCCTGGGGAACTCCAAAAGAAATGTACTCTTCAGAGCTTTTGTACTTATCAATTACAACTCTTTGAGTTCGATCCGCAAGATAGTCCCTGAAAATATTGAGGGTATTTCCTCGCACACCTATCTTTTCCATCTTATATAACAGAGTAGGGATATCTACGGAGTCAAAAGCCTTTGAAATATCCAAAAATATACCTAAGCATTTATATTTGTCGTCTAGTTTTTTAGTTACAACATCTATAAACCCAAGAACTGCATCTTCTGTACATTTCGACGTTCTAAAGCCAAATTGGTTATCAGATATAATATTATATTTTGTTAGAAATTTCACTAAGGCATTACATAAAATTTTTTCAAGGATTTTGGACATAGCAGGTAATATCGAGATTGGCCTATAATTATTGACCACATTTCTATCTCCGCTCTTATAAACAGGATGAACGAGTGCCTTCTTAAATACCTTTGGGAAAATACCAGTGCTTAGAGACAGGTTACATATGTGAGTAATTAACGGATATAAGACATCACACGCAGCTTTAAGGATATATGTCGAAATTAGGTCACAGCCGACAGCGCAATGGTTGCGGAGTCCAGATATAATTCTGGCAACCTCACAGACGTCGGTTTCCAAAATGACCAGCGAATTGGATACAGAAGAGGAGATGGTTTGTACTCTAGTTACCTTGTTACTAGCTGAATTTAATTTATCAAAGGAAGATTTTCCAATATTAACAAAAAATTTATTTACCAAATTGATCGAAGCTATTCAATCGTCACCTTTTTTAAGAAGCTCAAGAGGAGAAGTTCGATCATGAGTCCTATTGGTGACCTTTTTTATAACATCCCAGGTTGCTTTAGGGTTATGTTTGGCCTTGGCAAATTCCGTTCTCTCATATTCAGTCTTCAATTTTCTCAAAAGGTGATTACAAAAATTGCGATAGCGTAAGTAGGATGTTTTTATTATAATGTTATTTGGACTTTTTCTTGACTCTATATGTAATTTATCCCGATTTCTAATACATCGCAACAATCCTGGAGTAATCCACGGTTTAATTATTCTTTTTCTGTGAGCAACGTTCTTTGTGGTAGTATGCATGGAGATAATTGAAGACATATTCGAAACTAGGTAATCAGCAGCTAAGTTTGCGTCACTACATGAAAGGATATAAGAGAAATCGAATTGTTTTATGTCACTTAGAATATTTGGATAATTAGTGAAAGTAAAATTGGATGAATGTTTATATTCATTACCGCAAATATTCAGAGAAAGAAGAACGGGTAGATGGTCCGTAATGTGTGTGTCAATTACAAGCGTACTAGATTTATTTTTCGATTTTAAAATAACGTGGTCCAGACAACTATCCTCCCTAGTAGCAATAAAATGAGCAGAGAGAAGTCCGTAGGAGGCACATAAGTTGAGGTAGTCGTTGATATCCGCACTATTTTTAGTAATATCAATATTAATATCTCCCACAATCACAATATTAGAAGCGGTGCTATTATTAGCAAGTATATCCTCAAGACCAGTTAGAAAAACATGAGTATTCTTGTATGCTGGGGATCTATAAAGGGCGACAATAACCAAATTTTCAGAATCGATTTTACATAGTAGACAGTTAGCTTCCATGAAAGTTGGTTCTTGAACTGAACATTTGAGATGTTTCCTTACATAAACAATAACACCGTCATTTTGATTACATATGTTTATGGTTGAGAAAGCATTATATTCAGGAAGTCGAGGAAGGTTTGTAGTTTTACTCAGCCAGCATTCAGATAGCACAATAACATCACAGTTTAATTTTATACGTACCAGCAGAGCTATCAATTCATCAAAATTTTTATTTACACTACGAATGTTCATTTGAAAAATAGTTATGAAGTTAACTCTATCCTTCACGTATATATTGCAGTCTGTTGGAGAACATTTGAATGACCTTGAGACTGATAATTCATCAAGGTCATTGGCGATATAGTTAAGGGATGCCATTAAACTAAAATCGCGGCTATTTCACAAAATTTGACAAACTGATTTGAAATATAACGGAAAAAGTAAGTTATTGATAGACATGAGGTAGCGTAGTTTTTACATGTGAATGTATATACATTACGGAATATTTGATTGTAGTAGTAACAGATAATGTAATATATTTGACTCTTATATACTAAATATCTTATCAAATCTATAGAAAGAAACAGTAAAATACTTTGAGCTTTAGAACTCTGAAGAATTTGGGCATTAAACAGTGAAAAATTGCCACCGTGGGGTAGTCATATAGAATTCTTCAATAAACAAAAGTCCTCTTCTGATTTTATCAACTGTGATTTCGAACCTTCACTTTTCCGAAGATAAATGCGCCCGTTAGTCGACCAGCAGTATTTGTAATTATTTTGCTTAGCAAATTGACGTGTTAAGAAAAATAGTCTACGAGCTCTGCCAGATAAGCGTTCATCTACATATATTGGATTACTTTCGCCGGAGAGGCCAATGTGCTCTGTGTTGAGCTTATTTGCAGAGTTGCGGGATTTGTTGAACGTTCGTACTGCATGGAGCAAGTCGTTTTTTAATAGGACTGAGTTCAATTCAACTGCGACGGTTCTCGTAGTACCTTGTTTAGTGAAGGTACGATAAATATCTCTAATATTTCCAGAGTTAATGTCAATATTCACCGATTTCCCAACTTTAATCACAGTTTCTACCAAATCATTGTGTGTTTCCTTTTTTGGGATGGGTAAGTTTCTTATTTCAAAACTTGAAGTTCGGTGTGCTAGTTCTAAGTCTTCAATTTTCTTCTCCAAATGTTCTATATACTTTCTACTATTTAGTCTTTCCTTTTCTATGTTTTCAATTTTAGACTTTATTTCTTCGTAGATATTATTGACAAATTCAATAGCCTTCTCTACATCTTTGTTCGATTTCTGAATAAGACTATATTGTTGTTTTAATTCATCAATGTCTGAAATAATTTTGCTATGAAAAGAATCTTGATCTGCCTTCATGGCAGAAACCAATGTTTTTATTTCTGAAATTTCATCTGATTGACATTCCTTCCTCGTAGCAGGACCACCTCTCGGACGTTTAGATTTATTTGATAAACCGAGCGATTCAGTTTCTTCCATAGGTGCAGATGTATCTGTTGTTTCTGAAGTGATAGGATTAGATGCCGATTTTGGATTATGCCTGAGAGACATCGCCATTCCAGTGTGAAATCGAATCAAATATAGATATTTTACAAGGCAAACAAACAATTTTTATTTCAATAGTTTTATTTTAATCAAAAATTAAAATCCGAGATTTTTAAAAATTTCGTTCAATCAGTCTTCTAAGCACAAAAGCAAAGTTTTTCATGCCATATATTTTTTTTCCGTCTAATTACGACCTAAACTACCGAAATTTAATGCTTTGCAATCAAAGTCAAATTTCATGTTGACCCGTGTAATTCATTATAGTGATTTATATACCAATGTAATGTATAATGAGAACAACACAAAAACTTAATTCTTATGAAATAATGACTTTCATTGATTCCTCCAACCGGGCTCACACATAAGCATAGACGTACGTACATAAGACACCTAAAATGATGATTGATGAAAAATATTAATAATAATGTCTAAATGCTTAGAAACACTGTATTCGATGATAGAATTATGAAGACGTATCATGACATAATTACACCTTTTTACAAGTCACCAGAGACTACCTAGGATTTTTTTTAACGAAACTTCCATTACCGTCACGTTTTTTAACAAATTAAAGATTTGAATTTTTAATGTCGTGACCACGGATCGAACTGTGCTCATTGTGTCCTACACTTAATGAACTCACAGATGAGAGCAAAATGGTATGTTGTATTTGTATTTTCTAAGCGAAATAGACAACTCGATTTGTGGTAATGTGAACATCGAACCAATCTCGTTACCCGTGTCATTACGCCGCGGCTATTTTTTTTTCTTGCGTTCGTTTTATAAGCAACTATAGTAGCGGATCCTTGGCTTAATGGTCCCTAATAGTGGTCGCTTATGGTTTTCGTTATTACTATTCGAAATTGTAAAGGTGAGTCTAGAAATGAGTCACGTTAATATATTACGAATATTAATTCAGATATTTGACAATTCGAAGTAAAAACTTCTTTAGACGCGTTGAGCGGTATGTTTTTGGCAAGAGATAAATTTATAATTTCGCGTCATAACATGCTAGTAATCGTGTTCGACCGTATTGCGCTCGCGCGGCTTCCGTCAGACTTGCGACGCGTAGTTATAGCGGCCTGTGTTGCATCTAATATGTATATTTTGTAATGAGAGTGTGCAGCCCATCATGTTTGATGAATTAACATGAAGTCATAAGAACTGCCAACAGAAGTGAAAACTCAAACCAATGGAATTTAAAGTTGTTCTCTTTTGAATTTTTCAATTAATTATAATGTGGATTATTTAAATTTCATAATTTGTACATTGAAATTATTATCATTAGTCTTTTCACATCTACCGGCACCCCGAATAATAATTATATACTTTTTTATACATCTATGTAAACGTAGCTATTTAAATTTACTCATCTCTTGAATCATATTAGATTTTGTGGTGCCGTTTCATTTTGGAACGTTGTTTTTGTATGAGACATACATTTTGTTATATAGCTGGCAATATACAATTGTCGTTGAATTGTCGAACGTCAAAGGTTCTGCTTTACAAATCTGCTTACTGCTTTTAAAGTATGCACTTAATTTCTTTATGCGGTTATTAATTGATTCATTATCTTTAAACCAGCGAGCTACAGTATCTTAGGACAGCAAATGGTTGCCTCTGTTTCTATAATTTTATTGTTATATAAATGTTCTATCTCAAAGTTTGATCGTCTTTTATTTATGAACGATAGTGACGTCTGGATATGACGCCAATCTCTGTGCATCAACCAAAAACGAATGTATATAACTAACTATCTGTGTTTGTAAAAATATATATCATGAAAATATAAACCAGATCGAGTTTGTTGCCGGTTCTTCTTGATGACTGGGTTGCTTTTCCGAACCGGTGGTAGTTTTCACGTTCATAAACGCCTTAACAGGGCTTAAATTGGATAAAGTAATTTGGATTTTACAATTCGCTTCACGTTAGTCAAGATATTTGCCATTGTATCTTGTATCTGATCTGTGTCCCGTTGGTCTGACAATTCGACCACTAAAACCAGAACTTAGCTTTAGTAATCTACTATGAATTTAATCACATCAATAACGATGTTATCATTCAAGATTCCATAATATAGGACGTGATTACGATCAGCTAATGTTACGTGAAACGATTCGATTCTTATAATGTGATCGGTGTTGTTTGCGTCAGTTTTCTTATCTTTAATTCTAATCTTTAACACTTACGTAAAGCCATTTGTAAAGGTTAATCTCGTTGAATATATTATGAATACGAGATAACACACATTTAATTATGATAAGCAGCTATTCTCCACTTTATCTGTATTGTATTTTTTTTACACATTCTTTAGAGTTGTTTCCACTTGTGTTGTTGTTTATTTTTTACTGTTGTATTATCGATACCTGTAATATTGAATCGTATTCGTATTTGAAGTCATAACTTGATTTAGTTATAGTAAATACTTGTGCAATATTGGAATAATTTTTGAAATGTTATCGTCATTGGTATAATATACTTTCCCGATTTCATATTAACTACGCGCAATTATGAATCGGATATACATGTTTTCGCTAACAGAAACAACTATCTATATCTGTACCTACATATAATAAGAATGTAAATCTAACGTGACTGTACTTTAAGATATTTGTGAAAAAAATTGTCGCAGGTGTCTGGGAATAAGTAGTAAAATACATTTCAATCGTTTTTAGGAATGTTTGTTTGAACACGCATCGCTGCTAAAATACTGCGTTTCGCGATAAAATCTCACGTAATTCATAGAGCATATCCTCGAGTAACATTTAGTCTTAGTTTCATTAACATCGGTTATCAAGTTATTGTAATTTTAATGACGACGCAACTTAAGTACGAGAGAAAAGTAGATAAGTAAATGGACTTAATACATTCAGTTGATTATATTAGCTACTGTTTTTTTACATTAGGTTCCACGCGGACGGAGTCGCGGGCACAAGCTACTTATAAATAAATACAAACACACAATAAGATTACAAAGATATTTAGCACCAGTAGATATTCAGATCAGATTCAGATATTCAGTTATTCAGTTGTATATTTGTTAGTAAAAACAATTTTAAATAACCTCTCTTTATTTAAAGACGCCATACTTCAATATTATACGAGTAGGTGTATTATCTAACCAGGTTTTAGTACATGTTTTTATACATTGTAAGGTTAAAGGCAAATGATATCGAAACAAAATTAGTAGAAATACATTCTGTAGCAAAAGTTTACTTAAAACGTTAAATATAAAAGCAACAGAATGCGGTCGGTAGCTGTTTAGAAAAGAAATAAAAGAAAAGCGATTGTACTACAGACTCACTTCTATAATTAAATCATAGTGAACAGTTCACGTGACAAAGTTTATTGAAAATGTTAAACGCGACATGCGAAACATTAATTTCAATCGAATTTAAGAATTAACTTTATAGTAACTAAATACTATATTATTAGTCTTTTACGGTCTCCATTTTGTTTTATGGTTTACGTAATAGATATTGTGTACGATTGTACGAGTATATTGCGCTATTAAGTCTTTTTGACACTTTAATACGAGGGAATTTAATTTAGTTACGATGATGTATTTTGGAAGTAAGATTTTATGCACTAAGGTATGACTGAATTAGCTGTAACTTTTTTTTTGTCATTTATAGTAAAACGTAATTTGTTCTCTCATATTGGCAATATCGTTGGATTTATTCTCATACGGTGTGAAATGTCACTATTTTTGATAGGGTATACCGCAATAGACACGCGTGAGAAAAATTCAACATCCTGGAGAAGTTAACGTTTCATCTAGATACAGATAAAATAAATTGGGCATGTTTAATATTTTTCTGACAACTCAAAATTATGGTTATAAAGTACACAGGAAATAATAATATATTTTATGCAAGTATCCCGATGTAATTGGATATCTGATATTTGGAGAGTACGTACTTGACGTATGAAGTAAGTAGGTATGCTAACAAACACACGAGACTGCATACAAATATACATACGTAAGTATGAATAAAAGACACTGCACACCGTACAGTTGGAACTAATGTAGTAAACACAATAGTATAAGCTTGTGCAGTACAATCGTTATCGGTCGTCGACCCCGTAGCCATTGCAATAATTACATCCTCCCAGTAATTATATCGCAATGTTTATAAATAGACTATATAATAATAGCTCTTATTTATAACAATATAGGAATTTTCCGGATCCAATTAAAGCATAAATTGGTCGTATCGTGATATTGTCAGTAATAGTTTTTTAGGTAACAGTGTTAGGTTTTACAACAAAGTCCCAAAGAATATTACCGATTCGCTGGACTGTAATTTAAGTGTCATGTTAAACGGGTTTTGGTGGCAAAAGGTCATTATATTTAGGATAGGATTAATATGAGAACAATGCTGATGTTTGGAAATGACTCCTGTCTATGCATCCACTAAAGACGATTGTAATCTATACTATCGATAATATTATAAAGAGGTAAAGTTTGTGACGTTGTAAGTTTGTGACGTTGTGGTGTTGTAAGGGGTAATCTCAGGAACTACTGGTCCGATTTGAATGATTCTTTCAGTGTTATATAGCTCATTCACCGAGAATGGTTATAGGCTATATATTATCACGCTAAGGCCAATAGAAGCGGAGCACAGATGAAAAATGTTTTAAAATCGGGGTATTTTTTCCTTTTGAGAGCTTCCGCTGCGTCTTAGCCCAAAATAACTATTCCACGCGTGCGAAGTCGCGGGCAGATGCTATTAACTAATTATATTATCTATACTAATATTATAAAGAGGTAAAGTTTGTGACGTTGTAGGGGGTAATCTCAGGAACTACTAAACCGATTTTGAAAATTCTTTTACCAATATAAAGCCACATTATTTATGAGTGTCATAGGCTACATATCATCACGCTAAGACTAATAGGAGCGGAGCAACAATGAAAAATGTTTTAAAATCGGGGTATTTTTTCCTTTTGAGAGCTTCCGTTGCGTCTTAGCCCAAAATAACTATTCCACGCGTGCGAAGTCGCGGGCAGAAGCTATTAACTAATTATATTATCTATAATCTATACTAATATTATAAAGAGGTAAAGTTTGTGAGGTTGTAGGGGGTAATATCTGGGGAGTTGGAGAAAAATGGTCGAACGAAAACGTTTCTTACGAACGCTGCCTTAATTATGAGATATATATGATTGAGTTCTAGAGAAAAGTTGTAGCTTGATAATGCCTATTAACGCCCAACGAAGTGGGCACGGGTCGGCTAGTGTATTTTATAAATGTTTAGGAAGACATTTAATAATTATACACTCATATAAATTACCAATGACAGATTTTGTAGCTCATCACAATGCAAAAACTGAATTCGTTCCATTTGACATTTTCTAATATATTTTATAACGCGCAGTGAGAGTTGCAGTAAAAAGGTTACTAGCACGTAAACATGAGAATGGAGTTCCTACAAATGTGTGTGTTAAAAACATAAACCCGATCGAGTTTCTTGCCTATTCTTTTCGGTGATTGGGTTTTTTGTCCTAACCGATGGTAGTTTTGACGTTCATAAGCGCCTTATTAGGGTCTAAATTTAATAAAGTATTTTTGATTTTGATTGTCGTTGCTCGATACTAAAACCGCTCACGAAGCTGTTCATTAATTTGTAGCACGAAAGTGGATTTCTGGAGTAACATTTGGAGCTTATACACGTCTCCTTTAAGGAGGCTCTAAGCTAATAAGATATTTTTCAAATCTTTGAATTCAATCTCGTAATAATCTACTAGAGAGAATATATAATTTTTAATCACTAAGACCCTTGTAGAGGGCTGTTAATAAGTAAACAACATCTTTATCGGAAGTAGAAAAATAGGTGTCCCTCAAGGTTCAACTATGTGTTATTTCTGTCTTATGGTCAAAAACATATTGTAAACGATACCCTGTGATGTTTAAAGGAAAATAACATATTTAAGAGGTATGACAATTGTGACCAATACAGAGTAAAGAGGCTCAATTGAATGATTGACCCGCTGCCATCACGTAACAGAGGAAGTGCTTGCAATTTGGTCACAGATCGTTCAATTTGCGACGATCGTTCGCATTTGTGCTAGTTTATTGTGCCTTTAACCTTAACAAAGAATATAATGTTACATACTCCAAGCTGTAATAAAAAATGATAAAAATGTTTGTTATATATAAAGTTTTTTTTTAATCAAAACTGATGGAGAGCACCGGACACCCACCTCCCCTCCCCTTCCACTTTCCCCTTCCCTTCCTCCCCCCTCCCTACACAGGCTGGCAACGCACTTGCGACTCCCCTGGTGTTGCAAGTGTCTATGGACGATGGTGATCACTTACATCAGGTGACCCACCTGTTCGTTTGCCTCCTATGATATAAAAAAAAAAAAAAAAAAAATTACGATGCACAGTTAGGTTCTAATGGCACTGATATAATGAACTATAAAAAGTAAAGACTTTATAAACTGAAAAGAATCTATTCTGTTGTAAAGTAATGCTAAAATTTCCCGAGTTGGAATGTAGAGGAAAACACATTAATTCAGCATTGTTACTAGCATGCAGATCTTTAGAATCATAAATAAATTGTCTAAGACTTATCGTTATTTACTATTACAATATTTATAAAACTTTTTTTCCTTATTATAATACCAAAAATATCAAATTTAAGGTATTTATATATTTATAGATTTCGTAAGTAAAGAATTAGCACTGACGAAGAAACTTGGTAATTTTTTTTTTATCACTTGTGACAGAACGCATTCCTTGTTCTACAGCTGAAGTTTATACTTACATTGATTTCAATTGAAAGATTGCCTGTTAATATGGAAGGTCTAGTAATATGCTCACATATCACTCAATTTACACTGTTGTTGGCACAAATATAGCTTATCAAAGATCGTAGCACGTTTATGAAGATGTGTTTATTATTCATTAATAAAATTTATAATTTTGTCAGAATTAACGTTTTGTAGTTTATTTTACTGAACATGCGTAGTCATTTCACTTACTACCCTTTTTTGTTTCAAATTGTCAACATATTACTTATTACTGCATCGTTGTTTTCCAGGTGGAACAACGTGATGTCCCGGGAATCGACTGCGCTCACCTCGCCATGGACACCGAGGAAGGTGTTGAGGTTGTGTGGAACGAGGTACAATTTTCGGAACGAAAGAACTTCAAGGCTCAGGAAGATAAGATACAAATGGTGTTTGATAACCTTACGAGATTGGAGCATCCGAACATCGTCAAATTCCATCGCTACTGGACAGACACGCATAACGACAAACCGAGGGTAAGTCCTAATAAATTGCTAAATTTATTGAATACTAGCTGACCCGTGCAACTTCGTCTGCACCAAATCGGTTATTACCGGTTTCAATTGTATTTTTAAACGCAAATAATCTTAAAAAACCTAAAACCCTATTGCAGCGTTATCCAGCACTTCCAATCGTGAATCCAAACTATCCAGGGACTCACTCAAACATATACCCAGTTGGTATGTGAGAAATCTTTTAAAATAAGCCTAGAATCTGTTCGCAAAGTACCTAAAGTACCTAAAGTAGTGTCATCAAAGTGAAGATCAAAACTAACTTACATATATTGCCGATAAATGTCTTCCCAGTACCCCTTGTAACTTCATCACGTAACATACTGTAAAAGTTGAACTTTATCTACATTAAATTTCCATTTTGTTTTAGTTGTTTGTTTTATAAGAATTTGTAAAGTATACGTGAAATCTGCATTCAATTTTAATTTGGTCACATTTATTTTACTTTTGACATACAAACCACCTTTTTTACTGAGATACTGAACTTGGGATAATATACCTTTCTAACAGTGAAAGAATTTTTGAAATCGGACCAGTAGTAGGTACCAAGCATTCCTCGAAAACAAAACTTTACCACTCATTATAATATTAGTATAAATACAACATAGTAACTGCAAACAGTAGTCCGGTGAAGCTGTTAAGACCTTGCAAGGTCAATAGCGTGGTCAGTTCGAGAAAAAAAAATAACTGCATACACCTCAACTGATTTATTTTAATCTTAGATTCACAAACCTGAAACCAACTACTTCAAGACTCAACAACATTTAGAAAACTAATTTTATCAAACATCGAAACAACACGCGTACTGATAGAACTCTAGTTGAGATTCGTCTTCTACAATGCAATGTAACTATTATTTAGGTTTATGTTTTAGGAAAAAATCTTGTCACCTTTGTTTAGCAAACATTTTTTATACAATAAAATAAATGTAACAACATATAAGTGACAGTTTCGTTTACAACTATTTTTTTCATATAAGGTTGATAATTACACACAGAAATGTCATATAGCCGTAGCTCAGTTATAAAGTACTGGACATTATATGGTCCGCCGGAGCCGGCGGTTCGAATCCCGGCGATTTTTTTTTGGTATTTTTTTTAAAGTAGCTTAGGGAAATATAGCTTAGCTTTTTAGCTAATCTGTCTGCTATATATAGCACAATGAAAATTTACCAAAATCCGTCAAAAATTTCATTAACTACAAATTTTTGACTTTCGTCCATTATCCTGGAGAATCCCTTGCGTTTTATGAGATAAAAAGTATTCTAGATGTAACCTTGTAATATTAGTTATCACTGTGCCAAATTTCGTCAAAATTGGTTCAGTACTTTCAGAGTGGTACGTGTTCAAAGGGACAGACAAACAGGCAGATCCTGGAGAATCCCTTGCGTTTTATGAGATAAAAAGTATCCTAGATGTAATCTCGTAATATTAGTTATCACTGTGCCAAGTTTCGTCAAAATCGGTTCAGTACTTTCAGAGTGATGCGTGTTCACAGGGACAGACAGACAGACAGACAGACAGACAGACAGACAGACAGACAGACAGACAAAAATTCTAAAAAGATTATTTTTGGCTTCTATATCGATAACAAAGTCTACCCCGATAAAAATTTTCAAAAAATATTTAATGTACAGATTTGACCTTGCTACAGTTTTATTATAGTATAGATATCTAAAAATAAATATTTTATTATACTTTATAGGTTTTAGCGTTTGACTACAATCTCATCTAATATTAAGTGACGACGTGCTCTAAGATGGTAGACATGTAAAACCTAGAAGGGGACCAGGTCTCAAGTGGAGCTGTCGGAACACACCAACAGGTGCTTGGCGACTGTTTTTTAACTTGAGGGTAGTAGCTAGCAAGACGGACTTAGAAAAAGCCCAACCACCATGCTATGGTTTCATCACGGTATATACGTAATTAATTATTTATTTGCTAAACATAAACATAAACATAACATAAACCACTTTATATCAGTCAAGTGCTAAAACAATAAAGCTTAATATAATTTCATGATTGTTAATGATTCAGGTGATATTCATAACGGAGTACATGTCCTGCGGTTCGTTAAAGCAGTTCCTTAAACGGACGAAGCGAAACGTGAAAAGACTACCACTACAGGCTTGGAAGCGATGGTGTACGCAAATTTTATCCGCCCTAAGGTTCGTTCCAAAATTCTTTTAATCCTTTCTCCAAAACGTTAAGCAACTCATATAATGAAGTACCTTTAGTTTGCTCTAAAAATTACCATGCAAATAATATTTGATTATTTTATTTATCTTGATTACAAGTGTTACATCCATTGGTTGATCCTTTAACATGCCAATTACAGTTATCTCCACGGCTGCGCACCTCCCATCGTTCATGGCAACTTGACATGCGACACGATCTTTATTCAACACAACGGTCTTGTGAAGATCGGATCCGTGGCTCCCGACGCCATCCACCATCATGTCAAGACTTGCCGTGAGAACATGAGAAACATGCACCTCATTGCTCCAGAGTACGGATGTAAGTACCCGAACCATCCACCACAAAGGATGAGACTGCACAGTTTCCCCTGCTTTGGTCTTCGCGTCTTTTACTTTTTCCCGTTTCAATACGAATGGATCAATTAATGAGAAAGCAAAAGATAATATATACAGATCTCAGCAGTCGAAACTCTGTTGTCAGAATATTCATTTTCTACTTTGTTTTCCCCCCATGTGTTAGCATCACAAATGGTGACACCCGCAATGGATATCTACTCATTTGGCATGTGTGCTCTGGAAACTGCAGCACTTGAGATACAAGGAAACGGTGATTCCGGCAGCCACGTCACAGAAGAACACATCATACGGACAGTTGAGTCGTTGGAGGAGACACGACAGAAGGACTTTATACACAGGTACATAACGTTTGTCTCTTTTATCTTTGCAGGTATCATCACAAACAGGTAAGCGATTTCACTGTACTGCCCTGTGTCATTATGTTGTATATTAATATGTTGGGATCTGTGTTCGCAGGTGTATAAACAAGGATCCGGCGAAGAGGCCGACGGCGAGGGAGTTGCTCTTCCATCCGCTGCTATTCGAAGTGCACTCGCTGAAACTGTTGGCAGCTCACACGCTCGTTAATACCACCGGTGAGTTACATCAAAGCCTCATTAACGGTCACCTACTTCCATTGAAATGTGCTATTCATATGTTTGAATCGGTCTAATTTATTATTCTATGTGGGTATTCTTTTATGTTACCTTCAGAAACTACAGTTTTTAAGTATTTGTATTTCGAAACGTCATCGCTTACAAATGGGAACGTGGTAACAATTTGTCCTTGTACCTTTCGGTAACGTAACAATTAAGCCGTAGCATGGTCAATAGGGTGTAGCGGGGTGGTAGGGTGTCTGTACCCGACTGGATCGCGACCACCGTACACCAGGTGTAACACCCGCCATAGTGGCACGTTTGGGCGTGTCGCGTTTCGGGATCAGCCGGTGTATATCCAGCAACCGGGGGGGGGGGCTGTCCCTAACTGGGACGCTTTCAGGCCGGCATGACAGCGGCGACCGGCGATGGATAGTATGTCTTTCGGCGGTCGCCATTGTTTTTGGATTTTACTGTGCTTACCATCAGGCACAGTACAGTCACTTTGCCGAGCTACAATAAAAAAAAAAAAAAAAAATGACCGCTTAGTTAACCAGTATAATCAAATTGGAAATCTCACGCCAAAACATATATGTATTTTCAAGCAGTTACATTTGAAAGCCATTTCCTATTTGTGTTTGACGGATTTGCCTTTTTAGACTAATTTCATTTAACATCAGAGGTGAGATTGTGAGTAAATATTAAAATCTGTAAAGAATAAAAGTATATAAACTCTTTTCCAATATTGAGGTATTTAGTGAAATGTGAAAAGTAATAACAGATTTATCACAATCATTTACCAATTTCGTAAGTGGCAGGTTCAGGACACTTAGAAAGTACGAAATCATATTTGATTGAAGAACACATCATTTTGCGGAAATTCATCATTAAATATTATAGTGGAGGTTACTTTGCACTTCCGCCTGGAATTGATTGGCCGCTACCACGTCTCAAAAATAATTAAAAAATACGTCCTTGGTAGTGTTGGCCAAAATCTCTTGCAGTTTTGGTCTTGTTCTTGCGTTTTTGCAAGACCAAAACCGCCGAATTTTAGCAAAACCAATATCAAGACTAACCTCTGCAAGACTCTTGCGGTCTTGCAATTAATTCAACTTTAAACCTTATTGACAATATTGATACACGTTCTCTAGTATCGGGATCAAGATCACTATTCTTTCTAACACACAAACAATTTTTACCAAGAAATCTAAGCAAATAAAAGTATTTATATCTCAAGAGAGTATAGTTTATTTAACAAAATTTACAACTAACACAATAGATCTAGAATAGATTCTGCTATGGGGTACGGCTGCTGAGTTAGACACGATATTTTTATTACAAGAACGGGCAGTTCGAGCAACATATAATATGGGACCTCGCGAATCATTATAAACGAAATTCCAGGAATTCGTTATCTTAACTCTGCCCTCCCAATACATTCTTGATAATTTAATGTATGTCCGTAAAAACTTTGAAAAACTGAATTTAGTAAAAGACCGGCATAATCTAAATACTAAAAACTGTAATAAACTGGTGGTCCCATGTTTCAGACTAGCAAAACCAGTTATAGTTTTTTAGGTAATAATGTTAGGTTCTACAATAAAGTCCCAAAGCATGTTACCGATTTGCCGCACTGTAAATTTAAGCGCCACGTCAAACGGGTTTTAGTTTCAAAAGGATATTATAGAGTGGATCAGTATGTGAACGATAGTGATGTCTGGAATTGACTCCTCTCTGTGCATCCACTAAAAGCTATTGTATGATGTATTGGAAATATATGTTAAAAAATGTACCCGATCAAGTTTCTTGCCGGTTCTTTTCTATGACTGTGTTGTTTTCTGAACCGGTGGTAGTCTTTGACGTTCATAAGTGCCTTATTAGGGCCTAAACTGAATAAAGTATTTTTGATTTCATTTGATTTGATTTGATCCAGTAAGGTAACTATTTATGTTACGCGATATTTTGATTACCAATGGGCCGGCTGGCGATTATGATTGTTTATTTGATAGTTTACTGACAGAGACGCCGCACCGCTTTATTGATAGCCTGTGCGACAAGTGTATCACGATATTCCCTATACTGTTTGATCGTTGCCGCTGACAGTTCGCCTATAGCGAGATTATATAAGCGAGATATATAGAGAATAGCAAGATTTGCAAGACTCTTGCTGCAAGACCGAGACAAAGACCAAGACTGGGGGTGCAATACCAAGAGCAAGACCAGGTCAAGTCTTGTCTTGAACTTGCATTTGGGCAACACTAGTCCTTGGTTGATGGTTGATTCTTTTTTTTTGTTTTAGTAATTAATATGTCGCTCTTTTCATTTATTTTCTAACGCGTTTCTTGATAGACACATTTCGATTATAAAGTAAGGGATCCTTCAAGAATTATATAAGCACTAAACGGGGCGGGGGGAGGCGCTTATGATTTGCTTATTTTGATGACATAGGGGAAGAGGTATCTCAACGTAACGCACGCGGTCTTAGTTAAATCTTGTATTATCGAAGTTTTTTTATTTCTAGACTCGTTAAATGTGTTAACAAAGTCTTATCTGTGTTAACAGATCTAAAAATACGTACATAAATGTATATGTAAGCTTGGAAGGGGGGTAAGAGCATTGCTTATTTTCGCTTATTACATAAATTCTGCTTACGTTATATTGGGACGGTCCCTAAGCAGGTGTTGGGTTTGTTTTTGTTTCGGCAGCGAATATATCGGAGACGATAACGGACGAGGTGGCGGGCGGCGCCGCGGGCGAGGCGCTAGCGTGGTGCGTGCGCGGGGGAGAGACCCACGAGCTCTCCGCTAAGGACCTGCCGCCGCACGCTGAGAAACTAGAAAAATTTGTCGAGGATGTCAAGTTAGTCGGATTACTTTTACTTTCAGAGCGAAATAAAAAGAGTGGTTATCTAGAATAGCCATACTCAAGCTGCAGCCCGCCGGGTTCTTTGTGATTGACCCACCCGATTATATTATATTCAATTATTTTAAATTTCATGCCCATCAGAAAAACTACGAGCACGTTGAGTAAATAAATAGATTCCAGATAATCCGACCGCAATGCGTTCTTTATTATATAAGGTTTATATCAAGCTTGTTTTATTCGACAACCATTTTTCACTACATTAGTTCGTTGTTATTTTGAAATTACGTTTTTTTTTTTATTTAATACCTAAATATTTGTAGTTTGCGGCCCGCGACACCATAAATGAAAAGGGTTTGTGGCCTGTTTAAAAAAAAAGGTTGAGTACCATTGGTTTACAGTTTACTGTTTTAAATTTTTTGTTGAATTTTTACGACATTCTAGCGTTATATGTCAGAATGTAAAGTAATACCTCACTTTAAACTTAATGATGAGTTTGTTAGTGGTGTAAAGAGTTTATACACAAAGTTATTACATGAATATTCAGGGAATTCAAATTGTTTAGTACTGGATTTGCTAGCAGAGGACTTTCTTTCATTTATTTTAAAGCAGTTTAACAACATAAGATTACTAAAGAGTTGAAATGGTTTCCGAAGACTTGCTTTTGTTGGGTTATAGAATATGGTAATTATATATATATATATATATATATATATGTCGGGGAAAACGTTATTCCCGTTGGCATCGTCATTAGTGGTTACGGGTATAGTGGGCGTCATTCGGGTAAAATGCGAGCACAAAACACAATTATAACAGATTCATACAATTTTAATTTAAGTTCAACAATATTTTGACACTTCACAATGATATAGTTAGAAGAATTAGCAATTAAGACCGAGCAGCGAGTTCGGGGCACCGATCTTACTTTAATCACCGAATATAATAATACTATCAGCAACGACCCAACTCGATCCGTTGCTATCTCTCAAACCAATGTCCCACATAAACTGTGCGCCCTCTATAAGTAAAGATGGCGCCTCGACCTCGCTCGAGGCACTTGGCTCTGCTCTGATTGGTCATTACGTAAATTACATGATATGTAACTTCTATTACATTATTAAGGTTTTAAACTATAGAAAAATGTAACAAATGAAATAGAATAAAAATTAAGTATTTTGAAAGTACTAAAACTATACGCCTCTTAAAGTAAACGTTGCCTCAACCCCGCTCGAGGCACATGGTCTGTTCTGATTGGTCGTTATGTGAATTACAATATTCGTAACTTTTATCAGATTATTAAGGCTTTTAAGTTATAGAAAAATGTTATAAATCAAATAAAATAAAATTAAGAATTTAGATGAAGACAAATAATATTATGTGTGCAAACAATAATCAACTCGACTTATTGCTTTCTCCGACACGGCCGTCCTGACGAATTACACGCCCTCGTGTAATGTTGAAGGCCGCGCATCATTGTTATCTGAAACAAAAGAAGAAAAAAAAAGAGAGATCTCTGCACAGCTCGGCCACTCCTGACCCAGGAGAATAAATCATTATATGTCATCTTCTACGCAACAATTTCACTAAAGATATTCCCTGTCCAGATCTGAATCTTAATAGACTCCATGCAACATTCTAAATTAAGGTCATAGTATCAAAACAGTCACACCTCGCCCCATTAATCGCGTTATACATGTTTAGATTGTGAACAATAAAATGACCACCTCACTTTTTTTTTTTATTTTACCGATTTAACTTTTTACTGGCCACCTCGCCTTTCTGAGACCACCTCACCTTTCCGAGGCCACCTCGCCTTTCTGAAGCCACCTCACCTTTCAGAGGCCGCCTCGCATTTCTGAAGCCATCTCGCCTCTCACAATGCTTAATTAATAACAATAAAATGGCCACCTCGCCTTTTTGTGGCCACAACGCCTCTTACAAAGCTTAATTAAACCTTAACAACCACCACGTTGCTAGTTATCTTATTAGGAGACTAGCATTCGCTACACACACACACACTCTAAAACTAATTATTTTAAGCAAAAGATATTTAGTACGCATGTATTACTATTATTGTCATCTGACAGACACTGATCCAGCTCAGTTCGAAAATAGATTTAGGGAAATGGACATAAGCGGTCACTCACATACTTGTATGCACGATTATCTCAGTTATATTGACCCGTTTTACTTTTATACGATTTTCTCTAACTAAACTAGAAGTATCGCCAACAGCAGTAACCTCAGGTAAATGTTTTCTTGAAAAAAGGCATCGTGGGCCATACCCTTCCTCCTACCGTTCCTGTACTGTACATTAAAATCGAAAGCCTGGAGCAATGCACCACTGGTGCACTCTAGGGGTTAAGTTTACTTTGGTTCTCGATGCTTTTGAATAATTGCAGTCAGTAAAAACTCTAATTTCCATAGAAACGCTTGATAAAATCAAGATGTATAATCAAAACACTAGGAGGCTTCGTACAAAAGTAAATACACTATTTTATAATATTCTAGTGAACAAGTACGATGTCATTAACATTATTGAAATTTAACGCTAGAAACAAACAAATTTTAATATGTGGCCTATACATCTCCTTTTTCTTTTAATGCACTATACTATGAGTTGTGCGGAGACAAGTTTGTTGATATATTTTTCATAGCCGGCGATTTCAATATTCCAGAAATCGAGTGGCGATTACAGAAACATGACGTTTCGAATTTATTACCACTACAAACAGTTGTATATAGTAATAATTATTTGATTACCAAATGTGGTATTGATTTTTTTTTTTTTTGTTTTTTTTTTTTTTTCGAAAATATTCAAAGAAAGTTTCTTCGCTCTATGATCTATCATTTTTTCATTCCAAGGCCTCTTACGATGCTGTTTTAAACAAATTTTCCTTGCCGACTCTTACGATGAGAAAAATGTTTCGCGATCAAACGTTACTATTTAACATATGCCATATTGAATTTGATTGTGATAAACTCACTAATCAAATATCTTTTCATATACCCAACAGTTCACATTGCATAAGAGAAAGTTACTAATGTTATCTCTTTGAGCCTATTTCTCATTAAATGCCGGCGATCGAGCACCATTATAACAATCACTACATTATTAATCATTTTAGTTATTGCCAACTCACCAGCTTTGTTTAAAAAAAAAGCCATAAAACAGAATATTGTATCGTGAATTAAAGTTGTAGCTTATTTTGTTATTGAATTTTTTTTTTTTTTTTACTGTTGTATGATTTAAATGCTTCGATTGCCTGTAGCTTTTTAACTTGTTTTATTTTATTTTAACTTCGTAATGTGTTATAAGTTCAATCTTACTAGTTACCTATCATTCGTTGTTTTGGTTTTACTTACTGCCCTAAAATAAATAATTTCTATACTTAATCCTTTGGCGGCGGAGCGTACTGTTCTCCAAGAATTATATTGTCGTTTTATGTAATATTGCTTACATGTATTTCTCAGTACAATTGTTTGTTGCCCTGAATAAATAAATAACAACTCCTGCCATACAAATTAATGGCCAAAATGCTTAACTAAGTTAACAACCGCCTAGTGTCTCTAATTCTAAGAGCGGTATCGGGATTCTACGTTTACCGTAGTACTCTACCGGGTGTAATTTAGTTGTCCTAGCATTATTAGAAGAGGATCGCGCCGTAATTGTCACTACTAGTTTGCGTATGTAGTTCTATAGGGAATTCTGGATCGAAAAGAATCAAAACCGGGATCGAAGTCAATGTCGATATTGTCTTATCTAATTGTTTCGTACACCGTAGTCCATATTATTTATGAATTATTCTTAGCTAACAAAGGACACCATTCTAAGCGAAAAGTTATTCCGTTATTTCATACTCTAAAAACTAAACCCGCTTCTTTAGAAAGGCATATTTTTTCATATTGAACGAAAATCCAGCATCACTAGTAGTTTTTAATAATATGCGTAACCGCTCCAGACCTTGATCTACATTATTCGCGGGTATAACTAAACCATCCCTATAGAGTATTGCGTAAGTGTTCCCTAGGTCACCTAGATCCCTATTAATAGGTCTCTCATAAGCAGAGGGAGCTTTTTAGCTACAGCAAGTTTATAAGTCGACTAGCCGGCACGGCGGACATTGTCCCGCCCTAATAATAAAAAAAATACTTTGAAGTTAGACATATGCTGTCGCTGACTTTTTTGTAGGCATTATCATGCTCTACAAATTTTCTCTAGAACTCAATCATATAACTATTATCGTTAAGGCAGCGTTCATAGGAAACATTTTCGTTCGACCGTTTTTTTTTCTCAGACTTATTTTTGCTAACCGGACTTCCACAAAAAAGTCTTCTCATGTTTCGGGTTAATATATAGCCTATGCCACTCATAAATAATGTGGTTTTCTATTAGTAAAAGAATTTACAAAATCGGTTTAGTAGATCCAGAGATTACACTCTACAACGTCACAAACTTACTTTACCTGTTGATAATATTATTATCAGTCGATATATGTACTAACAACCCTCAAGCCTACAAATGGCGTCCAATCAAAATATCGTTATCTAGGTAATCATTAAGTATAATAAGGAAATAAAATTTGTGCGTCATGACCATTAAGAACGACACTATATAAAATTTGTGAGTTACATAGTTCACTAGATTTTCCCACTCCAGTCAAGGTAACACTTGCACGCTGCAATGTACCAATAAGCTTACAACAGATTTTATTTAATTAAGGAACTGTCAGCACCGAAATCAAATCAAAATGTGAACTGCTCACCAAATTGAGTAATTATATCCGGGTGATTGGCTTCATGGCACTCACATCCACTCGCTTTACAACGCTAGATGCGGCGGTGGGTTTTGCACTGCTGCTTACAACTGGTCATGTTTTTGTGTACCACGATACCACGTGACCATCAACACCATACTTGTAGCAAATCGCAGGGGCCCGCGTAACAACAGCTGTGTCGGTAAGCGATCGACTGAAACATTCAAAATATTTATGAAAAAGTTATCCACAAACGTGACATTTTGTTGAACAAAAAATTAACCTAAGACATTTATTATCTTTTATCTCTTGGTGAACTCAGTTTACGATAAGAAAAATGTAGAAAAAAAAAATAGTTCATAAATTTTACAGCGGGTACTTTTATCTTAAAAAAAAATTGTATTATAACCGTGAGTGGCTCAATTTGCACCATGTCTACACATATTAAAGAAACCACCATTTCTTTCTTGCCTAAATTACTCCGTCGTAACATGAGTGAAGTAAATAAACGGCTTGCATGTGCAGCAAGACATGTCACGTGAGTAAATAAATAAACGACTTGCATATGCAGCAAGACATATCGCTGCAAATGTTTCTAACGTATCAAAACGACAAAGAAAAAAGACTTCTAAAATTCTACCAATTTCATATTAAGAAAAACTATGTGAGAAAACCACGCTGCAGCCTTCCTTGGCCCTATTAAGAATGTGAATATAGTTACTTCCCTGTATATTACTATCTACTATCCGATTAGCAGATGTCGGCCGTGGTCAACCAGGCCCGGGTGTCACTGTCCGCATCGCCCGGTAGAAAATTAGGTAGCGCGACGCTCTTCTCGTCGATATTCGGTGGGTTGGTTAGCGCCTCCACGAGTAGCCTCTTGTTGGTTTATTGTGCTTCAAATAACACGCTGTCCGCCATTTGCCGCTGTCTGTTCACTCACGTTTTGTGCCTACACCGATCCCACTTCTGATGTCGGGGAAAACGTTATTCCCGTTGGCATCGTCATTAGTGGTTACGGGTATAGTGGGCGTCATTCGGGTAAAATGCGAGCACAAAACACAATTATAACAGATTCATACAATTTTAATTTAAGTTCAACAATATTTTGACACTTCACAATGATATAGTTAGAAGAATTAGCAATTAAGACCGAGCAGCGAGTTCGGGGCACCGATCTTACTTTAATCACCGAATATAATAATACTATCAGCAACGACCCAACTCGATCCGTTGCTATCTCTCAAACCAATGTCCCACATAAACTGTGCGCCCTCTATAAGTAAAGATGGCGCCTCGACCTCGCTCGAGGCACTTGGCTCTGCTCTGATTGGTCATTACGTAAATTACATGATATGTAACTTCTATTACATTATTAAGGTTTTAAACTATAGAAAAATGTAACAAATGAAATAGAATAAAAATTAAGTATTTTGAAAGTACTAAAACTATACGCCTCTTAAAGTAAACGTTGCCTCAACCCCGCTCGAGGCACATGGTCTGTTCTGATTGGTCGTTATGTGAATTACAATATTCGTAACTTTTATCAGATTATTAAGGCTTTTAAGTTATAGAAAAATGTTATAAATCAAATAAAATAAAATTAAGAATTTAGATGAAGACAAATAATATTATGTGTGCAAACAATAATCAACTCGACTTATTGCTTTCTCCGACATATATATATATATGTACATATATGTAAAACATGAAGATCATAGAAAAAAATAAGAACTTTGTGTGGCAGAATTTCATTGTAAGTGGTGCTTAGAATCTTAAAAAATAAAACATGTTATACGAACGATTAAAATTGTGTTTCACGCATTTTGAAATATGACAACCTATATTTTAATTCGATGATGCGCATCACAGTCTGGCGGAATGTGTTCGAAGCGAAGGTATTAGATCTCGGAATCACAACACAAATACGTCGTCCGGCCGATACATCTTATCTGCACTATCCCGGCTACCAGCTTGAGGCCAACTTTCAAGCTAAAGCCGGTGTATGTGTGTATGTACGGTCGGAGGTGTGCTGTCGTCGTTTGCGCTGCATGGAGGATCCTTCCTTTTCCATCCTTTGGCTACACGTGGACCTGGGCACTCAAAGCCGTATCTACGTGTGCCTTTACAGATCCCATGATGGGGATGATGAGACTACTCGGCTCTTTGAATACATGAGTAAGGCAATAGATGACGCACAGGAGCAGTTCCCTACTGCGGAATTGGTGGTCTTAGGGGACTTTAATGCACACCACGAAATGTGGTTGGGTTCCTCTAGGACGGACCATGCAGGACGAACAGCCCATGCATTCGCCTTAACACATGACCTGACTCAACTAGTAATCCAGCATACCCGGATTCCTGATATCACAGGTCATGCGCCCTCTTTACTGGACCTTCTATTGACGAGTCATCCAACTGGGTATGATGTGTCGGTCAGTGCTCCTTTGGGCACATCGGATCACTGCCTTGTTGTATCGTCTGTGCCACGCGCTCAACCTCCACCCAGTACAAGAATTAAGCGCAAAGTCTGGCACTACTCGTCAGCAGATTGGGACGGGATGCGGGATTATTTCGCTTCCATTCCTTGGCAGCGACGCTGTTTCGACGGGAAAGATCCTTCAGCGATTGCCGATGCGATTGCTGACGAGATTGGAATGGCAATGGAGTATTATATTCCTTCCTCCGAGATCGTCGGTAATCGCAGGGGACGCCCTTGGTTCAATCGTGAATGTGCTGATGCTGTCAGTAAGAAGCAAGCCACGTATCGAGATTGGATCAAGGGTCGCGCTAACAAGGATCCTAATATCAATATCCTCAAAACAGCCTATAATTCTGCTACCAAAGCTTGTAAGAGGGCCTATACTAGAGCGGATGCCCAACGCATTGCACGCTTAGGTCATGAACTCGTAAGTCATCCGACTAACAGTCGAGTCTACTGGAGTTTGGCCAAAGCTGTGCAAGCCAATTTTTGCCGCCCAACGTTACCGCCACTGAGGTACTTTGATGGGACACTGGCCTATGATCCACAGGAGAAAGCGACATTATTAGGCAATCTCTTTGCGGCGAATTCCTGGCTCGATGATCGAAACGCGCAACCATCTACTATTCTATGCTGCGGTGTCACTATGCCGGAATTACGATTCAGGCAACGTGACGTATTAAAACAACTACGATCACTCGATGTTCGGAAGGCCAGTGGTCCGGATGGTATCCCAGCGGTAGTTATTTAAAAATGTGCAGCCGAGTTGGCTCCAATACTTACGCGCTTATACCGCCTGTCCTACGTCTCTGGTGTCGTGCCCCGGGCTTGGAAAGAGGCCAATGTTCAACCGATTCCCAAGAAGGGAGATCGATCAGATCCTAACAACTACCGACCAATTGCCGTAACCTCAGTGCTGTACAAGATCATGGAGCGGATCATCAACACCCAGCTTGTCCGCTATCTGGAGGATCACTCGCTAATTAACGATCGGCAATATGGTTTTCGCCAAAACCGATCAACGGGTGATCTTCTAGCTTACGTATTGCACCGCTGGGTGGAAGCAATTGACAAGCACGGCGAAGCCTTGGCGATCAGTCTTGACATTGCCAAGGCCTTTGATAGGGTCTGGCACCGTGGTCTTCTTTCAAAGCTTCCGGCGTACGGACTCCCTGACAATCTATGCAAATGGATTTCTGGCTTTCTACATGAGCGCAGAATTCGTGTCCTTGTCGAAGGATGTGATTCGCAGCTCATGTCAGTAAATGCTGGAGTTCCTCAAGGCTCTGTACTTTCGCCAACTCTGTTTCTTCTGCATATCAATGATATGTTGCCTTTAGGCCATATTCATTGCTATGCAGACGATAGCACCATCCATGAGTCCTATTACAGCAAGCCTTCTTGCGGTCAGGGAGACACAGAAAAGAGACGGCAGGAACTAGTCATTAAGCTCGACCAATCTTTGCTTCGCATATCAACATGGGGAGCAAGTAATTTGGTTGAGTTTAATGCCAACAAAACACAAGTATGCGCGTTTACCTGCAAGAGATCCCCATTTACCCCCCTTCCAGCTCTTCAGAATGTCTCGCTCGCAATGCGAGACAGTCTTAATATCTTAGGCATAGATATTCGCAGCGACCTCAATCCCAGGGATTATATACAGAGCGTGATCTCCACAGCATCTCGGAGACTCGGAATCCTGAACAGGGTGCGACGGTTTTTCACGCCTGAACAGCTATATCTCCTTTATAAGGCACAAGTTCGGCTCTGCGTGGAATACTGCTCGCACCTCTGGGACGGTTCGGCAAAGTACCTCTTGGATACCCTGGACAGGTTGCAAAGACGGGCTGTCCGCATGGTTAATAATGCAGACATTACAGAGTTCATAGAGCCGCTTCAGTTGCGCAGAGACATTGCCTCACTGAGCGTGTTCTACCGTCTGTATCATGGCGAGTGTTCTGAAGAGTTATTCGACTTGATCCCTTCCTCTCCTTTTCATAACCGCACCATGCGCGCTGGTCTTCGGAGCCACAGTTTTACGGTAAATCCTATCTCGGCACGAACTAAAAAGTTCGCAACATCTTATCTTTGCCGTGCCGTGAAGCTGTGGAACAATCTCCCGGCCAGTGTGTTTCCTCCTTCCTATGACATGGGGTCCTTCAAGCGCAACGTGAAGAGATACTTACGCAGGCCGGCATGACAGCGGCGACCGGCGATGGATAGTATATCTCTCGGTAGTCGCCATTGTTTTTGGATTGTACTGTGCTTACCATCAGGCACAGTACAGTCATTTTGCCGAGCTACGATAAAAAAAAAAAATCATGTTTTTGGTTCGTTCCACATTCACTTGTATAATTGTTGATCGTCTGATTTTATTTGGAAATCTGCTAGGGAATAATACAAAATGAATGTAAGTAATTGTGAAGTGTATATTTGGTGGTGAAGTGTCGATGTACGTTGGATGTCGGTGTGCGTGCAGGTACGGCATCTACCCGCTGACGGCGTACGGCGGGTGGGCGGGGTACGGGTTCGCGCGCGCGCCCTCCCCCGCCGAGCGCGCGCTCCCCGCCGACCCCCCCGCCGACGCGCACCCGCACCTGCCGCGCCCCGACCTCGAGTCGCGCCGCGTCGTCAACATGATGTGCAGCCTCAAGCCGCACCCGCACCCGCACCACCAGCACCAGCACGACGCGCCGCACCCCGACCTGCTGGTCAGTACCCGCCAGACATACCATAACTCATTCACTTCGTTATATTCGACCACTCTGACCAGTCAAACTGACAGCGATTACATAGCTCGAAAAAAAAAAAGAAAAAAATTTTAAATATACGTTAGTTAATATATAGTATACTGGTAAAGCTGTAAAGGCCTGTTAAAGCCAGTAACGTAGTTAGTTACAAAAAAAAAGTTAATGTATTAAATATGTTTTTCATTGTGATCTTAATAAACAATTTTCAACCTCGATTGTTAAGCTAAATTGAACGTAATTATACATTTAGATTTTATCTAAATATTATTTTCATAATACAGATACGAAATACATATAGAATTACTCTGCATCTGTACCTTATTTGAAAAATGTGACCTTTGTTTTAAATAAAACTATATAATGGGTGTAACAAGTTGATCTGCAATCAACCACAAAGTTTAAACAGATGTTCGTACTTCCCAAATTTCAATTATCTACTTGGTGGAAAGATTTTGTATGTTCACTTAGATAACTATCATGTTTAGATTAAAAAAACAACACCCATCTTTGGTGCAGTTTAGAGGTAGTACTTAAAAGCTAGTCCTTCTTTAAATTTAGCGTATTTTTCAAATTGAACCAATTTAAATCAGATAATTTGTGGTCAAATGCTATAATCTATAATGGACCGTTTTGTAGTAGTATAATAGTGACGTTTGTATGACGTTGATTGAGTGGTCTGATCAATGGACTGTGAATTAGCACCCGCAGGTCCGAACCATGAATTGGCCCGTATATTTACTAAATTAAACTGATAGCACCTATCGACTAATGGGTGAAGGAAAACATCGTGAAGAAATTTGAACCTCAGAAATGTTTCTGCAGTATCATCGCATGTGTGATAACATAGAATAACAGGTTCCTTGAAGTTTGAAATCGGTCGATATGTCGTGCGTGGGCTGGTACGGTGATTATTAGGGGTGTGCGAATAATTCGAACTTACGAATTATTCGTTCCGAATCGAAAATTAATATTCGATTCGAAACTCGACTCGAATAATTCGAAGATTCGAATTATTCGAAAGTTCCCGAATAATTCTAAAAATTTTGAATAATTCGAAAATTTTCGAATTATTCGGGAACTTTCGAATAATTCGATTTTTTTTCATGGTTTCTTATTTTCAATTTTCGAATAAAAATTTAACAGTCAATATACATTTTATTTAAACCATGAAATATAATTACACAAATAGAACAATTAATATAGTTGAAATTCATGCTTCTAGACTAGAATACCCCCTTAATTCGCGAATTATTCGAAAACTTTCGAATTATTCGATTCGAATCTCGAATCGAATATTGATATTCAATTCGATTCGATTCGAACGATATTCGCACACCCCTAGTGATTATGTATATACGAATCGTTACATTTCAAACTGAGTCAAGTCCAATTTTCATCGTTCAATAAAGATTTTATAATTTTTAAAGATTTTCTGTTTTATAAAGCGTGTACGAAGGGTGAATTTTGCCATTCTCAATTTTTATATTTTAATTTTTTATGATTTTCAAATTTTACACGTATACGATTTGGAGAAAAACTTAGAAACAGATAAAAGTGTATTTGTCTCAGTTTGAAATGTACCGGTTGCGTTGCAGATGACGATCCTGCTGCGCATGGACGACAAGATGAACCGGCAGCTCACGTGCCCCGTCACGCGCGCCGACTCCGCGCCCGCGCTCGCCAAGGAGCTCGTGCACCTCGGCTTCATACACGAGGTGCCGCCGCTCTACCCGTTACTAGCTTCAGCCATCGCCCGACACACAGAACACCGACCTCAACTAACAGTGCTCCCCACTCACTCACTACTCACACTAACATGAACCGGCAGCTCACGTGCCCCGTCACGCGCGCCGACTCCGCGCCCGCGCTCGCCAAGGAGCTCGTGCACCTCGGCTTCATACACGAGGTGCCGCCGCTCTACCCGTTACTAGCTTCAGCCATCGCCCGACACACAGAACACCGACCTCAACTAACAGTGCTCCCCACTCACTCACTACTCACACTAACATGAACCGGCAGCTCACGTGCCCCGTCACGCGCGCCGACTCCGCGCCCGCGCTCGCCAAGGAGCTCGTGCACCTCGGCTTCATACACGAGGTGCCGCCGCTCTACCCGTTACTAGCTTCAGCCATCGCCCGACACACAGAACACCGACCTCAACTAACAGTGCTCCCCACTCACTCACTACTCACACTAACATGAACCGGCAGCTCACGTGCCCCGTCACGCGCGCCGACTCCGCGCCCGCGCTCGCCAAGGAGCTCGTGCACCTCGGCTTCATACACGAGGTGCCGCCGCTCTACCCGTTACTAGCTTCAGCCATCGCCCGACACACAGAACACCGACCTCAACTAACAGTGCTCCCCACTCACTCACTACTCACACTAACATGAACCGGCAGCTCACGTGCCCCGTCACGCGCGCCGACTCCGCGCCCGCGCTCGCCAAGGAGCTCGTGCACCTCGGCTTCATACACGAGGTGCCGCCGCTCTACCCGTTACTAGCTTCAGCCATCGCCCGACACACAGAACACCGACCTCAACTAACAGTGCTCCCCACTCACTCACTACTCACACTAACATGAACCGGCAGCTCACGTGCCCCGTCACGCGCGCCGACTCCGCGCCCGCGCTCGCCAAGGAGCTCGTGCACCTCGGCTTCATACACGAGGTGCCGCCGCTCTACCCGTTACTAGCTTCAGCCATCGCCCGACACACAGAACACCGACCTCAACTAACAGTGCTCCCCACTCACTCACTACTCACACTAACATGAACCGGCAGCTCACGTGCCCCGTCACGCGCGCCGACTCCGCGCCCGCGCTCGCCAAGGAGCTCGTGCACCTCGGCTTCATACACGAGGTGCCGCCGCTCTACCCGTTACTAGCTTCAGCCATCGCCCGACACACAGAACACCGACCTCAACTAACAGTGCTCCCCACTCACTCACTACTCACACTAACATGAACCGGCAGCTCACGTGCCCCGTCACGCGCGCCGACTCCGCGCCCGCGCTCGCCAAGGAGCTCGTGCACCTCGGCTTCATACACGAGGTGCCGCCGCTCTACCCGTTACTAGCTTCAGCCATCGCCCGACACACAGAACACCGACCTCAACTAACAGTGCTCCCCACTCACTCACTACTCACACTAACATGAACCGGCAGCTCACGTGCCCCGTCACGCGCGCCGACTCCGCGCCCGCGCTCGCCAAGGAGCTCGTGCACCTCGGCTTCATACACGAGGTGCCGCCGCTCTACCCGTTACTAGCTTCAGCCATCGCCCGACACACAGAACACCGACCTCAACTAACAGTGCTCCCCACTCACTCACTACTCACACTAACATGAACCGGCAGCTCACGTGCCCCGTCACGCGCGCCGACTCCGCGCCCGCGCTCGCCAAGGAGCTCGTGCACCTCGGCTTCATACACGAGGTGCCGCCGCTCTACCCGTTACTAGCTTCAGCCATCGCCCGACACACAGAACACCGACCTCAACTAACAGTGCTCCCCACTCACTCACTACTCACACTAACATGAACCGGCAGCTCACGTGCCCCGTCACGCGCGCCGACTCCGCGCCCGCGCTCGCCAAGGAGCTCGTGCACCTCGGCTTCATACACGAGGTGCCGCCGCTCTACCCGTTACTAGCTTCAGCCATCGCCCGACACACAGAACACCGACCTCAACTAACAGTGCTCCCCACTCACTCACTACTCACACTAACATGAACCGGCAGCTCACGTGCCCCGTCACGCGCGCCGACTCCGCGCCCGCGCTCGCCAAGGAGCTCGTGCACCTCGGCTTCATACACGAGGTGCCGCCGCTCTACCCGTTACTAGCTTCAGCCATCGCCCGACACACAGAACACCGACCTCAACTAACAGTGCTCCCCACTCACTCACTACTCACACTAACATGAACCGGCAGCTCACGTGCCCCGTCACGCGCGCCGACTCCGCGCCCGCGCTCGCCAAGGAGCTCGTGCACCTCGGCTTCATACACGAGGTGCCGCCGCTCTACCCGTTACTAGCTTCAGCCATCGCCCGACACACAGAACACCGACCTCAACTAACAGTGCTCCCCACTCACTCACTACTCACACTAACATGAACCGGCAGCTCACGTGCCCCGTCACGCGCGCCGACTCCGCGCCCGCGCTCGCCAAGGAGCTCGTGCACCTCGGCTTCATACACGAGGTGCCGCCGCTCTACCCGTTACTAGCTTCAGCCATCGCCCGACACACAGAACACCGACCTCAACTAACAGTGCTCCCCACTCACTCACTACTCACACTAACATGAACCGGCAGCTCACGTGCCCCGTCACGCGCGCCGACTCCGCGCCCGCGCTCGCCAAGGAGCTCGTGCACCTCGGCTTCATACACGAGGTGCCGCCGCTCTACCCGTTACTAGCTTCAGCCATCGCCCGACACACAGAACACCGACCTCAACTAACAGTGCTCCCCACTCACTCACTACTCACACTAACATGAACCGGCAGCTCACGTGCCCCGTCACGCGCGCCGACTCCGCGCCCGCGCTCGCCAAGGAGCTCGTGCACCTCGGCTTCATACACGAGGTGCCGCCGCTCTACCCGTTACTAGCTTCAGCCATCGCCCGACACACAGAACACCGACCTCAACTAACAGTGCTCCCCACTCACTCACTACTCACACTAACATGAACCGGCAGCTCACGTGCCCCGTCACGCGCGCCGACTCCGCGCCCGCGCTCGCCAAGGAGCTCGTGCACCTCGGCTTCATACACGAGGTGCCGCCGCTCTACCCGTTACTAGCTTCAGCCATCGCCCGACACACAGAACACCGACCTCAACTAACAGTGCTCCCCACTCACTCACTACTCACACTAACATGAACCGGCAGCTCACGTGCCCCGTCACGCGCGCCGACTCCGCGCCCGCGCTCGCCAAGGAGCTCGTGCACCTCGGCTTCATACACGAGGTGCCGCCGCTCTACCCGTTACTAGCTTCAGCCATCGCCCGACACACAGAACACCGACCTCAACTAACAGTGCTCCCCACTCACTCACTACTCACACTAACATGAACCGGCAGCTCACGTGCCCCGTCACGCGCGCCGACTCCGCGCCCGCGCTCGCCAAGGAGCTCGTGCACCTCGGCTTCATACACGAGGTGCCGCCGCTCTACCCGTTACTAGCTTCAGCCATCGCCCGACACACAGAACACCGACCTCAACTAACAGTGCTCCCCACTCACTCACTACTCACACTAACATGAACCGGCAGCTCACGTGCCCCGTCACGCGCGCCGACTCCGCGCCCGCGCTCGCCAAGGAGCTCGTGCACCTCGGCTTCATACACGAGGTGCCGCCGCTCTACCCGTTACTAGCTTCAGCCATCGCCCGACACACAGAACACCGACCTCAACTAACAGTGCTCCCCACTCACTCACTGCTCACACTAACATGAACCGGCAGCTCACGTGCCCCGTCACGCGCGCCGACTCCGCGCCCGCGCTCGCCAAGGAGCTCGTGCACCTCGGCTTCATACACGAGGTGCCGCCGCTCTACCCGTTACTAGCTTCAGCCATCGCCCGACACACAGAACACCGACCTCAACTAACAGTGCTCCCCACTCACTCACTACTCACACTAACATGAACCGGCAGCTCACGTGCCCCGTCACGCGCGCCGACTCCGCGCCCGCGCTCGCCAAGGAGCTCGTGCACCTCGGCTTCATACACGAGGTGCCGCCGCTCTACCCGTTACTAGCTTCAGCCATCGCCCGACACACAGAACACCGACCTCAACTAACAGTGCTCCCCACTCACTCACTACTCACACTAACATGAACCGGCAGCTCACGTGCCCCGTCACGCGCGCCGACTCCGCGCCCGCGCTCGCCAAGGAGCTCGTGCACCTCGGCTTCATACACGAGGTGCCGCCGCTCTACCCGTTACTAGCTTCAGCCATCGCCCGACACACAGAACACCGACCTCAACTAACAGTGCTCCCCACTCACTCACTACTCACACTAACATGAACCGGCAGCTCACGTGCCCCGTCACGCGCGCCGACTCCGCGCCCGCGCTCGCCAAGGAGCTCGTGCACCTCGGCTTCATACACGAGGTGCCGCCGCTCTACCCGTTACTAGCTTCAGCCATCGCCCGACACACAGAACACCGACCTCAACTAACAGTGCTCCCCACTCACTCACTACTCACACTAACATGAACCGGCAGCTCACGTGCCCCGTCACGCGCGCCGACTCCGCGCCCGCGCTCGCCAAGGAGCTCGTGCACCTCGGCTTCATACACGAGGTGCCGCCGCTCTACCCGTTACTAGCTTCAGCCATCGCCCGACACACAGAACACCGACCTCAACTAACAGTGCTCCCCACTCACTCACTACTCACACTAACATGAACCGGCAGCTCACGTGCCCCGTCACGCGCGCCGACTCCGCGCCCGCGCTCGCCAAGGAGCTCGTGCACCTCGGCTTCATACACGAGGTGCCGCCGCTCTACCCGTTACTAGCTTCAGCCATCGCCCGACACACAGAACACCGACCTCAACTAACAGTGCTCCCCACTCACTCACTACTCACACTAACATGAACCGGCAGCTCACGTGCCCCGTCACGCGCGCCGACTCCGCGCCCGCGCTCGCCAAGGAGCTCGTGCACCTCGGCTTCATACACGAGGTGCCGCCGCTCTACCCGTTACTAGCTTCAGCCATCGCCCGACACACAGAACACCGACCTCAACTAACAGTGCTCCCCACTCACTCACTACTCACACTAACATGAACCGGCAGCTCACGTGCCCCGTCACGCGCGCCGACTCCGCGCCCGCGCTCGCCAAGGAGCTCGTGCACCTCGGCTTCATACACGAGGTGCCGCCGCTCTACCCGTTACTAGCTTCAGCCATCGCCCGACACACAGAACACCGACCTCAACTAACAGTGCTCCCCACTCACTCACTACTCACACTAACATGAACCGGCAGCTCACGTGCCCCGTCACGCGCGCCGACTCCGCGCCCGCGCTCGCCAAGGAGCTCGTGCACCTCGGCTTCATACACGAGGTGCCGCCGCTCTACCCGTTACTAGCTTCAGCCATCGCCCGACACACAGAACACCGACCTCAACTAACAGTGCTCCCCACTCACTCACTACTCACACTAACATGAACCGGCAGCTCACGTGCCCCGTCACGCGCGCCGACTCCGCGCCCGCGCTCGCCAAGGAGCTCGTGCACCTCGGCTTCATACACGAGGTGCCGCCGCTCTACCCGTTACTAGCTTCAGCCATCGCCCGACACACAGAACACCGACCTCAACTAACAGTGCTCCCCACTCACTCACTACTCACACTAACATGAACCGGCAGCTCACGTGCCCCGTCACGCGCGCCGACTCCGCGCCCGCGCTCGCCAAGGAGCTCGTGCACCTCGGCTTCATACACGAGGTGCCGCCGCTCTACCCGTTACTAGCTTCAGCCATCGCCCGACACACAGAACACCGACCTCAACTAACAGTGCTCCCCACTCACTCACTACTCACACTAACATGAACCGGCAGCTCACGTGCCCCGTCACGCGCGCCGACTCCGCGCCCGCGCTCGCCAAGGAGCTCGTGCACCTCGGCTTCATACACGAGGTGCCGCCGCTCTACCCGTTACTAGCTTCAGCCATCGCCCGACACACAGAACACCGACCTCAACTAACAGTGCTCCCCACTCACTCACTACTCACACTAACATGAACCGGCAGCTCACGTGCCCCGTCACGCGCGCCGACTCCGCGCCCGCGCTCGCCAAGGAGCTCGTGCACCTCGGCTTCATACACGAGGTGCCGCCGCTCTACCCGTTACTAGCTTCAGCCATCGCCCGACACACAGAACACCGACCTCAACTAACAGTGCTCCCCACTCACTCACTACTCACACTAACATGAACCGGCAGCTCACGTGCCCCGTCACGCGCGCCGACTCCGCGCCCGCGCTCGCCAAGGAGCTCGTGCACCTCGGCTTCATACACGAGGTGCCGCCGCTCTACCCGTTACTAGCTTCAGCCATCGCCCGACACACAGAACACCGACCTCAACTAACAGTGCTCCCCACTCACTCACTACTCACACTAACATGAACCGGCAGCTCACGTGCCCCGTCACGCGCGCCGACTCCGCGCCCGCGCTCGCCAAGGAGCTCGTGCACCTCGGCTTCATACACGAGGTGCCGCCGCTCTACCCGTTACTAGCTTCAGCCATCGCCCGACACACAGAACACCGACCTCAACTAACAGTGCTCCCCACTCACTCACTACTCACACTAACATGAACCGGCAGCTCACGTGCCCCGTCACGCGCGCCGACTCCGCGCCCGCGCTCGCCAAGGAGCTCGTGCACCTCGGCTTCATACACGAGGTGCCGCCGCTCTACCCGTTACTAGCTTCAGCCATCGCCCGACACACAGAACACCGACCTCAACTAACAGTGCTCCCCACTCACTCACTACTCACACTAACATGAACCGGCAGCTCACGTGCCCCGTCACGCGCGCCGACTCCGCGCCCGCGCTCGCCAAGGAGCTCGTGCACCTCGGCTTCATACACGAGGTGCCGCCGCTCTACCCGTTACTAGCTTCAGCCATCGCCCGACACACAGAACACCGACCTCAACTAACAGTGCTCCCCACTCACTCACTACTCACACTAACATGAACCGGCAGCTCACGTGCCCCGTCACGCGCGCCGACTCCGCGCCCGCGCTCGCCAAGGAGCTCGTGCACCTCGGCTTCATACACGAGGTGCCGCCGCTCTACCCGTTACTAGCTTCAGCCATCGCCCGACACACAGAACACCGACCTCAACTAACAGTGCTCCCCACTCACTCACTACTCACACTAACATGAACCGGCAGCTCACGTGCCCCGTCACGCGCGCCGACTCCGCGCCCGCGCTCGCCAAGGAGCTCGTGCACCTCGGCTTCATACACGAGGTGCCGCCGCTCTACCCGTTACTAGCTTCAGCCATCGCCCGACACACAGAACACCGACCTCAACTAACAGTGCTCCCCACTCACTCACTACTCACACTAACATGAACCGGCAGCTCACGTGCCCCGTCACGCGCGCCGACTCCGCGCCCGCGCTCGCCAAGGAGCTCGTGCACCTCGGCTTCATACACGAGGTGCCGCCGCTCTACCCGTTACTAGCTTCAGCCATCGCCCGACACACAGAACACCGACCTCAACTAACAGTGCTCCCCACTCACTCACTACTCACACTAACATGAACCGGCAGCTCACGTGCCCCGTCACGCGCGCCGACTCCGCGCCCGCGCTCGCCAAGGAGCTCGTGCACCTCGGCTTCATACACGAGGTGCCGCCGCTCTACCCGTTACTAGCTTCAGCCATCGCCCGACACACAGAACACCGACCTCAACTAACAGTGCTCCCCACTCACTCACTACTCACACTAACATGAACCGGCAGCTCACGTGCCCCGTCACGCGCGCCGACTCCGCGCCCGCGCTCGCCAAGGAGCTCGTGCACCTCGGCTTCATACACGAGGTGCCGCCGCTCTACCCGTTACTAGCTTCAGCCATCGCCCGACACACAGAACACCGACCTCAACTAACAGTGCTCCCCACTCACTCACTACTCACACTAACATGAACCGGCAGCTCACGTGCCCCGTCACGCGCGCCGACTCCGCGCCCGCGCTCGCCAAGGAGCTCGTGCACCTCGGCTTCATACACGAGGTGCCGCCGCTCTACCCGTTACTAGCTTCAGCCATCGCCCGACACACAGAACACCGACCTCAACTAACAGTGCTCCCCACTCACTCACTACTCACACTAACATGAACCGGCAGCTCACGTGCCCCGTCACGCGCGCCGACTCCGCGCCCGCGCTCGCCAAGGAGCTCGTGCACCTCGGCTTCATACACGAGGTGCCGCCGCTCTACCCGTTACTAGCTTCAGCCATCGCCCGACACACAGAACACCGACCTCAACTAACAGTGCTCCCCACTCACTCACTACTCACACTAACATGAACCGGCAGCTCACGTGCCCCGTCACGCGCGCCGACTCCGCGCCCGCGCTCGCCAAGGAGCTCGTGCACCTCGGCTTCATACACGAGGTGCCGCCGCTCTACCCGTTACTAGCTTCAGCCATCGCCCGACACACAGAACACCGACCTCAACTAACAGTGCTCCCCACTCACTCACTACTCACACTAACATGAACCGGCAGCTCACGTGCCCCGTCACGCGCGCCGACTCCGCGCCCGCGCTCGCCAAGGAGCTCGTGCACCTCGGCTTCATACACGAGGTGCCGCCGCTCTACCCGTTACTAGCTTCAGCCATCGCCCGACACACAGAACACCGACCTCAACTAACAGTGCTCCCCACTCACTCACTACTCACACTAACATGAACCGGCAGCTCACGTGCCCCGTCACGCGCGCCGACTCCGCGCCCGCGCTCGCCAAGGAGCTCGTGCACCTCGGCTTCATACACGAGGTGCCGCCGCTCTACCCGTTACTAGCTTCAGCCATCGCCCGACACACAGAACACCGACCTCAACTAACAGTGCTCCCCACTCACTCACTACTCACACTAACATGAACCGGCAGCTCACGTGCCCCGTCACGCGCGCCGACTCCGCGCCCGCGCTCGCCAAGGAGCTCGTGCACCTCGGCTTCATACACGAGGTGCCGCCGCTCTACCCGTTACTAGCTTCAGCCATCGCCCGACACACAGAACACCGACCTCAACTAACAGTGCTCCCCACTCACTCACTACTCACACTAACATGAACCGGCAGCTCACGTGCCCCGTCACGCGCGCCGACTCCGCGCCCGCGCTCGCCAAGGAGCTCGTGCACCTCGGCTTCATACACGAGGTGCCGCCGCTCTACCCGTTACTAGCTTCAGCCATCGCCCGACACACAGAACACCGACCTCAACTAACAGTGCTCCCCACTCACTCACTACTCACACTAACATGAACCGGCAGCTCACGTGCCCCGTCACGCGCGCCGACTCCGCGCCCGCGCTCGCCAAGGAGCTCGTGCACCTCGGCTTCATACACGAGGTGCCGCCGCTCTACCCGTTACTAGCTTCAGCCATCGCCCGACACACAGAACACCGACCTCAACTAACAGTGCTCCCCACTCACTCACTACTCACACTAACATGAACCGGCAGCTCACGTGCCCCGTCACGCGCGCCGACTCCGCGCCCGCGCTCGCCAAGGAGCTCGTGCACCTCGGCTTCATACACGAGGTGCCGCCGCTCTACCCGTTACTAGCTTCAGCCATCGCCCGACACACAGAACACCGACCTCAACTAACAGTGCTCCCCACTCACTCACTACTCACACTAACATGAACCGGCAGCTCACGTGCCCCGTCACGCGCGCCGACTCCGCGCCCGCGCTCGCCAAGGAGCTCGTGCACCTCGGCTTCATACACGAGGTGCCGCCGCTCTACCCGTTACTAGCTTCAGCCATCGCCCGACACACAGAACACCGACCTCAACTAACAGTGCTCCCCACTCACTCACTACTCACACTAACATGAACCGGCAGCTCACGTGCCCCGTCACGCGCGCCGACTCCGCGCCCGCGCTCGCCAAGGAGCTCGTGCACCTCGGCTTCATACACGAGGTGCCGCCGCTCTACCCGTTACTAGCTTCAGCCATCGCCCGACACACAGAACACCGACCTCAACTAACAGTGCTCCCCACTCACTCACTACTCACACTAACATGAACCGGCAGCTCACGTGCCCCGTCACGCGCGCCGACTCCGCGCCCGCGCTCGCCAAGGAGCTCGTGCACCTCGGCTTCATACACGAGGTGCCGCCGCTCTACCCGTTACTAGCTTCAGCCATCGCCCGACACACAGAACACCGACCTCAACTAACAGTGCTCCCCACTCACTCACTACTCACACTAACATGAACCGGCAGCTCACGTGCCCCGTCACGCGCGCCGACTCCGCGCCCGCGCTCGCCAAGGAGCTCGTGCACCTCGGCTTCATACACGAGGTGCCGCCGCTCTACCCGTTACTAGCTTCAGCCATCGCCCGACACACAGAACACCGACCTCAACTAACAGTGCTCCCCACTCACTCACTACTCACACTAACATGAACCGGCAGCTCACGTGCCCCGTCACGCGCGCCGACTCCGCGCCCGCGCTCGCCAAGGAGCTCGTGCACCTCGGCTTCATACACGAGGTGCCGCCGCTCTACCCGTTACTAGCTTCAGCCATCGCCCGACACACAGAACACCGACCTCAACTAACAGTGCTCCCCACTCACTCACTACTCACACTAACATGAACCGGCAGCTCACGTGCCCCGTCACGCGCGCCGACTCCGCGCCCGCGCTCGCCAAGGAGCTCGTGCACCTCGGCTTCATACACGAGGTGCCGCCGCTCTACCCGTTACTAGCTTCAGCCATCGCCCGACACACAGAACACCGACCTCAACTAACAGTGCTCCCCACTCACTCACTACTCACACTAACATGAACCGGCAGCTCACGTGCCCCGTCACGCGCGCCGACTCCGCGCCCGCGCTCGCCAAGGAGCTCGTGCACCTCGGCTTCATACACGAGGTGCCGCCGCTCTACCCGTTACTAGCTTCAGCCATCGCCCGACACACAGAACACCGACCTCAACTAACAGTGCTCCCCACTCACTCACTACTCACACTAACATGAACCGGCAGCTCACGTGCCCCGTCACGCGCGCCGACTCCGCGCCCGCGCTCGCCAAGGAGCTCGTGCACCTCGGCTTCATACACGAGGTGCCGCCGCTCTACCCGTTACTAGCTTCAGCCATCGCCCGACACACAGAACACCGACCTCAACTAACAGTGCTCCCCACTCACTCACTACTCACACTAACATGAACCGGCAGCTCACGTGCCCCGTCACGCGCGCCGACTCCGCGCCCGCGCTCGCCAAGGAGCTCGTGCACCTCGGCTTCATACACGAGGTGCCGCCGCTCTACCCGTTACTAGCTTCAGCCATCGCCCGACACACAGAACACCGACCTCAACTAACAGTGCTCCCCACTCACTCACTACTCACACTAACATGAACCGGCAGCTCACGTGCCCCGTCACGCGCGCCGACTCCGCGCCCGCGCTCGCCAAGGAGCTCGTGCACCTCGGCTTCATACACGAGGTGCCGCCGCTCTACCCGTTACTAGCTTCAGCCATCGCCCGACACACAGAACACCGACCTCAACTAACAGTGCTCCCCACTCACTCACTACTCACACTAACATGAACCGGCAGCTCACGTGCCCCGTCACGCGCGCCGACTCCGCGCCCGCGCTCGCCAAGGAGCTCGTGCACCTCGGCTTCATACACGAGGTGCCGCCGCTCTACCCGTTACTAGCTTCAGCCATCGCCCGACACACAGAACACCGACCTCAACTAACAGTGCTCCCCACTCACTCACTACTCACACTAACATGAACCGGCAGCTCACGTGCCCCGTCACGCGCGCCGACTCCGCGCCCGCGCTCGCCAAGGAGCTCGTGCACCTCGGCTTCATACACGAGGTGCCGCCGCTCTACCCGTTACTAGCTTCAGCCATCGCCCGACACACAGAACACCGACCTCAACTAACAGTGCTCCCCACTCACTCACTACTCACACTAACATGAACCGGCAGCTCACGTGCCCCGTCACGCGCGCCGACTCCGCGCCCGCGCTCGCCAAGGAGCTCGTGCACCTCGGCTTCATACACGAGGTGCCGCCGCTCTACCCGTTACTAGCTTCAGCCATCGCCCGACACACAGAACACCGACCTCAACTAACAGTGCTCCCCACTCACTCACTACTCACACTAACATGAACCGGCAGCTCACGTGCCCCGTCACGCGCGCCGACTCCGCGCCCGCGCTCGCCAAGGAGCTCGTGCACCTCGGCTTCATACACGAGGTGCCGCCGCTCTACCCGTTACTAGCTTCAGCCATCGCCCGACACACAGAACACCGACCTCAACTAACAGTGCTCCCCACTCACTCACTACTCACACTAACATGAACCGGCAGCTCACGTGCCCCGTCACGCGCGCCGACTCCGCGCCCGCGCTCGCCAAGGAGCTCGTGCACCTCGGCTTCATACACGAGGTGCCGCCGCTCTACCCGTTACTAGCTTCAGCCATCGCCCGACACACAGAACACCGACCTCAACTAACAGTGCTCCCCACTCACTCACTACTCACACTAACATGAACCGGCAGCTCACGTGCCCCGTCACGCGCGCCGACTCCGCGCCCGCGCTCGCCAAGGAGCTCGTGCACCTCGGCTTCATACACGAGGTGCCGCCGCTCTACCCGTTACTAGCTTCAGCCATCGCCCGACACACAGAACACCGACCTCAACTAACAGTGCTCCCCACTCACTCACTACTCACACTAACATGAACCGGCAGCTCACGTGCCCCGTCACGCGCGCCGACTCCGCGCCCGCGCTCGCCAAGGAGCTCGTGCACCTCGGCTTCATACACGAGGTGCCGCCGCTCTACCCGTTACTAGCTTCAGCCATCGCCCGACACACAGAACACCGACCTCAACTAACAGTGCTCCCCACTCACTCACTACTCACACTAACATGAACCGGCAGCTCACGTGCCCCGTCACGCGCGCCGACTCCGCGCCCGCGCTCGCCAAGGAGCTCGTGCACCTCGGCTTCATACACGAGGTGCCGCCGCTCTACCCGTTACTAGCTTCAGCCATCGCCCGACACACAGAACACCGACCTCAACTAACAGTGCTCCCCACTCACTCACTACTCACACTAACATGAACCGGCAGCTCACGTGCCCCGTCACGCGCGCCGACTCCGCGCCCGCGCTCGCCAAGGAGCTCGTGCACCTCGGCTTCATACACGAGGTGCCGCCGCTCTACCCGTTACTAGCTTCAGCCATCGCCCGACACACAGAACACCGACCTCAACTAACAGTGCTCCCCACTCACTCACTACTCACACTAACATGAACCGGCAGCTCACGTGCCCCGTCACGCGCGCCGACTCCGCGCCCGCGCTCGCCAAGGAGCTCGTGCACCTCGGCTTCATACACGAGGTGCCGCCGCTCTACCCGTTACTAGCTTCAGCCATCGCCCGACACACAGAACACCGACCTCAACTAACAGTGCTCCCCACTCACTACTCACACTAACCACCTCCCCTCCCCTCCCCCCCGACACAGGCTGGCAGCGCACTTGCGACTCCCCTGGTTTTGCAAGTGTCTATGGTCGGTGGTGATAACTTAACATCAGGTGACTCACCTGTTCGTTTGCCTGCTCTTAGCATTAAAAAAAAACATGAAAATGTGATACCCAACTTATTATAGTAATGACTTGATAAATTGCTAACTAATCCGCGCAATTTCCGTTTACGTGAAGTCAGTTATTTACCGATTTCAATCGTATTTCCAAACTTTCATTCCATTCCAAACCCGATTACAACGATTCCCACCCTTTTCAGTTATGAAACTAAACAATTCCGAAAGTCGCTTAAACAAATACCTAGTAAATACCATCACACGCGCTTGAAGTAAAACTTTTTTGGCGTTATAAGATAGTAATCTATTCGTACTTTCCTATATTTTATTTACTACTGACGTTGGTGCAACGCTACTAAGTCATATTTTTCGAGCTTGGGAGGGATCGCAGGATACATTTGGTGTGTTTTGTGATCTGTCTAAGGCTTTTGACTGCGTTGACCATAGTACCTTTATTTTGAAATTAAAACTTTGTGGAGCTTCTCTCGACCTTTTAATCTCCTATTTAGAAAATCGTTGTCACAAAGTTAGTGTAGACGGGGTTACGTCAGCGGGATCACTGACTCGAATTGGCGTACCACAGGGTTCTATTTTAGGGCCGTTTTTGTTCTTAGTATATATAAATGATCTACCGCCAATGGTTGATAACTGTGCTGACATGGTTCTTTTCGCGGACGACACTTCACTCATATTTAAGGTAAAAAGAATATATTCAGAGCTTAGTTATCTAAATAATACTTTGAATAAAGTTTCCGATTGGTGTGCGTTAAATAATCTATTGCTTAATGCAGACAAAACAAAATGTATAAGATTTACCTTGCCTAATGTTCCGTTTACTCATAGTAGAATCGAGATCGATGGGAATCTAGTACGCTTAGTTGACAATACTGTGTTCTTGGGTATTACACTTGATTCGAAATTACAATGGGGTCCTCACGTAAAAATATTGGCGGGCAGACTAAGTTCTGCTGCATTCACAGTTAGAAAGATTCGCCAGCTAACAGATACTGCCACTGCTAGGGTTGTCCACTTCGGTTACCTCCACAGCTTAATGTCTTATGGTACTTTGTTGTGGGGGACAGCAGCTGAGGTGGACACCATATTCCTATTACAAAACGAGCAGTTCGAGCAATTTATAATATGAGGCCTCGCGAATCATTAAAGACTAAATTTCAGGAATTCGGTATTTTAACTCTGCCCTCCCAGTATATTCTTGATAATTTAATGTATGTCCGCAAAAACTTAGATATGCTGGATCTTGTAAAAGACCAGCATAATTTAAATATTAGAAACAGTAACAAATTGGTAATTCCATGCTTCAGGCTCGCTAAGTCCAAAAACAGTTTTTTTAGGTAATAGTGTTAGGTTTTATAACAAAGTCCCAAAACACATTACCGATTTACCTGATAGTGAGTCCAAGAACCATGTCAAGCGGGTTTTAATATCTAAAGGCTATTGTGGGGTGGATCAATATGTGAACGATTGTGACGTCTGGAAATGACGCCCCTCTCTGTGTATCCACTAATAACGAATATAAATATTTATGTTTCTATAAAAATATATGACATGAAAAGATAAACCAGATCGAGTTTCTTGCCGGTTCCTCTCGATGACTGGGTTGTTTTCCGAACCGGTGGTAGTTTTGACGTTCATAAGTGCCTTCTCAGGGCCTAAATTGAATAAAGGATATTTTGATTTAATTCATAATAAAGAGTTGTTACAAATATTTCCCGTGTTATTTAAGTTTCGAATTAGCTGATGGATGGCATTATAGATAATGGAGCTTTGATTTAATTTGTTTGTTACTTACACTGAAACTAGGTGACAGTAAAGTTGCGCGCCCATGTATATATAATTAATTCTATTATGTGATTATTATTATTATTCAATTTAATATTTTTTTATTAATTTTTATTTACAAATTTTTGATTGATTTGGTTATAAACTATTTATTGACGACACAATCAAAAATATTTAAAAACCGGATGGTACAGAAACGTGTCGCCATATTGCCGTAACGAATTTTCGTTTCATTGTTGTTGAGTTACTTCTTAGTCGCGCCTAAAGAAGTTTTATTTCAGATTTTTTTGTAAAAAAATAGAAAAGATGATTTTGGACCTCCATATCTTAATCACCTAGCCGTATGAAATATACTTTACGATTTATTTTCACACGTACTAAATATACGTAAGGAATTTCACAAAAATTGATCAAGTTGTTGCTGAGGGGTTCGAATGTTAAGATCGTGACACGAGATTTTTATAATTAGCTCTTTACCTATGAAATTGCCGTTTTGTATGAAAAAAAGTAAACGAATTTTTTTCATGTATTTTTTATTTGTATTAACCGAAGTAATCACCCATGCAATCAATGCATCTTTGCCAACGCAGTGGCAGTTTATTGATGCTCTTCTTAAAGAAATCAGCTGGACGGGAGGCAACAAATTCTTCAAAGGCATTTTGTACTGCCTCTCGGGTATTGAATTTTTTTCCCTCCAAGGAGTTATCCAAATTCTGGAAAAAGTAGTAGTCTGTAGGCGCAAGGTCTGGTGAGTAGGGCGGATGACGGAGAACTTCCAACCCCAGTTCTTGCAACTTGGAGACCGTCTGCTGTGCAGTATGAGGTCGCGCGTTGTCGTGCAGGAGCAGCGGAGACGAGCGATTGACCAATGCTGGTTGGAGATGTGCCAGCTTCTCCATCATTGTGTTCAGTTCTTCACAGTACACATCTGCAGTAATGCTCACCCCGTTTTGGTAAGAAACTGTGATGAATCACACCGGCGCTAGACCACCAAACACTGACCATCACTTTTCTAGGGGTAAGTTTTCGTTTAGGGCATTGTTTAGGTGCTGAACCAGGATCCAACCCACTTGCTAAGCACTTGCGGTTATCAAACAGATTCCATTTTTCATCGCAGGTAACAATGCGGTTCAAAATTCCTTCATTTGAGCAGTGCAAGGCACGACCCGACGCGTACTTCGCGCTGGCGATCATTGAGTTCGTGGGGCACCCATTTGTCAAGCTTTTTTACCTTGCCAATTTGACGCAAATGGACCAATATTGTTTTGACGCTAACGTCGAAAGCTGCTGCTAATTCAGCCGTAGATTGTGTATCATCAGCTTCCACAATCGCCTTTAATTCGTCATTGTCGACCAAAGTCTTCGGACGACCGCGAGGTACATTTTTCAGGTCGAAATTCCCAGAACGGAAGCGAGCAAACCAATAACAGATGGTGCGTTGGTTTATAGTGTTAGCTCCGTAAACGTCGTTGATGTTGCGTGCCGCTTGTGCCGCGTTGCTGCCACGACGGTACTCATATTCCATAATTACTCGAATTGTTAACGTATCCATGACGACAAAAAAGATTGAAATGCGATGTAACTGTAACACTAATCAATAAACAAATGACTACTTTTGGAAAAAGAATTCCATTTTTTTAAAATAAAATTAATTTGAAATTAGAATTCTTAGCGAAACATACATTATTTTGATTTGGAATGGCCAGTACTGCGGAACGGCAATTTCATAGGTAAAGACCTATTATTAGATTTATTTGTAGTTTTTGTTTAAAAGTTCGACCGAAAAAGATGCGTTCCTATCGTGGAAGAAGGTGTATTAACATGCAAGATTAGTGATGCAACAGAGTGCGGCGCCAGGGTTCGCGCTAATAATGCATTTGTATTAGCGAAGCTTTAAGTTTTACATATCCTCGAGGTGTAGTGATAGTGATTCGGAGTAGTGGAGTTTTATGAAAAGTCTGTAGGGGTGGATAGTTTGCGGGGGGTTTTGTGTTTGATAATAGATTTCGTGGCATGTGAAGGTGATTAGTATTCGAAAATAGAATAGTAGTGCATAACAGTGTGTGTGCGCGTACAGGGTGACCGCGAGAAGATCTGCCGCCTGATGGAGGACTCGCTCCGCGGCAGCTTCGGGCAGGCGGGGGTGGGGGGCGCGGGGGGCGCGGGGCGGGTGCCGCAGCGCGTCGCGAGCTAGTGCCCCCCCGCGGCGACACGCGGCCACGCCCTGCTGCAAACCAACCACAGCACCACTCCTCGCTGCAGCAGGACGCCGCCCTCCGACCGCTGCTCGACCTAAACACTACTTTCAAACTGAATACAACGCGGTAACCCTCTTTTACCCAATACTACATCCTCACCCTCGTAAACAGCCGTTCAAATATTAACTAAACGAATCTTTGTAATTTCACCGCCCCCTCCCCCACTTTGACTAAAATAAACAACACTCTTACCCCTCCCCTATTCGTACGTAAACAGTTGTATAATTTATTTAAATTTACTCTCATTAAATCTATAAATATTACTAGCTTACTATCTAAACCATCCTATCCCCGATACCATTAAAAATAAGCAAACCAACTACCCCCCCCTCTCTCTACTACTTATAACACTTGAATGACTTCTAATGTAGTTTTGAAACATAGGGTAAAAAAGCACAATTTATTTCACTGTTGCGAATACAAACATTTTAAAAGTAAATGTATCCGATTATTATCATCATATCGAATAAGTTATTGTTATTTTTATTCCTATTGTATGTAAATTGTACAATTAATTTTAAAATGTGACAACAATGTAAAAATTGTAACTAGTCAAAAATGTTTTATGAAGAATCCTGTTGCTCCTTTGTTACCTTGTGATAGGATATTTTTTTTAATTTAATTTACGTACGGTTACGTTCTCAGATGAGTATCTTGAGGGTAAAAATTTAAAGCTTATAATCGAAGTATATCAATACCATAATTTTTTTTCGCTAAAATGGGTATAACATTGAGGATGGATCCATCTGTTCGTGGTAGTACACCACAGTGTAGTTGTCCTAGGTTCATAGCTAACGCCATGAAATCGCCGTGTATCGACCCTCGTCTCCTAAATTTGATTCCATCACGATTTTCACCGTCCACTGCACCGCGCAGCACTCGGGTATATACATAAACTGTTTCGCCACTTATATGGACGATACTTTAAAACAGCCATACTCAACTTGCGGCCGGGCATTTGTAGTTGACGCACCCGATTATATTTTATTTTCAATTTTATTAAATTTCGTGTCCATCAGAAATACTATGAATACGCTGAGTAAATTAAACGTTTTGTTTATTTAATATGTAAATATTAGCAGTTCGTCGCCCGCGACACCTTAAGTGAAACGTGTCTGTTGGCCGTTTTAAAAAAAGGTTGAGTACCACTGCATTAAAACATCATTCTGGGAAAAAACTACTTTTGGTTTAAAAAATTATATAATAGATAAAATCATATATTTGGTTTATGTATATTGGTTTTGAACTATGGTTTTATTGTCACGTTAAAAACCCGTTGTTTGTAAGTATTTAATTTATAACCAAAACAAGATACAATAAAAGATATCTTTACGGATGGAGACATTTGCAAAATACTACAAAGTTTACAACATGTAATTTATACATTTTATTATTTTTTGGGACAGTCTCATAAAATACAAGATAACAATAACTAATGAGCGTCTAAGTAATAGATAAGCAAATAATTAAAAACTTGAAGACATTATTTTCAATGTCATTGCAGTAAAGTTAAAAAAAAAAATTTAAATTTGCTAAGAAGGTAGATCAAACCACGTTAGATAGTGAAATATATTTGAAACCAATAGGTAGTCCGGTGAAGCTGTTGCGCCCTTGCTAGATCAATAGCGTAGTCAGTTCGAAAAAAATCGAAATCAATGTTACAAATCATAGAGGTTACAGATAAAATGGCGCTGATTTTAAAGTATCGTTCACACGAAATAAATGTAATATTTTAATCGGTAGCAAAAAAGAAATTTTAATAATATTTGAAGAAATAAACGCAGGATCGCTTTAGTATCTGCGTGACGTGCGTCTTATTGGGTCCTATTTAGTATGAAAATCGTATCCGAGTAGATTAGTGTAGGGATAAATCGCATATATGTTAGTGAATTATATTATAATCTTATGAAAAAAAAAGATTTTTGTATCGACGTAGCGTATTATTGCATAAGAGTTATTTAAGACGCATTCGAAAATGAATACTATTGATTAGTGTGGGGTTTCTTTGTCTAAATAACACGAGGGGTGCAATCAATTGCTTCCATTTGTCGAGTGGAAATTAGTCTTAATAAAGTTGTCTTCATTATTTCGAACAATACTACCGATGGTATTTAGTAAATGTGTGGCTTCACCCTTCGAAACGGCCATGTTTTACGTCACAAGGTTGTAGAGCGATCTGCGGAGGCAATCCGTAAAAAAAAACACCGAAAACCTATCTTATTATATCGAAACGAAGTCCTGATCGTGAGGCAAGTGAAAAGACGAAACGACATCCGCGCAATCTATCGTTCGAAAAATCATAATTTTCTTCCAAGCTACTACACAAAGCTGGGATATTTTAAGACTTATTACGATGTTGCCAGATTACGTTCTTAGTTTTTCCCCATAAGGAGTTGCATTATTTTATTCGAAGAGCTCTCATCCAGATACTGTTATTTTTAAATAAATACTTAGATTTCCGTATATTTCTTTTCTTCATATTTTTCTTCTCCTAAATTTCCCGAATTTTTTTTTAAATAAAATTTGAATTTGATCCTTTCAATACCTTTCGAACTACATTTTTTTTCTCGTCGTAAATTTTCCCAAAATTGCCCAAAAGTTTTTGAAAACTTTTTGGATCAAGGGCAAAACTGCGTGATCTGGCATCAATCGCTACAATATTAAAAAGCTTCGAATATTATATCGATGTATCGGTGAAAAGCACCTCCCTACTGAATAATATTGGAAGTAGCACAACAGCACATGTTAAAAGATATCGATATGTTGATTGGGTGTTGGCAATCGAACGACATTGACAAAATGTATAATATAAACGCATTTTAATAATTAAAATTACTAGTCGAGTGTGAATCTAAAAACCGATGTACCGAATCGTTAGAAGATATACGCTTTCGTAAATAGTAAAAAAAAAATAAAATATTATATTGTCTATGATAAATTGGTAAAGATTCGGAATGATTGGTTTAATAGTGTTTAGTCTGGTTATCGATATAACGCTTAGTTACTGTAGAGAATTTTTTGTATGAATGTGTATAATGTTGCAAATGATATTTAAATTAAATGGTAATTTTAAAAAAATATAATAATATAATATTTAATTGACTACTTTTTAATTATAAATATGTATAGTGAGGCTTCCTCTTAGAGCTTTATGGATGTGGTTATTAAGTATACGGAAAATTGAACATACTCATTAAAGGAATAAGGTCGATTTTTTTATACCGCGTTATATATTAATATGAAACAGTTGCTCGGAATTGTTTCTCCCGTTTTTCCGTGTGTCGGTGTACAGACAGATTATAACGAAACATTTTTTTTTACAATAATCTGTCTGATCACCTCGTATAAAGTCAATTGCGAAATTAGTTAGATATTTTATATTAAAAAAAAACGAAACAAATAAAAAATCTCGCATTTATAAATAACGGTAGTGGAAAAAGATTCGTTTAATTATACTACAACGCTCTAGTGGTGCTAGCTTGTATCTACACTGTGTAATATGAGTGTAATAGCTTATGATTTAAAAGTCTACCTCGTTCCTAACTCTACATTACATCCTGGTGCTTATCCCGAGTTCTATTTGAAATATAAATTTGTGCTTAATACATGTTTCCCTAAAACAGTGATCTTTACTTGTGAAATATCTCATAGAATGGTTTAATTTTAAAAAATGTTGTAGAAAAACGCTTTTATATGATTTTGTGTTGTTGTCGAGAAGACATTAAAATATATCGAACGTTGAAAGGTCGATACTCATTGTCGATGTCGATACATTTCATATTTCACATCCCTATATGTAAATAGGCTATTTTATCAAAATTACTGCAAACATTTTAATAGAACTCACCAGAATATTTCAGTATTCTTTTATAAAACTTATCACGTGAAATGTTTCTAGAATTTCGCGTCGTGATTTACGTTCGGTTAATGCTAGCGGTGCCAAATATAAACGGTGCCAATACATATGAGAAATAAATAAATACCCTTGTTATGTTTAATACAGATATTCACTTCCTGGTTCGTACTAGTTACAAGTGTATTTCGATTTATCTGCTCGTTTGGGATTATAACGACTTGGAAATAACAAAACGCGTTCCATAATAAGCCACATAACACTTTCAGTATAGTTTTTCCTTTACATAATTTCGCGTTAGAGTTGTTTTTACATTTTTGCCAATATCAACAGTTCTCATTGCGGTAAAAAAGATTTTCATGAAATAATTGAGACGAGCGTAATAATATATAAGTTTCTGAGATGTGTTCATCTCTCGAGCGTTTGTGAGGAACGGAAACGGTTATTGTAATTATATTGTTGACGTGTAAATCTAATCTGATATAATGTGTATGTCATTGAGTCTGTACTATGATCGTGTGATGCGAAACGGATCCTAGTAGCGCGTGAGTCGCTAGCCATGGAATATATCATATGTCACTGCTACTTTTAATATAATTTTAAAAATCATCTGTCTGCTACTTTTCATAGGACTATAATTTCATTTCACTACAATATAATTCACCAATATCATATGCGCGCTATATAGCGCAGTAGCATATGATTTCTTTTCACTTCATTTTGATAATTTATGAATTTATATTAACAGTATATAAATACACATTTTAGAGAAATATTATTCGCAAGAGAACCCCTCATATGTTAATTATTAAACGAGAAATATAAGGCAATGGAATCTTTAATATAGCACTGGTGTGATAGCAGTGATAAAAGAATTATTTCACTGCGATATAGAAATTTCCATGGGTAGTGCATGCTTATGGGAGCGCAATACGAGTGTGGCACTGGACTAGTGTAGTGTAAACGAAAGACTGGCTAATGTAACGAGTTAGGTTTGTATGTGTAACGGAATGCGGTCTCCGTCCCCTCCTTCAGTCTTATATGTACCTCAATTTTCTTGACGATATATACAGAAATAAAAACAATTCATTAGATGATTCGATTATCGATAAATTTTCGATCGTATAGTGTTCGTATCAATTAAAATAATAATTTCCTTCTCCGTTACAAATATGTACACTAGTTCAATCAGCTAGTGAGTTGTCGATATTCTTAAAAAAACAACTCCATCAGTTGACGTGAGGCGTCGGGGCGGAGAGAGCGCGCGGGAGGCGAGTTTATAGCTAGTGTAACGGCGTGTCGTTGTAAATATTCGCTTTTAGTCTAAAACTATAATTATAATATAACTAATGTACCTACCATATACTAAAAGATAATATTTAACCTACGTGCGTCACTATACCATGTCGCTTTATTTATTTTGTATTTTTTTTATTGTCATTTCTTATATAACATCTTTTTAATTACGATTGTTGTCCACAGTTTGATACGTACCGTGTCCATGGTCCAATTAATTAACATTAAAGTTTGATAATGGCCGAGGACATAAATTGAAAAAAATAATACAATAACATTGTAAACAAGTTTATTTTCGCAGGTTCGTTTGTTTAGTGTATAAAATGTTCAGCGGCTGCATAGTTTATAATCGATTTTAAGTTATAATTCTCATGTATAATCGAACACAAGCGTGGAATATGCGAGATAATTCTGCAATTTATGTTCCTAAATATAGTTTTTACTCGAAAATGTTGCTGAGTGAATCGGCTAGCGATAGTTGATTTAGAGCCATATTGAGTTCCTAGCTCACTTTCCTTAAACTTCGGATTTAAATCGATAAAATATATATATTTTTAAATAAGCCCTTTTTATTCTGAAGTATAACGAAAGACTTAGCAATAATATTATGATTAATTTAAAACATAAAGTTATGAATAGCAGAACATTTAATGTAGTTTTATTTTGAAATAAGTAATTATTTTTTCCTTGGCAACGTTTATGAGTTACACTTTTTCAAACAGAAATGCAATTGAGAACAAATCGTTGTTTTCGTTAAAATATAATACAATGTGAAAAAGTTATCTGGCGATAATTTCGATCGATTCAAATTAATTTTGTGCTAAACGGCTAGTTTTTTCAAATATATAATCTAGTCTTAATGTCAAAATATCAAAATTACAGCTTGTGTTCAGTAATAAAGTGTTGAACGCCGAGATGAATTATTGTCTAAAATGATTTCCTTACCGAAACGAACACATTAGTAATGCGGTTGAACTATTTATTGATTAGTTAATTTCTTTAACAATTGTATATAAGCGGCCGAAAGCGAAACGGCTGCGTCCGGTTTACGTTTGTCCAAAGAGGAATGTGTTCAAATTTATGAAAGAAATTTGTCGACTTTTGTGTTTTATTTTGTTTTTTTTTTTCTTGTAATGTAATTATTTATTGGACCCAGAGTTGCATTTCCCGTTGAATTTGTCCTCCGTTATAGACCGTAACCAAGTTTGTTATTTAGCTGTACCGATACTGCGTATGTGTATTTTAATGTTTACGATTAAGCTGATTGCGCGCGGCGCGGTTGGAGCGCTGACGTCACGCGTCACGCGTCACGCGTCACGGGCTACATATCACGCGTCACGTGTCACACGACCTGTGATTTACATGATCACATCTCGCGATTGGACACTAATTAACTTTATTTATTTTCTGCATTCCGGTATAAACGATAACATTTAATAAATATATTTCGATTTTATAATGTAACGCGTGTGCGAAAAGTTTGAATAGGAAGTGTCGCGTGTCGTCACGTTGCGCTCAAACTGTCGTATAACCCGTTTACAGAAGGTCTGGAGGCGGAGTGATGTTTGCATACTATTCTAAAATGAAAAATGTCAATAAAATTGTATTTTAAAAAGTGTATTTTGTGTTTTTTTTGTCCCTATATAGTGTTTGTTACCTTTAAGAGATTTCATGTTTTAATGTTCTTGTAGTGTATGATTCAAGTTTATTTATACAATTATAAATATTCAAGAGTTTTCTGCCTATCTTTATATGGTCTAAATCATAAAGTTTTGAAAAAAAAGAATCCATTGAGAGTTCAATTTCGTACATACGTATTACAAATATAGCGTTAAAAATTGTTTGTCCATTTGTATATCTAGGTTTAATCTAACTTCAGCTCGAGCGCTTCTTATATAAAAATTTACTCTGGAAGCATAAGTCACTTTGCACCTGGCACCTGGCACCTCTAGACAAGATGATTGTATATGTCAGAGTATATAGGTAGAGCCTGTAGAGCCGAGAGCACACGGATGGCATCGTCCTCCATTTGTATGTATTTTCACAACACGACTGGCACTATGAAATGAAACGACGACTTCTTCGATTCTTGTTCTTTAATGCTTTTACAATAATCTCAAAGACAACGCTCTCAGAGACAATAATTATCACTTAACGACAATAACGATAGATCTCACGAACTCGAAACAATAATGAATAATGAACCTTGCACAACCTCTTACAAGCACTTATAAAGGAATCGCCTACCTTCACCTACCGACGACCCAAGTGAAGGAGGTCTTAGTTTAACGAAGTACTTAATCTATGATGTTGTACATAGTTACACTTTATGTTCGCTAATAATTCTAATTATAATAAATAACTATTTTAACACCATACATTGAATAATTACGTTGTCATTAATTATCATAAAATAATTCACCGTTGTAACAACCGAAGTAATTTACAAATCCTTATTTGCTATAAAACTCATTTTAGATCGGCAGTTATTCTAGTAATTACAAAATAATACTAATAACATAGTACAATGCCAATATGTTTTAATTACATTGTTATTCGTTTTAAATAGCAACTTTACTATTCTATCTCGACTGCACATAGACTGTATTTCCGGTTTTAATAAATAACAAAAGGTTCCAAATGTTACTTAAATCTAGAATACTTCTATTACAAATTCACAAGTCCGATTTTAATTATCGTGACACTAATTTAGGTCTGCTTGAAATCAAGAATCAAATCAAGTTAGAAATATTATCGTACGACTCACATTTTCTTAAGATGGTGTCACGCGTCGAGTGTGGCGTGACACCGGTTTATTTAGCGACTTCTATCAGTGCTTATGCGAATAAACATGTGGAATTCTTAGAAGTTATGAACAGTTTAATCTAATCTAAATTACTCAATAATTTAGAAGAAATCACATTAACAATAATTAAATAGAAGAGCATTAACAATAGCTTGCCAGTATTGATTAACATAGAAAATAATAGATGGCGCTGTTAACAAAGACCTGTGATAATTCGAATCGTCGGAATGCTCCGACTGCTGGATGCTCCCACTATGAAATATACAATAAAATATTTTTTTCTAACGCTTTCCATGACGTTTTGCACATGATAATGATATCATTCCAAACTTGATTGCCTATAACAATAATCAATAACACTAATAAATTTAGAAATCATAAAAAATACTCACACTATTTTTTCGAATAAATATTAATTTATTTATGAGATAGGCACTTCCGTTTCTCGCCAGCGTGCCCGCTGCCGACAGTAAATAGCATCGAGTACCGAGCAAGCGCCTCGCAAGCCAGCCCCCGCCGCGGCAGAACTTTATATAACGTACTCTGTGGGCAGAACTACACGTTCGGAGCAACTCCATCTGTTTCATTCATTGGCGTCCAGTTCCTCGCCGAGAACGGACGTTCAAGTTAAATACTTTTACAAAATATTCTGAAAAATATTTAAGTAGTAGTCTTTTTCCGTTTTTATTTTTCTCATAGAATAGCGGAAGTTGCAAACATTATTTTTTTTAATTTGTTTTCTTTATTTTGGATCGGCTGTCTTTGAAGTGATCTAGGTGATAGTCTTTCCATAATAAAAAGTTTTGTTAAATATAAAAGTAAGTTGAGAGCGTAATTTTATTAATAAAGTTATCGAAGTACATCTTCATTACTCAAATAAATACTAGAAAATCAAATCTGTGTAGTGATTGAACGTTCGTCCTCAGACCCGAAAATTACAGAAAAATTTGTAATTTGTGGAAATCGAACTATGACCTCTTCACTCAATAGTAGATCTTCCTACTATTGCTCCGCGAGGCAATAACAACCATCAGAAAAATTTAATTATCTAAATCCACGACCGATTTTATCCAACATCTTTCTAAAAGAAATTACGTAGTTCCTTTTGGTTTATATTACAGCTTTAATTATATTATATTTATACAA